>CM076580.1:881703289-882154992 GCA_034641835.2 Pinus albicaulis | reverse complement strand
TCATGCGACCCCGGTTAAACGGGTCCCTATTGTTTGTCATATTCCACTGTGGTGGCTTGCTTCTGCAGTTGAAAGTGGGCTTGATCTGTTTTAGTACAAGCAGGAGAAACATGAGGCAACCAATTTACTCTCTTTTTCTTAGGCTTGGGTATTCTGGTTCTTTTTAAAAAAAAAAAAAAAAACACTTTGAACTTACGGGCTTCCTCCACATTTGTTTAGCAGTTTCGACGATGGGACGGCGTGAGGTAACGACCCATTCCTCGAGTAAGAAGAGTCTTTGGTTTGGGCGCGGCGATGAATAAAGGTGTGCATCGAACACAGCGTAGTGAAAGGCTTTGCCTTCACGATCTCGATTACAAATTTCTGGGTCTGTCTTTTGTATTATCCGGTCTATGATCTCCGGACATGGGAATATGGCTGGATGCGCCCCTGCCAGATGTAGTTTGGACCTCTTTACCGCCAAGTATATTTCTCGGTGTGGGAGGTCTTCCGGAAATTCTTCTGGCAACTTGGCGAACTCCTGATAAATCTGGTACCACCTCATGCTGTCGTCTTTCGAAAAAGTACATAATGTATCTCGGAATATTGGGGGTGGGGACACCACCACCAGCTCATCAGTCTCTTTCGCTGTTCCCTTGTCCTTTCTCCGAGACCGCGGGGGCGCCATGTCACTAGAATCTGAGAGCACAGGTATGCACTCTATATCTTCACCTGTCAAATTCAGAAAAGAGTCCCACGATAAGAACGTCATGGTGAATAAAAATCGGTTACAATTCAGTGACAAAACCTAAATGTGTTAAAGCAAAACTGGACTGGTGAGTCGCTGGGTCGCAGATCACACAAACAGGGCCCGGGCGCGATCTTGCCACCTGGCGACCTGGCGACCTGAGGTCGCTGGGTCGCTAGGTCGCAGATCCAGATAAAACAAAGAGAGTGCGACCTGGCGACCTGGCGACTAGGTCGCTGGGTCGCAGGTCGCAATTCTTCAAAACTGGAGAAAAATGCGACTCTGCGACCTCGCGACTAGGTCGCTGGGTCGCAGGTCGCAGATTTAGCTTGCCGGGGGTTTGGTGCGCGCGGCCTTGAACCCTTTTGCCCCCTTTCTCTTGGGAATTTGCGAGGTTTCTAGGGCCAGGGAGAGCTGTGGCATGATTTTAAAGAAAAGGGGCTGATGCCATGGGGTGAAAAGGCAAATAGAGAGGGTTTTGGTAATTTATGCAATATGTTAACGGGCAAAAATCTCAGAAAACATTAAATCATGGTCAAAAGACAATTTATAGGCTACAAGGGGAGATGGGTTTAGTAAGAAAAACATTAGAATGGAAACAGCAGGAAGAAATAGCAACTTACCCGGGAAAAACTCGTCAGTTGAGCTGTCAGAGGCGTTTTCCTTACAAATCGTTGAATGTGAATAATGCGACCTGCGACCCCCCTTTTATAGGAAGTCGCACGTGTGGGCCATTAATGTGGGTCGCTGGGTCGCAGATTCGTCAAACCTTGCGTTTTGCGACCTGGCGACCTTGCGACCTGGCGACCTGGGGTCGCTGGGTCGCAAGGTCGCTAAGTCGCGATTTTCGGAAAATGACAGAATTGTGACCTAGCGACCTGGCGACCTGAGGTCGCTGGGTCGCAAGGTCGCTAAGTCGCGATTTTCGTAAAATGACCGAATTGCGACCTAGCGACCTGGCGACCTGGGTCGCTAGGTCGCTAGGTCGCAGTTTTCATGAGTTTATGTAATGTGCGACCTGGCGACCTGTCGACCTGAGGTCGCTAGGTCGCAAGGTCGCAATTTTCATGGATGTCTACTTTTGCGACTTAGTGACTTAGCAATTTCTCTTTAGTTCTAAGGGGCCCCAAAATTTTAAAAGGGTAATCTTTTTTGGAGGGTGTTGTAAAGGTTACAGCATCAGTGGTAACATTCATTTTCACCATTTCGGTGCTTTCCCTTTTTACAAAAGCCATGGTGTGTAACCACATGGTGCACCGTGACAAGATTTTTAATTTAAAAATAATCGGTACACTACTCATATAATAAGCACTGGTCCTGTTAATAGAATCGTACATCTTGATGCTTAATAGACAATGGTGCATCATTTGAGAGTTATTTTTAAAAAAATAAAAAATAATGGTGCGTTGAGTAACTCTGAAGCATCGGTGTGTATACTACTCAATAGCGCCAGACTACTGTTAAATTTAAAAAAATGTTGGTCGTAAAATATATTTTCACCATTGCGGTGCTATACTCCCACGAAGCCTTCGTGCTATGATCTTTTCCGAATGCCCTGGTACATATACAACATAGTGCACCATTTCAACATTTTTAATTTAAAAATAGTGGTGTGCTAGGTGAAACCAGAGCACATTTATGTATACTACTCGATAGCAACAAACAAAGGTTAAATTTAAAAAATATCGGTTATAAAATTTAGTTTCACCATTTCGGTGCTATACTCCCATGAAGCATCGATGTTATTACTGTTTTGAAATTCCTCGATGCATACATAACATGGTGCACTGCAATAGGTTTTTAATTAAAAAAATTATGGCACATTTCATAAATAATTCGCACTGGTGCATCGGGTTTGAGCACATCGGAATAGGGTTAAATAAAAAAAAACTTACCGATCATAAAATTCATTTTTACCATTTGCACTGTTGTAGGGCTCTCAAGCACCAATGCTACTTTTTCCTCCGTGAATTTCCCTATCATTGGTGATTCCCTTGCCTTCCATCCTTCCGTGTGTTTCTTAATGTGCGCCTTTCGATTTTTTTCGAACGGTGGTCAAATTTTTTTTTTTCATTTAAGTGGCAACCATGTCTCCCCAACGAGAAAATATTCAAGTAATGTTTATGTTTCTCGCTAAATTAAATTTTTAGCGAAGTATAATTGCAAATTAAATAAAAAAATGCAATATTATTTATTTATTTTTATATTTTTCTTCCTCTGCGTAGTGTGTTGGAGAGCTTCGCCTTTCACTGTTCGTGGTGCACCCTCTAAATTTACAGGTGCACTGCCAATCAGTGTGTAATGTTAATGCACCACAAATTTTAATATTATTCGATGCGTTCGGTAAATTGAAATGCACTAGGTCGTGAAGTTCCAAAACGTACCACTTTATATTTTTTACGGTTTTGCATCTGGTATAAGTAACTTCCTATTGTGCTTATTTTTACCCAACACACTACATAATATTAAAAAATTATAGTTCGGTGTATTCGGTAACCTCAATGTTCCAGTGCGATGCGTCGACATAAAATTAACGCCCTAGTGTGAAATTTCATGTCGACGTGCCCGCATTGAAAAAGATAAATAACTAATGTTATGTATTTATGTGAACTAAAAGAGATGCATCAAGTAGATGTACGCATTGTTTTTGGTGCACCGAGGTAGAAAAATTTCATGTTCAATCCATATATACAATCAAAACCCATTTTATTAACTAATGACATATAAGACAACCCATGCCTAACTTGGACAGAATCCATGTTAGAGTTATGATTAAGAAATGAGAAGCAGTGTCAAGGGATGGATGAATGATAATGATTAGATGGTCATACGTACATAAACGATTCAGGAATAGGTTAAGAAATACACATGGATGGTATATATTTTCCAATCGTCTTCTGGCCATAACGTATTAACAAGTCACACCAAAGCATGGAATGATTAAGTGAAATGTCTCATGAAATAAATATGGAAATATACGGAGCCAATATCCAATTGTCAGAAAACGTGCCAGATTTTTCAAAATCACCGTCAGTCGATGACTTTGAATAAACTTAACGAGGCATGATTTTGTCTAATTAACAAAAGGAGACAGCAGAGAATGGCAGAGCACAACAGAACTACCCACATCCATATTGAAAGGAGAAATGTATTTATACAAGTCAGAAACAGTTATGCATAAACTGAATCTGGAAACTGATTGCTAACTAATCTAGAACTACTTCTAAACTAACCGAATGATTAATTCTTTAACACCCCCTCTTAATCTTGAGGGTTACATTATTTTATTCCTAACTTTTGACATTGAAATTTATTCTATATTTCCGAAGTCAGAGAGAAGTCTCTTGACTTTCAACTAGATTTGACTTTCTTCTTCTTTTCTTCCAAATTCTGTAGCCTCTAAATTGTTTCCTCATATTCGTCTTATTCTATTGTTCAAACTTCAGACTTTGTCGGTGTGTCTTTGATGCCCATGTCCTGGACATCTTCAAGAAATGTGGGCTGCTGCCACATACTTACTTCCATATTATGGTTTTCATGATCAATCTGCTGCAACATAATATTAGAATAATGTTTTATTTCTTCAAAACTCCAATGCGTGAAAATTTCATTGACATGTTCATTATGCATGTCATCTTCAACATTCATTTCTACATCTTCTGTGTAGATCTCATCCAGACATGGTGTTGCAAGCCATGTTTCAATAAACTTTAACTCTTCTTCATAATCATTTTGTGTACCTGCACATTGAAAATCAATATCAGAATCCAAAATATTTTCAGAACGACATTGGTCTGGTCTTTCTACTCTGCAATGAGAGCTTTCTCCTGTTGCAATTCTTTCTCTATTTCTGCCTCTATCTCTGTTTCCTCCTGCTCTGTAGTGAGAACTTTCTGATGTTGCGCTTCCTTCTCTGCTTCTGCATCTTTCTCTGTTTCTGCTTTTTCTTTGCAGACTTCTTTCTTTGCTTCTATCTCTGTCTCTTTTCCACTAATCTGTAATGATGCGAACAGATTGTCTTCGACTAACTGCAGTGAGGAAATCTCACCAAATAACATCATATCAATATCATATTTTTGTTGCATCATCTGAAACTAGTCATCATTAGTCAAACATTCATGATCAAAGTTAACATCAACCATCAAATTTTTATCAGCAAGTTGCATTGTTGGATTCACCATCTCATCATCAGCAAGTTGTGTTGCTAGAATCAACAAGTCATCATCAACAAACTGTGTCGCTGGTTTCATCAAACTTTCGTCAGCAAGCTCTGTTGCTGGAATCACCAAACTTTCGTCAGCAAGCTCTATTGCTGGAATCACCAAATCTTCATCAGCAATCCATGTTGCTGGTATCAACAAATCTTCGTCCACTTGTAACTGTGTATAGTGGGGTTCACAAACATCTTCGTGCTCTCTCTCTGCGGCTTCTGCACTTTCTTCGCATACATCATCCACTCGTGACTGAACACAGTGGGATTCAACAAACTCTTCATCTCGTTCTACACTTTCTTCGCAGACATCATCCACCTGTGACTGAGCACAGTGGGATTCAACAAACTCTGCATCTCGTTTTAGATCCGCTGCTACAGATCCATCTTCATCTTTAACTTCACCAAAACATCTCTCAAGGGTATCCCAAGCCTCCTTGGCTGTCTTGGCATCTAAAATCAAGGTAAGTATACTTTCATCCACTGATTCTTTTATGCATTTTAATGCATAAGCGTCTTTTTGCCTATTTATTTCCAGATCTAAAAAGGTCTAGAACATCTTCTGTTTTTGCTTTAGCCTCTTGGCTTTTCCCATAACCTCGTTGCTTGACTTCCACAAACAAACGAGTCTACATATGCATCAAACATTGCTTCCAAAAACTTTCAAAATTTCTATACTAATATCTTGCTTCCAAAAACTTTCAAAATTTCTATACTAAGACAATACTTTGACAAGCTTTAACACTTTCACTTTCTCACTCACTTTTTTACTCTTTCACTTTCTCACTCACTTTTTTACTCTTCAGATTTTAAATGAACCACAAAAAAAACATGATTCCATTCCTCAACCGTATTCAAATTCAATTAATTCCTTCAAAAACTTAAAAATATCTTTTAAAAATTACAGCCCTCTTTTAAATCTCCAAACTAAAATGTATAATTATAAATTGTTGGACAAATTATACAAAATTCAAATGCTGGAATATCCACGTCCCCCTTTATGTCTACAGGCTTCACATGGGCCGTGTTGATGGTCAAAGAGCTAAAAACTTTGAGTAGTCATCAGGGTCAAATTGTTTTGCAAGTGGAAGTTGGTAAAATTTCCAATAACGAAAAGATGGAATACCAAAAGTTGCTCCCTCGGGGCCTTCCCCTACTACCAATAGTTTTCTCAATGCGGACTCAACTCAAATCTCTACCACAAGCATTTCAGATCAACCATAACCTACAGTTCTCGCTTCCGCGTACACAAATCAAATTAACAAAGGGAGACAACATTAATGGGAACACCTTTGATGAGAAATCTCGTGTTCCTGATCCAGAAAGAATGATCAGGGCTTACTGCCAGTCCGCAGCCACACTGAATTTACTTCGTGCTATTGTTTCAGCCACAACCACAAACAAATTTAAAAAACTTTATTTTTGACTTACATAATTGTTCATTCCAATGGCGTTCGGTCGTGTCAAGATGGAGAAGTATTGACCACCAGTGATTTCACCTCAGCACTGGCTTCCTTGTCTCCAAAAAACTCTTTAAAACTGTCGGCTTCACTTCTACACTTGCTCCAATCGCGTTTTGACCTCTGAAAGCTTCTGCTTCTTTTGCTCTCCATTGAGAAGACTCGCAGAAGTGCATTTTTTGGTGAGATTTGCAGAGAGTTCGCAGTATTGTCTCTCGTACCCGTCGAAAACCGCGCTCATTGTGTCCAATGCGATATTTTCGTTCAAAAACCAGGAATCAATTCAAAATTGGAAATCTGAAGGATCAAACCTGAGCTGCTACGGTGATTTCTGGCTTCAAACCTGAGCTGCTACGGTGATTTCTGGCTCTGACTCTTCTTGTGTTTTGGGCTCCTTCGAACAGAGTGTAGGCCTCACCCTCGACGACAGTCAGTCGACTATGGTTTCGGTGGACTTCAAACAATGGACTAAAAACAACTGCGAAACGCACAACAGTGAATGTCATTTCAACAGTGAAAGGGTAGCGAACGTGCAGTAGTGAATGTAGCACCTCGAGTGCATCAACTTTATTTTCATGGCTCTACCCGTCAACTTCACAATGACAGAACACATCATTTTCGGTACTCCACGGCTTCAACACAACGTTTTACATCCCAAGACTTCTTCTTTCACACTCAATAGCCCTTTCTTGGCTTGTGGACGGGCTTTGATGTGGTGGCGGCGACAACAACACAACTCTCCAAGCTTGGCTCCGGTGCCCTGGTCTCTGTCTCTGCTACTCCAACGATCAAACAGAAAACAAATTCACAAAAAAAAACGACAAGATCGACTCTTAGCTCTGATACCATGTCAAATTAACAAAAGGAGACAGCAGAGAATGGCAAAGCACAACAGAACTACCCACATCCATATTGAAAGGAGAAATGTATTTATACAAGTGAGAAACAGTTATGCATAAACTGAATCTGGAAACTGATTGCTAACTAATCTAGAACTACTTCTAAACTAACCAAATGATTAATTCTTTAACAGATTTTTTCCTAGAAAATAATGGAAATTTTATCACGATTTGGATAAAATATAGTAGAAATTTGGGTTACAATTGTCAAGCTTTAAGATTTTGGGAGCTTCAATATTATTTTAATGGTACTAAATCCATTTCCACCATTAAAAATAAGATTCAAACATTTCTACTATAAGATTTTTTCGAAAAAAATATGAACAACTTTTGATTTTTGGAAAAAATTATGACCAACTTTTGGCGATTTACGCCTCAATAGACGATGCCATAATTTAATGAGTGCTTTGTCCAAGATTTGGAAAACTCAGGATTGTGGTTGAATACATACTCCAATTAATTTCGAGCATATTCACATGATGTGCCCTTTATCGACGAGTCTAGGACCAAGTACTTATTTCGGTGAGCAGGGACTTTCTCTAAAGGTCCTACTTGGGGGATGGTCCAGTATTTTTCAGGCGTTCTCTTTAACTTTCAATTTGAGAGGCTGCATCTACAATCATGGCAAGATATTAAGCTCTGATTTCGAAGAGTATTATTTCATGAGACAATTAACGCAGCAATTGTGATCTTGCAAAAGAGAAGCATAAGAATGAATCAGACAGGAAAGGAGTAGTCTAGGGACGCCACATTTTAACTTGCCCGTCGGAAAACTAGCTACCCGTCAAGAGAGAGCTCAAAGTCCTTTTCAGGTAGAGGAGTGCCTCTGTATCACCGCAAGACCATGCTGTTGTCAGACCTGGTAGATAGGTGACATATGTCACTGAGATGTAACACATTCTATGTGATTACTATGATTGGATGGACTGTTTCAGTTTCAAATTCAAAATTTTAATGTTACAGTTCATCGCCTCATGCCTCCCATTCGCTCCAGGGCCAATTTCAAAAAATCTTTGTCTCATTTGAATCCTTGTTAAGCTTCTGCAGGGAGTTTATCCGGAACGTATTCCATTATGGTTGAGGCTTCCATTTGTGTCAGATGGTGCTTCAAGATTTTCGTCAATGGGTATGTGAACTCCGACTTCTTCAGCATGATCACTGTGTAGAACATGGTAGACAGAACTTTTGCAATAATGCAGATAACGTTGGCATCGAATATTGGAAGCCAGGGTAGCTCTGACAGAGGTCTGGTTAACGATGGCTAACCCTTCCGCACTAGTTAGATCGCACAAGCAATTCATTATTATTGCTCATCCTCCCTTAATTTGTGTGTTTCAATTGAATCTGAGGTAGCCATGAACGACCACAAGTTTTCATCACCAGCTGCAACCTACTCTCAAGGAATTCCTTCGCTAGGTTCGACTCTTTTGTTCTCTTTTTCTCATCTTGTCATTTATTTTCTTAAACGATGATCAAAAATCATTTGTATTTGCAATAAAAAGATTTTTAATGTATCTTAGGCAAAGGCAAGCTCTCCCTCTCCCGTACGTTGAATCATTTTCACCTATAAAAAAGCAACAAAGAGGAGAAAGAATTTCTTAAAGGATGATATCAATTCAATTTCACTATTTTGTAGGTATATATGGGTTATGATTTATGTTTTTTTATGGATTTGCAGCCTTGCAGCTCTCTGCTATTTTTAGTTGTGTGAGACTGTGTTGTTGGTTGTGCGAGACATGTTGTTGATGGTGAGCACTAGATTTATATTGAGAAAAAATAAATAAGGTTATATGGTTGTAGAACATGGTTTTTATATAATCATGTATTATGATCACCGACCATGGATTTTCTTTATGTCTTATTTAGAGTTATTTTCTATTCATTTCCAGGTTTTAATAATGCATTGCTAATTGGCAAAGATTCATAGATGTAAACTTAGATTTAGGATGGGAGATGTGCACAAATCAAGATACTACACTTTTAATACAACACTTTGTCAACCATGTACCTATACGTCAACAAAATATCAACATTTGGCTTTGTAAATGTCAAGTTATTTGAAACTTTGTCACCATGTACCTATACGTCAACAAAATATCAACATTTGGCTTTGTAAATGTCAAGTTATTTGAATTTTTATTTGTAGTGTAGTTTGCATAATAGTATTTTATGATTTGTTTTCCCGAATTGCAGAATTTAAGTGTAACTTCTGGAATTAGCTGAACTTAAAACTTCTTTCATAAGAGAAATTTTTAAATGGAGGTATTTCTTTGAGACATGGTTTAACTTAAAACTTTTTCCTTCAAGTTTTTTTCATGGAAGGTATTTTTTTGGTACACCTTAAACTTTCAAGTAATCAATAGTAGAAAATAAACCGAAGCTTTACATCCATGAATTCTTGTGGAGATAACCTTATTTGGGTCAGTTCTATTGTATTTAAGTGGATAAGCCCTTGAAAATATGATATTTAATAAGGACAAGATCTCTTTAGATGAAGTTGCATAATTTAACAATGGGTAGTTTTGATATGTTTAAGATAATATTAATGAATAAGATTGTAATAATAAAATTGAAAAGAATTTAAATTTTAAAATTAGGTATTTTGTTGGAAATATTTTTAATAAAATAAATAATCATAAATATTTATTTGAAAGTGTAAATAATTAATAAATATAAAATTTGTTAAATGAACTAAATTTAGTTGATAACATAAAAAAAAATATAGTTATTTTATTTAAAATTTTGAAATTAACATCTCAATTTAAAACATTTAATTAATATACCAAAATAAACCTTAAATAGTTATTAAACATGATATTCTATTTTGATATATAATACTAGAAATAAAATAAAAAATCAAGTCACCCCTCATATTTTAAACTACAATAATGGAAGAAAATTAAATAAAACTTTGAGTAGCCACCACAAAAGGAAATTATCTTAGATGGTCATAAAATTCTTGTGCATATTTAGAACTACAATAATGGAAGAAAATTAAATAAAACTTTGAGTAGCCACCACAAAATGATATTCTCTCAAGTGGTCATAAAATTCTTGTGATAATTTTTGGGAGTAAATTTTCTTAATACAAATTCATAATTATTGTAAAATAATTTAAGAGGTCATTTTTTTTTTCATTTGTCTTTTCCTTGCTTGACAAGTCCATTCTTTTCTCCGATCGGGGTGCCAACAAAGGGAGGATGGCAGCAGGACAACGCCACGTGGTGGGGCTTATCAGCTGACCATCACACATTAGAATTATGACGGGTGGTGGTAATCATTCCCACACGAACCTCACTAAATGATCAGGATACGAGCCGACCCAATTCATCAATGCATGGCAGAGAACGGGAAGATACGCCGGCTGTGGGGTAGGAGAATGAATAAGGAAAGCTCTCTCTGTTGCAAAGAAATATTTCAAACAGTAGATGCAATTCAGACGGAAGTTGCGACAGAGGATTTGCAGGAAGAAAAATCACAGCTTTGCGGGTGGAGGATTATTTGGTATGTACTGGTCTTCGTCACTCTATTTTTACAATACGGTTTTCCTGTTAGCATTCTGAAAATGAAAGAAGCAGTTTTTACAGGGGTTACAGAGTATTTTCCATGCACTGTTAGCTTTTTTATTTTCTATGGTTTGCATGTAATGGTAGAGGGGGTTGTGATGGAGGTAGAACCCCACTTCTGTAGTCCTCCTGGTCCTCATTACCAGTACCTTAGTTATGTCAATTTGCATTGGTTAAGACTGTGTTTTTCTAATGAATATGAATGTATGTTCTGGAATTCTTTTATTTCGGTGTTGAATGGTCTACTAAAGCTTTTTCTTCTTATTCAAAAGTATCTGAAAGAGAAGGCTAATGGGTATCAAAAGATTAAGGGTAGGGTTTATTGTTGGCATTTCTATATCCCTTACCTTACCAGTCTTTCCATAAATTATCTAAGTGTCTCGATCTGCAATAGGAAGTCTCGTTGTCTCAAATACTATTCATGCGTCTCGAATGGGAGGTCAATACAAATATGGGTTTACTCTTCTCTTGTGTCACAATTTCTTTGGGTTAGTCCTAATTTCCAGGGCACTGAGTATCATTTGTTTTGTCTGGGAAAAACTTTCTTATTGTTAATTCAATGGTGGATGAATGTCGGAAATGAGAGAGCACAGTTTGTTAACTTTCGAAGGATTGAACCGCGCAAGCATTATTTGAATGCTCAGATACTAGAGAATCATCTGGATTTTAATATTGAATCGAAGTTTCATATAATTGTCCCCTTTCAATATACAGGGTTTCTGTCATTCACAATAATAGATAGTCTCTGTCAGGGTAGAATGACAAAAGGCAAAAATGGTAATTGTAAAGACACAGGTAAAGGGAAAAAGCTACAACAAACTCAGGCAGTTGGTCCAAGTAAAAGAGGCAGAAAGAGTAATAAGCAGACTCTTGAAAACATAGCAAATATTTATGATTCAGGGACTTCAATGCACATTCGAAAAACTATTCAGGGTTGGGAGAGGCAAAGTGATGATGATGATGATGATGATCTTAAAGAACAAGAGGCTAGAATGGCTTTTATTTCAGACCTAGGAAATACACGAGGCCGAGTTTCTCTATTTCAACAATCAGTTAAGACATACTGGAAATTTAAATGTGTATTAGCAAAGGCGATGTTGAGTATGCAAGAAAAGGAAGCCAATTCCTCATTGCCCTTTGAACTTCAGCAGATGAAATAGGATATGCGTGATATGGCCAAGGCTCAAATACAAGCAAATGTGCGTGTAGGAAGGATTGAACAACAACTTTTGAGCATGCAGCAAGAAGAGATGACAGGGTCTACTGCAAAGGACCCAGCACCTGTGGATTCTTCAGATGGTTGACACTTCTCAGTGTCTAGTTTTGTATATTTTTTGAGGATAGTACGTATAGTTTATGTTTTATTTGTAATTTTTATGAACATAGTAAAGAGATATTAGCTGTGAGTAGAAGGAAAAAAAAATACCAATTTTGGTTGGTTTATAACTCTTATAGGTGGCCAACAGACCTGGTTTATTTCGGGTAGGTTGAGGCTACCAACTCCAGTAGAATATGTATAGAAACTTGCTCTTTAAAAAATAGAAAATAGAAAGGAACTACGAAATTTACAAAAAGAAAAAAGAAAAAAAAAAGACAAGTCCATTATTTTGTCCTTTCCTTTTTCGTTTTTTTCTTTGTTTTTTAATATTTTTAAACTTATCCTTATTTCAATATAACACCTTTTTGTTGTTAAAAAAACCTATCAAATTCATATGTAAATATTTTTGGAAAAAAAAATCCAAAATATTAATAATTACATGGATAATAAATTGTTTGCAAAATATGTTCGATGGTTTTTTTGAACCATATAATCTACAAATCAAAAGGAACAATTTACAATAAAGTATTACATTATATTATTAGAGAAAATAATGTAAATGTAATACCCTTTATTACAAGTTTACTATTTCAATAATGTAGATACCCTTTATTACAAGTTTACTATTTATGTTTACTTTACCTTGGGTTAATTATTTAGTTAATGGGACTTCTAATATAAAGGCTTAGAGGAAAGCCTACCAAAACTTAAAGAAAGTTTAAAAACATTATTGTGAATATTTAGATGCATATTTTGTCAATAAGTGGATGGGGCTAGGAACTTTGAGGAAGGACCTGAAATAATTTTTGTAACTACCAATTAGTTAGGGAAGTTATGATTCTTGGTTCTCTCGTCCTTGGAGATAAATGGGTCTCAGTGGGAAGAGGGGGGTTTCCTGCTTACTTTTTCACATGAGAGAGAAAAAGGGAGAGAGGAGACCAGACCAAGACAAGTGCAGTAGTATGCTGCAGGTGGAGAAAATTCTTGAGCTGGGTTGGACTTAGTGGAATATTCCACAATGATAAAATACAGACTTGACTTGGGAAAGGTCTTGAGGTCTACAAGATGACCTGGATGGTCATTATCATTGTCAATATCACTAAACTACACTAGTAGTTGGGGAAGCACTAGGGGAGATCAGGATCTCATTGGAAGGGTGGAGAGTACTCTTTTGACTGAGTTTTTGGATTATCCATTAAGCTCATATAAATATTTTATGTTGGTTGTTGAAAAAAATGTCCTGTGAATGAAAGGTCTATATATCTGAGTTTAATACAGAATATGTTTTCTTGTCAGTTTATACAATGTAAATTCTAAATAATGAATATTAACATGCATAGAATAAGAAACAATGAATATGATAGGTCTACATCAATACTGTGAATGAAATAACAAAGCTTACTAGTATACTTAGTTAAGCTTCAGTAGACAAATCAGAAATAGTCATTTAGGTTATGAAAAAATGACTGACAACTTGTTAACCACAAAGGAATTGTTGTCGGGTTAGGTTAGGCCGAATAATGGATGGTAAGCCAACGACTAGACAGTCTAATACGTTAGAGCAAAATAATATAGGAATCTAGAAAGGAAAGAAAGAGAAACGGGGAAAACAATTGTCTTTCTCGACAAATTGTCTAGGAATAATGAGTTTAACTAATTCATTATAGAAACCCTGGTGGGTATTATTAACAAATAATTACAAACATTTGTCCACAAAATGGTAGACACATAAAAGAATTGATAGATGAGATCTTATTAACATGCCCAGAAATATAAGAAGGTTGCAGAAGGAAAATGTAACAAATTACAAAGTTTGGGAATAATGAGTTTAACTAATTCATTATAGAAACCCTAGTGGGTATTATTAAAAAAGAATTACAAACATTAGTCCACAAAATGGTAGCCACCTAAAAGAATTGATATATGATATCTTATTAATGTTGAGAATGCAGCAAGATGATGGAGCTTAGTGAAATGATTTCTACTTGGAGATTCTTGGAGTATGCGACATGTCGGTAAAAATAGATGAGACCCCTATTTTTTAGGACCTAGGCTATTTTTAGACTGATCTCCTAAAAATATGGAAGTCAAATATTATTTACCCTTAATAATATTTTGACTATAAACAGCAGTTTACTCTCTTGGCGCACTTCAGTTTGAGTCATGGAGGTGGCTCATGCAACTGACACAAGGAATCACGTGGTTCCTAGGTTTTGATGGCATCTTGCATGGTTTACTTCAGTTAGACTTCAGTGGCAGAAGTTTTGGAGGAGTTAACGGGACAAATAGTGGAGTTGTGTTCTATTTATTTCAGTTGAACTAGTTGAGATTAGTTAACTAGCTAATCAATTAGATATGGGTGGAGTAAATTAAATAATATTTAATTTACTAAATATTAACTCATTAGTCAACTCAAGAACACTTCAGTTCACTACAGTGCATGATCAGTTCAGTGAAGACCAGTGAAAGAGATAGATGAAAGGGTAGAGTTAGCTATCAGTTGTAACTATACCGTTGCTATTTGCAACACATAGATAGGTGGAGTAAGCTATGAGTATTGCAAAGTTTAGGCTGGTGGTTTATCTATATAAGGAGGCCATCACCTAGCATTAAAATACGCAATCAAGGTTGGCTATCAAGTGGCTAAGGATTGGAGCAAGGGATTTGCTAGATCTAGCTTGATAGTGTGTAGCATGGGAGGTAGTGCATGAGAGCTTGTGAAGAGTTTTTGTACTATGATTGTTACATGATTACTCCATTATAATATACACAATAGCTGGGGGTTTTCAGCTATAGGCTTTCCCCATACATACTGAGTTAATGTGTGATTGATTTGATGTGCGATTGCTTCTATATTATTTCCGCATGTGACAATTAATTGTAGAAGAAGGTTATGTGTTATGCATGCAATTCGAAATTGATGTATGATCGAGTTAATCTTCATTGAATAAGTGATTTATTCAGCTAATTTCTACATGGTATCGGAGCTAGATTAATTGTCGAAGTCTATTACGGTGATTGCAAACTTATTTCCTCGGACAGAGTCTGCATGCGGGCCAGGTAGCCTCCGGAATATTCATCCTTCTTTGTAAGGTGAAAGATCTGGTGAATGCCCTTTGCAGTCAATCTCTGATTTGGAAATAATTTGTTTTCAAGTATAGATCGGAAGCGATAGAGCTTGGAGTTTGGAATTCGAATTTTGCAGAAGGTTGATTTTCTTGGTGCCAGTGTTGAAAGATGTCTTCTTTCAATGGTTTGCGACTCGAATATGCTCTTGAAGGCAGTTCGAACTATGTTGCATGGAAGGATCGAATGGAAGCAGTGTTAGAAGATAATGGTCTGAAGGAGTTCGTGGATGCGGATGTCCCAAAGCCCACTGATGCAGCTTTGGTCGATGCATGGCAAAAGAAGATCGCGAAATGTCGAAGGATCCTGTTGGAGGGCGTCAAGGATCATATTGTATCCACCCTGCATGGAAAGGCTACTCCATATTTAATGTGGAAAGCTTTGACGGATCTATTCCAGAGTAAGAGCGACCAAAGGAAGCTGGCGCTCAAAGATAAGCTCAGGAACATCAAGATGGAGAAGGGCGACAGTATCGCCAAATACCTCACGAAGTTCACTCAGTGCAGAGATGAGCTGGGAAGTGTGGGGGTGGTTGTCAAAGTTTCACTGATTGCATGCTTAGTTTCAAGTATGTTGGGATCGGTGTGGTTCTTGGACAGCGGTGCGTCATTTCATATGACGGGAGATTGGGAGTTGTTCTCAGATCTGGAGGACAAGGATTTGGGTATGCACATCGAGATGGGCGATGACGGTAGATACAGTGCGACTGGTATCGGTACCGTATCCTTTCAGAGGGAGTCTGGTAAACCCTTTGTCTTAAAGGATGTCATGCATGTACCGGGATTGAAGAAGAACCTGATTTCAGTAGCGATGTTGGAGGATAAGGGTTATGATGTGGTCTTCAGCGAAGGAAAAGCTTTCCTGCGCAGTAAGACTACTGGAGAGACCCGGAAGATAGGGGTTCGAACTCAGAACCTTTATCAGTTGCAGGTAGATGACTGCGCAGCTATGGCATGCAAGGCGGGAGAAGTGGTGAGTCGGGATGATGAGGGCGAACTGTGGCACAGGAGATTGGGCCACCTTCACCATGGAGCTTTGAAGATTCTGCAGCAGATTTCTACTGGGCTTCCTAAGGGCACTCTTGCGCAGTCAGATCAGTGCAAGGGGTGTACTTTAGGAAGTATGTGAAAGCCACCTTTCACGAGAAGGATAGTCGCGCCACGACGATCCTTGAGAGAGTTCACACAGACGTTTGTGGTCCTTTCTCAGTTGCTTCGACAGCAAAGCACAGGTATTATGTGATCTTTGTTGATGATTTCTCTCGAAAGTGCTGGATCTTCTTCATGTCGAAGAAGAGCGATACATTCGCGAAGTTCTGTGAGTTTAAAGCACTGGTCGAGAAGGAGTCGGGAAAGAAGGTGATTGCTCTAAGGAGTGATAACGGTGGTGAATTCATCTCGGCTGAATTCAAGGAGTTCTGCAGCGCAGAAGGGATTCGGAGAGAGCTCATCGCACCTCATAACCCACAGCAGAACGGGGTGGCTGAGCGGAAGAACAGAACGATCGTGGGTGCTGCACGGGCGATGTTGCATGATCAGGGCCTACCCCTTCACTTGTGGGCTGAGGCATGCAATACAGCAGTGTATGTGCAGAACCGTTGTCCTCACAAGGTTCTTGGCATGAGTACACCAGAGGAGGCTTATTCTGGCAAGAGGCCCGATATTTCCCATTTGCGGATTTTCGGATCTCCTGTCTACATGCATGTGACGAAGGATGCAAGAAGGAAGCTGGATCCAACTGCTGAAGTTGGAATATTTGTGGGGTACACCGATACACCTCACAACTATCGGGTGTATGTGCCAGACAGTCGCAAGACTGTTGTGCGACGGGATATAAAATTTCAGGAGGAGAAAGCCATGCAGTGTTCGCTTGAGAGGGAGCTACACTTGCATGCAGATGAGGAGCTGTTAGTTCCTAAGGAGGAGCTTCCGGATGTGGATCACCCACAAGAGGAGGTTCAGGAGGTGGAAGAAACCACCCAGGCAGCGCCAACCATCAGAGGGCGCATGCGCACTACAGAAGCTGAGCGACTGGCTCGGGATGCAGAGAAGGTTGTAGGACCACCTACAGCACAGCGCAGACAAAGACAGTCACCAGATCGGTACACTGGATACATGGCTCTTGTGAGTCAATGTGTTGTGACGGAGCCATCCTCTTTTGAGGAAGCCGTGGAGGAACCCGCATGGGTTGATGCCATGATCGAAGAATATGATTCGATCATCAGGAACAGTGCATGGGAGATTGTCCCAAGACCGGTTGGGAAATCAGTTGTAGGTTCGCGATGGATCTACAAAGTGAAGCAGGCGGCTGACTGGAGTGTGGAGAAGTACAAGGCGAGATTTGTCGCCCGTGGCTTCTCACAGATCGAGGGGATTGACTATGAGGAGACTTTTGCACCTGTCGCAAGGTACTCTTCCATACCGACGATCCTTGCTCTCTCAGCGCAGATGGGGTGGCACATTCATCAGATGGATGTGAAGACTGCGTTCCTCAATGGAGTTATTGAGGAAGAGGTGTACATAGAGCAGCCTGAAGGTTTTGAGATCTTCAGCAGTGAGTCGCATGTGTGCCGACTCAAGAGAGGACTGTATGGGCTGAAGCAAGCACCTCGTGCTTGGTACACTCGGATAGACAGCTACTTCACCGGGCTTGGATTCTCCAAGAGTGAGGCGGATCCAAACCTGTACCAGATTGTGGTGGAGGGGAAGCCGTTGATCATCGTACTGTATGTAGATGATCTGATTTTGACTGGCGACGAGCAGTTGATACTTTCATGCAAGGAGGATCTTGCACGAGAGTTTGAGATGAAGGACCTGGGCATCCTTCATTATTTCCTGGGATTGGAGATTTGGCAGCGCAGTGGAGGACTGTTTGTTTCTCAGGGCAAGTATGCCCGGGAGATTCTAGAGAGGTTCAACATGCAGGGCTGCAAGCCTGTTGATACCCCTCTTCCTGGTGGATGGAGGAAGGGAGATGCTACTTCGGAGGAGGTAGTGGATGCCACTGTCTATCGACAGTTGGTGGGGTCGTTGATGTATCTGGTCAATACTCGACCCGATATATGCTATGCAGTTAACCAGCTTTCGCAAGCTATGGTTAAGCCTACCAAGCTCTTTTGGAAGGCGGGCAAACATGTATTGCGCTATATCAGAGGCACATCGGGATATGGTTCATGGTACAGACAGGAGGATGAGTTGAGGCAACAGTGTTTCAGGCATCGGTACCATCACATCAGAGATTGTGTTCAGCGGAGGATCATGATGCTTTCATATGTTCCCACGGAGGATCAGGATGCCGACATCCTGACGAAGGCGCTCACCGGGAGCAAGTTCGAATTCCACAGAGGCAGGATAGGGATTGCAGATAATCCATATCTTGCTGAGAGGGAGTGTTGAGAATGCAGCAAGATGATGGAGCTTAGTGAAATGAAGTCGCCTTCACTAAGTGGGCCCGCAGGCAAATTCTGGCGCAAAGTCTATTTTTAGACTATGTCTATTTTAGACATACGGAGCATAATTTGGGAATTCTACTTGGAGATTCTTGATGGATGCGACATGTCGGTAAAAATAGATGAGACCCTATTTTTTAGGACCCGGGCTATTTTTAGACTGATCTCCTAAAAATATGGAAGTCAAATATTATTTACCCTTAATAATATTTTGACTATAAACAGCAGTTTACTCTCTTGGCGCACTTCGGTTTGAGTCATGGAGGTGGCTCATGCAACTGACACAAGGAATCACGTGGTTCCTAGGGTTTGATGGCATCTTGCATGGTTGGCTTCAGTTAGACTTCAGTGGCAGAAGTTTTGGAGGAGTTAACGGGACAAATAGTGGAGTTGTGTTCTATTTATTTCGGTTGAACTAGTTGAGATTAGTTAACTAGCTAATCAATTAGATATGAGTGGAGTAAATTAAATAATATTTAATTTACTAAATATTAACTCATTAGTCAACTCAAGAACACTTCAGTTCACTACAGTGCATGATCAGTTCAGTGAAGACCAGTGAAAGAGATAGATGAAAGGGTATAGTTAGCTATCAGTTGTAACTATACTGTTGCTATTTGCAACACATAGATAGGTGGAGTAAGCTATGAGTATTGCAAAGTTTAGGCTGGTGGTTTATCTATATAAGGAGGCCATCACCTAGCATTAAAATACGCAATCAAGGTTGGCTATCAAGTGGCTAAGGATTGGAGCAAGTGATTTTCTAGATCTAGCTTGATAGTGTGTAGCATGGGAGGTAGTGCATGAGAGCTTGTGAAGAGTTTTGTACTATGATTGTTACATGATTTCTCCATTATAATATACACAATAGCTGCGGGGTTTTCAGCTATAGGCTTTCCCCATACATACTGAGTTAATGTGTGATTGATTTGATGTGAGATTGCTTCTATTATTTCCGCATGTGACAATTAATTGTAGAAGAGGGTTATGTGTTATGCATGCAATTCGAAATTGATGTATGATCGGGTTAATCTTCATTGAATAAGTGATTTATTCAGCTAATTTCTACAATTAACATGCCCAGAAATATAAGAAAGTTGCAGAAGGAAAATGTAGCGAATTACAAATTATCGTGACTAGAACTAGCAAACAAATTCCACACTAAACATCTATATTAACATTGAATAAGCAATCAGATATAAAGGTAATGTACTAAGAGTATAATTTTTTTTAGTAATTTTGAAACCCTGTTTATCAAAATTGACAATAAGGAAAAATAAATTTGGAACATAAGTTCTGGCACCAAGTGAAATATAAACTCGGTTTGCCTCAATGCAAGAGGAAGCATATTTACAGTACATACATAAAGACAACACCACCTTTCCAGAAAACTGAAATTTTTTTCAAATACAAACAACATGGCTAGATGAACTCGACCTCACTTGAATAGGGAGCAGTTCATCATAAGGGATACCTTATCTAAAACTCACTACACAACTTCATGTTACATTATCTATATTTTAGTAGCTGTGGATTTTACGAACACCAAAACATCTTTCCTTTGTTGTTTCTTCTTTATTAGAAGGGATACTTAGGTTCATATTACAACGATGCTCCCCTCCCACAATTGGGTTGATATTACAGGGATGAAACCGTCATGCTAGTCTTCAAAAACTAGAAGGGCCCTAAATCTCATTAGAGAGGTGGATACCATTATAGGAGTACACAAAATCACCCACTTCCTATAATCCAGAACAAAGTTATCAGTAGGCTCTGGAACTAGGAATGCAAAACTACACACATTGGAGGGACAAGACACCACACGTGTTTTTTACCGACTTGAGTAAAACATATGGTATATGCCTTTGCTAATCCCTATTTTATCTACCCCGCCTCTTCTATTAGTTGTTATGAATTGTCCACTTCCATTGATGCCACAAACTCTGGGTCAATTGGTTCAAGGTCCATTACTAAAACAGGTTCAAATGATGGCTTTGATGCTTCACAAAATACTTTGATGCCTCTTAGCTCAAAAGCTTCTTCAAGCTTGAATTTATTGATTACTTAAAACCCTGGTACTTCAAAGAGGTAGGCCTCCAACATTTTCTAAGAGTTCGGGTTCACAGATCATAGTTCAGGCCTTACTTCGTGACTAGCTTTATGTAATGGTGTTTCTAGAAGCATGCTTTCCTTTTAATAAAACATTATTGAATATTTCCTTTGAGCTGTAAATTTAAAAATCTGTGTAGTTGCACTTGTCACACATTGTGTACTGTAGTAATTCTTTTACTTATGGAAATATGATATTTGTTACAAGAGGCCATTGTCTTCCACCATGGGTTGTTCTTGTTGTAAGTGTGGGATTATGTTCGTGTCAAGGGGTTTTCTTGCTTTATAGCCAAGGCGTAATGTGTGGGATTACGTTGGTGTCAATGTGATAAACTTGTCATCGAACAACTTGTTGTAGTTGGATATTTAGAATTCAAGGAACACCTTGTAAATCGGAGGTAGTGATTTACATTGTGGATCCTTAGTCCATTAAATTAAAAAAAAAAAACATGTTATGAAATGCATATGTCATTATTGATGATCAAATCCTTCAATTGAAGCCACTAATAATTTGTCATTTCTAAGCCAGGTATTACATTACATGAGGGTTGACCTGGCTTCTTATGGTAAATTTGGAAGAATATATATATATATATATATATAACAAAGTTTGTATCAAGTTCTTGCATGTTCAATTTTAGGACTGTGGTAGAATTTTGAACCGCGAGCAGAGAGGGCATACCAAGGGTAATAGTTACAACTATGTTTGTAGTCATTTTTCCAGGAAGTTCGGTGAAATATCAGTAACAAAATTGTAGCAGGCTCTCACACCTGCAGATTCCTGTAGTAGCAACAATTATTGGAATTGGTATATATCCACAACAAGTTTGAAGACTCCCATCGTTTGCATGAAAGGTTACATATGCGATGGTATGGTTCAAATCACATAGTAGATTAATCCGAAAAGAACATTAAGTTCTAGGTTGTAACTTTGATTTTTATTGCATTATGAGCATATAAATGGTTACTCTTAACACATGCAATATTCATTGACCATATAAAGGGTTTCAGCGGTAAAATAGTGGCACTAAACTTGAATCGTTGCTACAACAGATATATTAATAAACATTGTCTCATGGAATGTTTTATGAATGAATGAGATAAATGATGAAGTTGTTAAATCTGCTACGTTAGATTTATTAAAAATCATTGTCTTATGGAACAATTTGTGAATCAACTAAATAAATGATGAAGTTGTTAAATTTGCAAACATTTTAGTCTTGGTAATAATATAAGAAGATTTAGACAGTAGTGTTTTAGTCTTGGAAATAATATCAGAAGATTTAGACAGTAATGTTTTAGTCTTGGTAATAATCTTAAAGGATTTAGACCTTGTTTACTGTATCATCTTCTCTCCTTGCAGTGATTCGGTTAACCCAAATGTTCTTAAAGATTGAATCAATAGACTATTTTGGCAATGTTGAATTTGGAGGTTTGAACTTAAAATTTTCTGTTGCACCAAATTTTTGGTAAGATGTAATATCTAAAGCATAATTGATCAAATATATGTTTGGGCACAATTTTATTTCCTGTTGAATTGGCATTCTCCTTCACCCATACCCAATTCCATCACAATAAAACTTACTCAACAGGGACTATAAAGTATCGATCCATGAGGACCTGTTTAAAATTAGTGACCCAAAAAGAATATTGTAATCTCGATTTGATCTATCGCTAAAATTCCATCTGGACATAATTTTTAGATAAAAACTGAAAACCTCATAGAAGTCCCAAGTGCCACTAGCATAAAAACCACTCTTTTTCTCACTTGCAGAAGATGCAGTTAAATAGACCAAGGATTTGCACTTCAACAATGAAAGTAGAAATCACTAAACATCTATTGAAACATCATTCCCCTTGTAATAATTGAGTAAGTGGAAATTTGACCCATCTAAAAGCAATTTTAGATGTTATCACATGAGCACTCCCTATTAATATTAGAAAAGCCCAGCCATCCCTTCTGCTTTGCTCTTGTTAAAAAGATTTAATTTTTTTATATCATATGCTACAGCTCCTCTGGTACAAGAAAGAGGTACATTGAAACACCTTTCTTTTCTCTTCTCGTACACATTTATGAAGCAACACTCGATGAAGATGGAGGAGAAGCAGCAAATGGAAACATTTGATCATCAAAATCTGTAGCTAGCGGCATTCGCTCATGCATCAAAATATGTTGGTAGCGGCATTCCACGCTACAGAATGCTTTGTCACCTCTGCAGTAACCAGCATGAGCAAACGTGTTGAAAATATTAAAGTCACCTGCTAAGCCTTTGAGCAGGAAGAAAAAGAGTACAAAGGCAGCAGCAGAATTTTGAGTGCACGACACTATAAATTAAAGAAGCATGGAAAAACAATAAGGAAGAATTAAATTTTGATGGGCCGCAGCCACAAATTGCAGGAGAAGTTAATATGGTGACAGGCGTAGCCTTTTATTACAGTGGAATGAAAATTTCTCGTAGATCTGAACTACGAAGGAGCAGACTTATTAAAAATAGTCATTTCGGGCGTTTAAAGCCCTCAACAACCAGAATGGAGAAAATTGTTCAAACAGGCGGAATTCCTTTTAATTTCTGAATTGGCGGGACAAGTGGTCCCCACCACTTAGGTCCCAATCGCAATCGCAAGTTTCTGGAGCAGCGTCTTGTTGATATGAAGATTTATGATGCGATCCAATTGCAATATATATGAAACATAAAACAAATGTCTTGCAGATGTGGTAGAGTTCCACAGCGGAACGGTTGTACACAATACAACCAAAACATATATATAAATCACCCTCCACTACAGCTAAGGCCCGTGGGTCCACAAGACCACACGGCAGTGTTTTATTGCAATCGCAAGTCGTGAATCGCAAAGGTTCAATCGAAGGCCTTTTTTTATGTGCTCCGATCAAAGGTCAGACCCGATCCAGTTATATACCACGTTTGTTTGCCAATCACGTCCGGGATCCTGATCGCAATCGGAAGGTCTTATGTGTTGGGCCCGATTGCACTTTTTGAAGTGGCGGACCCGATCCAGGTATAGGCTGGAGTTCATTAATTCCATCGTGTCCATCTTTGAATCGCAATCAGAACTTTTCTATTGTATGCCCTGATCACACCAACTAAAGGGCGGACCCGATGGACTTATCAAGGCGCAGTTTGTTAATTGAATCGCATCCATTTATTAATCGCAATCGGAACCTCTTTAGAATGAGGCCCGATCGCACAGTGCTGAAGTTCAGACCTGATTGGTTTGTGAGCCAAATTTCATATTTGGTCATCGCGTCCGATTGTCAATCAAAATCAGAGTTTTTGGTTTGTTGTTTATAAAGTGGGCCCCGACAGTCTTATTGATAGACTTGTTTTTAAGTTTTAATATTGTTTTGTTGTAATGTTTTAATATGCGCGGCATATAAAAACAAAAAGGCCTGTGAGCCTGTAGATTGTATTTTTTTGGTTTGTTTTTTTTCGCATAGCAGCACGGAAAAGGAAATACACAGCAATGTGGTTTTTCAGAGACAGAGTGTGTTGTTTTGATGAATAGAGAGTCATTTTGTGCACTGCGTCTGTAGCAGTCACTCTTCATGTTATCCCTCTATACTGAGGAAGATTTGTAACATTTTTTGAAAGAAATAGAAGTTTTTTTCAGTGTGGAAAACTCTGTCCATTGTCAAAATTTTAAATTTCTCTGTGTTTAGAGGAGAGGAGCTTACTCTCTCCATTTGGAATTTTCAATATTCCAATATGGTATCAAAGCTCAGTTAGGCTCTTTGAAGGTTTCAAAGAAGCTGAAGAAGAAGAAGACCTGTTGAAGCGATTTCTCCAACAGTGTGAAAGCCCAACATAATTCAAAAGTTCAGGTATTTCTCAAAGATAACAGAGCTGTTGTTTTGTTTTAAAAGAGTTTTTTCTTTCAGAGAAGGAAAGACAGTTTGTTTAAGTTCAGTGTTCAGTTTAGGAGCAATGGTTGGACCAAGCACAGGAATGAACATTGGAAATGTTCAGCTTCCACAATTTAATGGAAATAACTATGATTATTGGGCTATTACCATGAGAGCCCTGTTTGTCTCACAAGACTTATGGGAGTTTGTAGAAGATGGTTTTGTTGAACCAGCTGATGAGCAAGCTTTTAATGCCTTAACTCAAGCAGAGAAGGATTTATTGAAGAGTAATAGAAATAAGGATGCTAAATCCCTCTTCTATTTGTATGAGGCAGTAAATGAGAGTGTGTTTCCAAGGATAGCAGCAGCTAAGAGATCCAAGGAGGCATGGGAAACTCTGAAAGTAGCCTATCAAGGTATGGAGAAAGTTAAGACAACAAAACTTCAATTGCTGAGAAGAGATTTTGAAACTCTTTGCATGAAAGAGTCAGATAATGTAGACACATTTTTTACACAAGTGATTGGGATTGTAAATCATATAAGATCCCATGGAGAAACTCTTGAAGAAAGAAGGATTGTGGAGAAAATTTTGAGAAGCTTACCCTCAAAGTTTGATGTTATTGTAACCACCATAGAAGAGACCAAAGATCTCTCACAGTTCACAGTAGATGAAGTTCATGCCTCATTGATAACTCATGAACAGAGATTGAGCAGAGATGAACATTCTTCTATTGAGCACGCCTTCAAGACCCAGATGCCTTCAGGAAGAGGAAGAGGTCAAGGCAAAGGAAGAGGAAGAGGTAGAAGCCAGAACAGAGGTGGAAGGAACAATCCTTCACATTCACATGGAAGGAACAACAGTCAGAGTCAGAGCTACGGCCAATGCAACAGCCAGCATGGTGGACATCAACACCAACATGCTCATGGACAAAGGTATGAAAAATCCAATGTCCAATGTCATTATTGCAAGAAATATGGGCACTATGCCAATGAATGTAGAAAGAAGCAAAGTGACATGAAAAATAGGCAGAATCTAATGTAGCAAAAGAAGAAAAGAACCCAAGTAATGTGCTGTTAGCATGTAATGTAGCACGGGATAGAGAAGATGATGTTTGGTTCTTAGATTCAAGATGTAGTAATCACATGACTGGAAATAGAGCAATGTTTGCCAATCTAGATGAAGAAATAAAATATGAAGTGACCACAGGGACTGATACTAAGATCTCTGTCAAAGGAAAAGACAGAGTTAGTATTCGAGCTAGAAATGGTGAGCAAAAAATTTTCCCTGATGTGTATTATGTCCCAGGATTGAAGTGTAATCTTTTGAGCGTTGGGCAGCTCATAAATAAAGGTTACAATGTAATATTCAAGGATGATGTGTGCACAATAAAAGATATACCTCCAAGCAAGAAAATCATTGCTGAAATTCAAATGACTAGCAATAGAATGTTTCATCTCAAGCTCAACACTGACTTGAAGGGAAAAGGAAAGAGAATAGCAGCTGTAACACAAGAAGCCTTCCAGAAGGAAGAAAAAGATGAAAATTCGTTATGGCATCTGAGATTGGGACATCTCAATTTCGGAGGATTAAATTTGCTGCACAGAAAAGGAATGGTAAAAGGTTTGCCATTGATTGAGAAGCCTGACAACCTATGTGAAGGCTGCATCTTGGGAAAGCAACACAGAGAAAATTTTCCATCAGGGAAAAGCATAAGGGCGAAATCACCCTTAGAAATCATCCACTCAGATTTATGTGGGCCAATGCAGACAACATCAGTTTCAAGCAGCAACTACATGCTGACCTTCATAGATGATTTCACAAGAAAAGTGTGGGTTTATTTTCTAAAATATAAGAGTGAAGTTTTTAAAAAATTTCGCCATTTTAAAGCTCTCGTAGAAAAACAGAGCGGACTGCACATTAAAGTTCTCAGAACTGATAGAGGAGGAGAATATATCTCAAAGGAATTTCTGCATTTCTGCAGAGAGAACAACATACACAAGCAGTTTACCACAAGGTACACACCGCAACAGAATGGAGTTGCTGAAAGGAAGAATAGAACCATAATGGAAATGGTGAGAAGCATGCTAAAGGCAAAACACCTGTCGAATGAGTATTGGGTAGAAGCAGCAAATTGTGTTGCGTATATTCTAAATAGATGCCCTACAAAAGCTGTGATGAACAAAGTTCCAGAAGAAGCGTGGAGTGGCAGAAAACAAGGAGTCACCCACATGAGAGTTTTTGGATGTGTGGCATATGCACACATTCCTGACAAGTTGAGAAAGAAGTTGGACAGTAAGGGGGAGAAGTGCATTTTCCTTGGATATTGTGAAGATTCCAAAGGATACAGATTGTATAACCCATCCACAAAGAAGTTTGTGATAAGCAGAGATGTACAATTTATTGAAGAGGAAGCGTGGGATGGAAGCATTGAGAAAATAGTCAATGTTAAAAACTGTTTGTCTCATGATGAAGATGAAGGAGATGTGGTTGAAATTAACAACCCATCCACTGCACAACCTCCAACAACGCAAGGACAGCAAGGGACGCCTCAAGCGGTAGTGAGAACACCCTTGAGAAGAAGCGGGAGTGGTTCACTGAGCACACCACATGGAGCAAGTTCGAGTGCGTCATCAAGCACGACTACACCAAGTGAAAGTGGAACAAAGTTCACAAGTATTAGAGAAATCTATGAGCAGGGAGCAGCAAATGAAGGTATGAATTCCCTATTTGCTTTGTATTGTCAAGTTGATGATCCTATTCATTTTGAAGATGCTATTAAAGATAGAAAATGGATAGAAGCTATGGATGATGAAATTAATGCCATAGAGAAGAAAAAAACATGTGAGTTGGTTGATCTCACAGAAGGTAAAGAAGTCATTGGAGTTAAATGGGTCTATAAGACCAAAATCAATGCTGAAGGAAAAATAGAGAGACACAAGGCGAGACTTGTTGTCAAAGGATATAAGCAGAAGCATGGGATTGATTATGAAGAAACTTTTGCACCAGTTGCAAGAATGGAGACAGTAAGAGCAGTGTTGTCAATATCAGCACAAAACAAATGGAAAGTATACTAGATAGATGTAAAATCTGCATTTTTAAATGGAGTTTTAATGGAAGAGGTATATGTGGAACAACCTCTCGGCTATGAGAAGAAAATCCAAGAACATAAGGTCTGCAAATTGAAGAAAGCTCTTTATGGGCTGAAGCAAGCTCCAGGAGCATGGTACAGTAGGATAGATTCCTATCTACTGGAAAATGGATTTGAGAAGTGTGAGGGAGAACCCACCCTCTACATCAAAGAAAAGGATGGTAAGATGCTCATTGTTGTTTTATATGTTGATGATTTAATATTCATAGGTAATGATGATTATCTTATTGAGAATTTTAAAACAATCATGAAAGATGAATTTAAAATGACTGACATGGGTTTGTTGAGATACTTCTTAGGAATATAAGTAGAACAAAATGAAAAAGGAATTTTTATTTCTCAAGCAAAGTATGTGAATCAAGTTCTAGAAAGATTTAATATGCAGGAGTGCAAAGCTGCAATTACTCCCACAGTAATGGGATTGAAGTTGAGTAAAGATGACAGCAGTAAGGATGTTGATCCAAGTTTGTATAAAAGCATAGTTGGAAACCTCATGTATTTGACTGCAACTAGGTCGGATATTATGCATGTTGTTAGTTTAATTTCCAGATTTATGGAAAAGCCAAAAGAAGCACATTGGCAAGCAGCAAAGAGAATTCTAAGGTATGTTAAAGGAACTAAAAGGTATGGTATTTTATATACTACTTCAGAAAATTCAGAATTAGTTGGTTACACTGACAGTGATTGGGCTAGAAGTGTAGATGATCGGAAGAGCACTTCCGGTTATGTTTTTCATATGGGTTCGGGAGCCATTTCATGGGCTTCTAAAAAACAACCTATTGTAGCATTATCTAAAGCAGAGGCAGAGTATGTGGCAGCTACAGCAGCAACGTGTCAAGCAATTTGGATGAGAAGAATGTTGAGAAGTTTGTGCCAAGAACAGGTAAAAGGGACAGTGATTTATTGTGACAATAGCTCAGCTATTGCATTGTCAAAGAATTCTGTGTTTCATAAAAGAACAAAACAGATAGATACAAAATTTCATTATATCAGAGAATTGGTAAACGATGGAGAAATTGTTTTACAGCATTGTAAAACAGAGGAGCAATATGCAGATATTTTGACAAAGCCATTGGGGCAAAAGACCTTTGATTTTTTAAGAAAATGCTTGGGTATGATTGATAACCCAGCAGCTGAATTTAAGGGGGAGTGTTGAAAATATTAAAGTCACCTGCTAAGCCTTTGAGCAGGAAGAAAAAGAATACAAAGGCAGCAGCAGAATTTTGAGTGCATGACACTGTAAATTAAAGAAGCATGCAAAAACAGTAAGGAATAATTAAATTTTGATGGGCCGCAGCCACAGATTGAAGGAGAAGTTAATATGGTGATGGGCGTAGCCGTTTATTACAGTGGAATGAAAATTTCCCGTAGATCTGAACTAAGGAGGAGCAGACTTATTAAAAACAGTCATTTCGGGCGTTTAAAGCCCTCAACAACCAGAATGGAGAAAATTGTTCAAACAGGCAGAATTCCTTTTAATTTCTGAATTGGCGGGACAAGTGGTCCCCACCACTTAAGTTCCAATCGTAATCGCAAGTTTCTGGAGCAGTGTCTTGTTGATACGAATATTTGCGATGCGATCCAATCGCAATCACAAATCGCAATATATATGAAACATAAAACAAATGTCTTGCGGATGTGGTAGAGTTCCACAGTGGAACGGTTGTACACAATAAAACCAAAACATATATATAAATCGCCCTCCACTTGCAGCTGAGGCCCGTGGGTCCACAAGACCATGCGGCAGTGTTTTATTGCAATCGCAAGTCGTGAATCGCAAAGGTTCAATCGGAGGCCTTTTGTTATGTGCTCCGATCAAAGGCCGGACCTGATCCAGTTATATACCACAGTTTGTTTGCCAATCGCGTCTGGGATCCTGATCGCAATCAGAAGGTCTTATGTGTTGGGCCCGATTGCACTTTTTGAAGTGGCAGACTCGATCCATGTATAGGCCGGAGTTCATTAATTCCATCGCGTCCCTCTTTGAATTGCAATCAAAACTTTTCTATTGTATGCCCCGATCGCACCAACTAAAGGGCGGACCCGATGGACTTATCAAGGCGCAGTTTGTTAAATTAATCGCATCTGTTTATTAATCGCAATCGGAACCTCTTTAGAACAAGGCCTGATCGCACAGTGCTGAAGTTCGAACCCGATTGGTTTGTGAGTCAAATTTCATATTTGGTCATCGCGTCCGATTGTCAATCACAATCAGAGTTTTTGGTTTGTTGTTTATAAAGTGGGTCTCGACAGTCTTATTAATAGACTTGTTTTTAAGTTTTAATATTGTTTTGTTGTAATGTTTTAATATGTGTGGCATATAAAAACGAAAAGGCCTGTGAGCCTGTAGATTGTATTTTTTTTATTTGTTTTTTTTTTGCACAGCAGCGCGGAAAAGGAAATACACAACAGTGTGGATTTTCAGAGACAGAGTGTGTTGTTTTGATGAAAAGAGAGTCATTTTGCGCACTGCGTCTGTAGCAGTCACTCTTCATGTTATCCCTCTATACTGAGGAAGATTTGTAACAGTTTTTGAAAGAAATAGAAGTTTGTTTCAGTGTGAAAAACTCTGTCCACTGTCAAAATTTTAAATTTCTCTGTGTTTAGAGGAGAGGAGCTTACTCTCTCCATTTGGAATTTTCAATATTCCAAAAAAACACAGAATGAGGTAGCTCTGAAGAAAAGAAAATTATAACCAGTTCGATCTGATTCTCTAAGATTCATAGCAATGGTATGATTATTATAACATACCTGTACATGTAGATATCCTTACCATGGTTCAATTGCCGTTTGCAGAGATAGCATGCTCTGAGAAAATGGCCATCATGAAACACTGCAGCATTTAAAAACTCACTTCACAACCTATAATCATCTGGATTATAGGTGCAGAGGAGGAGTTTGCCTGGGATACCTTGATAACCACATCAAAATCTTTTTATTGCAAATACAAATGATTTGTGATCCTCATTTAAGAAAATAAATGACGAGATGAGAAAAAGAGGACAAGAGAGCAGAACCTAGCGGAGGAATTCCTCGAGGGTAGGCTGCAGCTGGTGATGAAAAATTGTGGTGTAACACACAGATTAAGGGAGGATGAGCAATAATAATGAAGCCACTGTGTGATCTAACTAGTGTTTAAGGGAGGATGAACAATAATAATGAAGCGACTGTGTGATCTAACTAGTTTTTAAGGGAGGATGAGCAATAATAATGAAGCGACTGTGTGCTTCAGCAAGTCAGAGTTGAGAAACCCAAGGAAGGGTTAGGCATCGTTAATCGGACCTCGGTCGGAGCTGCCCTGGCTTCTATTCTTCGATGCCAACGTTATCTGCATTATTGCAAAAGTTCTGTCTGCCATGTTCTGCCAAGTGATGCTGAAGAAGCCTGAGTTCACAGACCCATTGACGCAAATCTTGAAGCACCATCCGGACAAATGGAAGCCGCCACCATAATGGAATATGTTAGGGATGAAATCCCTGCAGAAGCCGTAGCAGGATTCAAACGAGACAAAGATTTTTTGAAATTGGCTCTGGAGAAAATGGGAGGCACGAGGCAGTGAACTGTAACATTCAAATTTTGAATTTGAAAGTGAAATAGTTCATCCAACAGCAGTAATTACATGGAATGCATAACCTATGTCACCTACCTTATTGTGACTGGCTTACATGGAATGCATAGACTTTGTCATCTACCTTATTGTCACTGGCTTCAGGTCTGACAATAGCAATTGTCCTTTGTCTTTTATTTTTTTTTGTTTATATATTGACAAGTTTAAAGGGTGGCTAAATTCACAAGGGGGTGACGATTTCCATTTGAGCAAGTTCGTTATAAGGCTTCTTTTGTAAGCAAATGACCTTATACTGATTGCTAAATCGGCGCTTGGTTTGCAAGAACACTTACGTTCCCTTGAGTATTTTTGTAGAATGATGGGGATGCAAGTCAATATTAGAAAAACGAAAGTAGTGGTTTTCTCTAACAAAAGAAAGAATAACCAACATAAGTTATACTTTGAAGGAAACATTTCGGAAGAAGTTACAGGCTACAAATACCTCGCAATTGACTTCAACAAAAATTTAAATTGGGATGGCTGTAGAAAGAAAAAAAATTTGGGGGGGTTGAAAAGCATTTTATGCTCTTCAAAAAAGGTGTAGAGAGGCAAAATTGTGGGACTGGAAAACCACTCTAACTCTTTTTAGGCTTCTAGTGATTCCGGTGATTCTCTACAGTTGTGAATTGTGGGCCAGCAACACAACCAACATGCAATGGAAACAAATTGAGAAAATTCAGAAGCATTTGATTACAAACAAATTCAAAATTAAAAGTGCAGTTTCTTATGATATCTTGTTAAGTGAAACAGGGGATGCTCCTATTGAAGCAATTGCTATGGTGCGAGTCATAAGATATTTGAAAAAAATTGAGCAAATGGAAGAGGGTAGATGGCTTAAGGTTGTGTTTAATGACAGAATGTGCAAAAGAAAGAAGACTTGGATGAGACAAAATATCAAATGTTTTAGTAAATGGGGTATTTTCTTGAGCATGTGTCCTACAAACAGTAAATAGATAAAAAAATTTGTTATGGATAAGTTCCACAAATGTACCTGGGAGAAAGAGTTAGGGAGAAAGAAGTACTACATTGAAGAGTTTAACCCCACTCATGATCATCAACAAAAAGCGTACATAGGTGCCAATATTTCCTGCAGATCTAAAATTATTATTGCTCAATTAAGGACTAATTCTCATCAACTTCGTTCTGAAATAGGGTGCTGGAAAAGGCCAAAAGAAATGTGGGAGGAAAGAGTATGTATTTTTTGCTCTTCCGGAAAAGTGGAAATAGAAAAACATTTCATTTTAGAATGCGAGGCCTTCAAAGACATTAGGGAAAATTATGCAGATGCAAGTATTCTAGCAACTAGCTCCTGGGATAATCTATTCAACGAAGAGTTTGTCGAGAAGCTGGGAGCATTTTTTATAAAACTCCACAGGAAAAGGGCTGATTACAAGAGCCAGATGGAGAAGCAATCTGTCCCATAGGCTATTTGTAGCCTCGTGGATGTTAAAATTACTTTCTTTCTTTCTGTCTGAAAAGGACTTCGAGTTCTCCGTTAATGGGCAGCTAGTTTTCCGACGAGCAAGTTAAAATGTAGCGTCTCTAGACCACTCCGACAGGGAAAGATACCCCTCCCTTCTAAGAAGAATTAAAGGAAGCAAGGTGGTCAATAAAGTTAAGAAGAAACCTTAAATTTCAAGCATGTATAGTAGAAGAATGGAGTAAAGAGGACCAATAAATAGAAAAGCAGGTGGGGGTGTAGCAACTTTTTGTCATATGAATTTTAAGGTACCTAGAGGATGCACATGATCATTGTGTTGGGTAGATTGAAAATAATGTAACTCGGTAGTTGTCACATCACGAGACCATAACCCCCTCCCCTCCTCTCCTTCAACTATATTATATTTTGCGTGAACTTTACTTCACCTATAACTAAATATTTTGATTCAGGGCTTCTCCAATAGGACTGAATTTTCCACTTGTCAACGGGAAATGAAAAGAATTCAGTGCAAGGAAGGTGTTGCGTGAAAATAATTGATGTGCCGTGGGATTTTGACTTGTGGGTACAGGCGGAGATCATTATTTACAGATGTAGAAAAAGTGATTGAGATTATGGTATTTTTAATATGAGAAAGTAGAGGATAAAGGTCAACGAAGTTTGCTTTCGGGTTGTAATTTTCGTTTACTTTAAACTCAAATGAAATTATAGATTTTGATAATGGTAGATGTAGATTTGATAGTCTTAAATATCTTGATTACGTTTAAAAAGTTGATTTTAATATGTAAAATTTAATATTAAAAATAAATTTTACTAAAAAATAAGGTTATGTTATTTTTGATATTTTTAAATAGTAATTTATTATTTTAAATTAATGATGTTATGGTAAAATGAACTTATATAAAATCACATTATGTGAAATATATTGATGTATTATTTGGAATATAAAATATATTAATTTTATTATATAAAATAATAATAATAATAATTTAATTTAAATTAATTATTTATATTTTATTATTCAAATTTTAATATTTATCAAATTCATTTAATATTTTAAAGTAGTTATAAGCAATATGAAATATTATTTGATGCACCATTAATAAAAGTTTCAGTTCCATATGTTTTTACTAGGCACCAATGGATACTAGATTGAAATATAGGACCTAACATGTTACATGTAAATAGGGTTTTATCTATAACACATTTAATATTTTGTATAATATCATATTTAATTATATATATTTTTAAAACATATATATAAATATGAAGGAATTCATTTGCGTATGTTAAATTCAAAGTTGGAATATAAAAATATACATAAATAAATTTATAAGTCGTTGAGATAAATAATATAGATACTTTGTAGTGGATATTTGTAATACTTTTTATTGTTTTTTGTATGTTTATAGTGGATGTTTGTAATACTCTTTGTGGTGTATTTATACACGACTACAATATTATACACAAGTTCGGTGGTGGATTGAAATATATCATACAAAGCTCTATGGTGGATACAAAAATATCATGTACAAAGCTCTGTGGTGGATACATGAGCTCTGCAGTGGATTGAAATCTATCATACAAGTTATGTGCTCGTGATTCTTCTCCAAAACTCATATTATCTCTGTTGTTTGATAGATTGAAATATTGATTGAACAATCGATCTCTAAGGTATAGAGTCTACAACTCTTTTGAACCTTCTCCTTGCAATCTCAAGCATGTCTATACATCCTCAATGGTCTTCTACTCATAAACTTCATAACCTAGGTGAATATGTTCCTTTATCTATTATCTTTTTTTTTTTTTTTTTTAAATTATGATTACTTCACCACATATGTCAAAACCTCAGCCTCATAGGGGGAGGCTGAGAAAAGTCACCCTAGAAATTCTTTATGACCATTTCGATTTAGTAGGAAAAATGAGAGAAGAAAAATAAATAGAATGTAAAATAGAATTAGTTATAAACAAATTTGAACTGTTAGAAAATAAAATATTAGGGTTCGAGACTAAGTTGAAAATAATGAAAGATACGATACAAGAAATGGAAAAGTAGAAATAGTCAATAGTTGAAGAAAATTACACCTTGAGAGATGATATTAAAGAAACCAAATAACAATATGGCCCCAAGTGGTGTAGATAAAAAATTAGGCATCAAACTCATCAAAGAGGAAATGAACAAGCAAATTAATCTAGATCATGAGCACAATAAAAGAGTCAAATCTTAATATTGTTGGTATAAAAGAACAAAAAGATGAAGACATGTTAGAAATAGTAAAAGGAGAACTAAAAATAAATCACAAAGTGAAACAAATTATCTCATAGAAGTAAGAAGTTTGGGAAAGATATTCGAGCTTAAAGATATATTGATCCATGTTAGGGTAAATTGTAGTGACCATAAATTTGACATACTCATTAAATATTCAATCTTAAAAGGGACATGAATATTTATAAATGATGAACTCATCCCAACAAACCAAGCTTAATTAAGGAAGAGGGTTCAAAAGGTCAAGGAATGAAAATGAGAAATCATTAAAAATAGAAATTATTAGGGATATAGACCAAAACAAGAACAATGAAGATGAATTTGGAACACTTTGAATCCCATTTCAGAACTATTGTGGATTTCCATAGCATCAAAGGTCCTATACTAAGTTGGATCCCAAGTGAAATTGATGTTATTTTTTAGTCTCAAAACTTGGGAACATGATGAGTCTAAGGTTCCTTACATAGGTGGATTCATTTTATAGTTAGCTTGGAACAAGAAATCCTCTCACAGAGGAATTGGAGGAATAACATATTATATAAAATATGAGTGTCTCTCCTTACACTCAACTTCATAAGATCGACCCCCTCAATCAATATGTTTAAATCGAAATCTCTGACATTAATGCTAAGAGGATTTTATATCACAATTTGTTATTTCACACCTATTAAATCTACCTTTAAAAAAAAAAATCCATGTAGAATGATATTCACAGTCTAAGAAATGAAGGTAATATCCTCTTGTTAGGTGACTTTAATGTTAGAACCACATCTAACCAAACTATTCTTCTAAGTAATGATTCAAACAATAATCATTTTTTGCTAGACGAGGACCTTGATTTAGCTAGTAGATTCAGAATTAAGAGATAATTTATTTGTTACCAAGTTAATTAAATTCTATAGTTCTCAAGACCTTATAATTTTCAATGGCATAATCAAGTGACCAAAATCTAAGAAGTTGACTTGTATTCATGGGCTTAGAAGGTGTCATGGATTATGTGATATCTAATATCATGATACAGACTTATGTAGGAACACAATAGAATATATATATATAAACATAAACACAGATATGTCGTAGAAATAAGACTTCATTTCATTAATATCAAAAAGCTGAAATATTGTTACATACAGAATGGAAATAAACTAGCTCGGGTGATGGTAGCTTATCTTTGAGAAGAGATGTGGCGGGTGAATGCCTCTGAACTATGTTACAATGATGCTCAAGGGCCTTTTTATTATTTAATAACAAGGGAAAACCCTAAACAAACAAAACCTTAATCCAAGAATATGGAACACCAAGAGTTTGTGGGCCTCGTTGGGGTTAGTTGGGCAACCAACTTCCCGGGGTCGTAACTTGGTCATATTATCACCGTTTGGCATGTACGATACACATTCGAAAGATCTCTCTTAGTACTACAAGATTTGTTGTAAGACCCTACCTATGGCTACGGGCCTATTGCGGACCTCAAAAATACGTCATTTAGGTGGTAAAAACTACTCTGGATGTTCAAGACCCGAAAACTGCTAAAAATAGTAAATGCTAAAGGAAACTGATGAAACTGAAGAAACTGACTAGAGGTCTAGGTGGAATAGGCGGGTGACCACCAATATCCACATGGATCATATCCCTATTTTGAACTGAATTGTAAACTCTTACCTCTTAAATGAAAATGAGCTTGACTACGATCATAGACCTTTAACCTCAATTCTAAACTTTTCAATGCAAAACAAGCACATGCATGAGAATTGTGAGAGTCAAAACCACCTTCATGTTGAAAATTCTTAAAATATTTAAACATGGACTCACATCCCTTAGCTTAGAAGGATAACATTTAAAACCTCTTTCATAATTTTACCACAATCCTCTCCTTTACCATTATGAAGTTCTCTACCGAGGTCTCATATAAAATGAGTAATAGAAATACCAGCACTTAGTATAATAATGATTGTAAAATTACTTGAAAAATCAATTAGGGATGCTCACATTGAAATCTTAAAACTTGATAAGATAAATACGTACAAAGATCTTATTAAAAAAAAAAAATACTATATAAGTAGAAAGTAAGAGAAGTTAATGCACTTCTCTAAGTATGACCCTAGAAATTTTTTAGAGGAAAATTATGATTCGTAAGACTAAAGAAAATCATTTGATTCCCTTGAAGAACTGGAATATTTACCTTAAAAACCTCTATGAATCCCTTAAAAAAATGGACACTAATTCAAATGCCTTGTAGAGGATGATACCTTTTCTTTGGAATCCATTTAGTTTGGGGTTAAGTAGCTCACTAATGGGAAAGCTAAGGACATTGAAGGCTACCAAGCTAAAATTTTAAAATGGAGGAACCTATCCTCATCCTAGAAATACACAATCTCTTTAATTTGGAAGTGAAGTAATACTTCCCTAATCCTTGGTTGCGAAGCCTTATTGTGCCTATATGTAAGAGTGGGGATAAGAGCACTTCCTCTAATTACAAGACCATTATAATCAACCACATTTTAACCAAGTTGTATAGGCCTGTTTTGGAAAAGAAGATTAACATTTAGCTTGAGAGCCATGGTAAAAGAGGTAAATGATAAGCTAGGGTATTTTTAGTCATGATCTTTTTTATTGGGGGATGGAGGCGTGGCTAATAAATAAAATGAGAGGATTTTCCCTAAGTGTCCACCACTTGTTGAGTGAGTATATGGCCACTATTAATGTTGTAGGATGTGAGGCTTTATCTTTCCTAATACATTATTTTTTTTGGTGCTCTTTTCTGCACCTCATGGTTTGAATGGACTCATAAATATTATTTTATGATTATCCAAAGCTCTATGATGCCTCTTTTGATTTAGGAAGATTCAATGATTTTATTCCCTCCAGCTTGTCCAAAAAATAAAATATGATAGGAGGATCACGAGTATTTCATGATTAAGAAAGTAAAATGTTCTTATCACTAATGTTCTAAGATAAATATAAGGTCATTCCCTGATTCTATATGGTTATTGGAACTTACTCACACTTCTATCCTAGAGAAAGGTTGCAACATGACCTCTTTTGAAGAGATTCTCAACTATTTCATCTTCCAACTTCCATATCAAGCACCCAAATCATCTTGGTAAAGTATACATGTTAACTTGTCCTAGATTGGCACCTTATTTCATGTGAGTGGCCAAAGAGAAGTTTCAATTATCTTTAAAAGTGTTATCTCTCATGTATTGAGATCTATAGAAAATCTCTAACACAACTCTGATACCATGTAGAAAATCTCTAACACAGATTTGATACCATATAGAAATTATATAGAAACTCTATATCAATGGATTCAATCCTATTATGTAATGTACTAAAACAAGATACTGGTTCCTTTTACTATATTTGCGGAATATAAAACACGATCGCTCAATCACATGAAAGTAAGAGAAAGGAAATAATCAATCACACAACACAATATGTATATGGGGAAAGCACTTGCTCAAAACCCCTATACCATATATTTTACATAGCCAAAGAATCATGAAACAATACAATGCTTTCTCAACCGAGAAAATCCCGCACTCTACTGATCGTCTCACCTTCATCTTGCTCAAAACTGACTAGCAATTCTCAAGAAAAATTGACCAACACTTAGCCAATTCTTAGCCGCTACTTAGCCTATCCTTGCTCACGTAATTCATAGGAAATTAATCCCTATTAAATATGATAATCAACCTTCCTTGAATGTGAAATCCTTCATGAGACTTCCTCTAACTTTATAATTGTGCTCAGGAAATTCGCTAATAATAAAACTGATAGTTAACTTCCTTTTAACCTTTGTCTCAACTAGGTTGTCATTAGAATTGACATGCATGCAACTAATAATAGTGAATCATGAATTACTTGATAGATCACTACTTGTGAATTAAATCTAATTTAATTCACTCGACCTCTCACTATATCATCACTCAGTTAGAACTAGTTAAATTGATTTTAACTCAATTAATTTGAGTTAACTTATTACACTCACACCACACTAGTGCATTAACTACAATTGGACTTGAAAATAATAGAATCACTCTACATGCCTCAACATAGACCCTCAAGTCAAAATTATTGACCTAAATAAGTCTATCTCACTTGGTTAACTGATACAAGTTGTTATGAGATGAAATTACAATTGAATTTCAATTTAATTAAGGGATAGTTAAATCAAAAGCCTCAAATGGTAGCCATTTATGGGTGCCATTTTTTGGATTTTGATTCTGGATGCCAGTTTCACTATTCTTGTTGCAAATTTCAATGCTCCCTCCCTCTCAACATGAAAGGAATAAATCTGTCTCGATCTGGTACCTTTGGAATGTTCTTGCATACAACACTTCTCTTGTGTTGTTTTCACATGCATCTCTCCTGAAACTGAATGGCCTCTAAGAAACCGAATCATTATAATACATCTGTCATCAGAGCCTTCTGACTACTGGATCCTACTGCAAATTTCTACTGGACTCTCTATGATGTTGTTGACATCTGCATCCATGCACTATGCACTGCTGCCAACTCTTATCTGTGCTCCAGTATCTGACACATGTCACTTTGATTTCTGTCTTCCTGACATATGACTGCATCAATCTAACTGATCCTTCCTGCTACTGTTGTACTGTGGGATCCTCGTAGCCAAGTTTGATCCATGAGACATACCATCTCAATGGACCCTGCTTAAATTCCTTCTTGGGATTAATTCTGCTCATTTCCCCATCTCACACTTGGAGGTATAGCTGCATGTACTCCCTCTGCCCATTTGGCTCGAAATTTCCCCCTCCTGGAGGTCTCTTATTGAGTGGAATCTTCCACTTGGTCTCCTCTTTGCTTCTCCAATTTTGGTTGCTCCACAACCTTCTGAGATTGCTTCTGAGGCTGCATGTTGAGAGATAATTTGTCCCTCTCAACCACCAATTCATTAACCACCGCTTTTCTTCTCAAAGCCTTGCATGCATCCTTAACCTCGAGAGCATACAGATTCTTGACTCTTGAACCGATCTTCTTCACCTGTTCCATGGCTATGTGTTTAAGGAACACCTTTCCTTTTATAAACATCACCTCATAACCACGATCTTCCAATACCACAACGAAGACAAGATTCTTCCTTAGGCTTGGAACATACAAAACATCTACTAGTCTGAAAGGGGAGCCAGATTCCCTCTGAAAGGTAATTGTACCTATGTCAGTCACACTATACCTCCCGTCATCTCTAAACTCTATGTTCTCCTGGAGGTCCTTCTCCTCCAAGTCACTGAAGAGATATCTATTCCCATTCATATGGAATGAGGCACAATTGCATAGATACCACATGCATCCCACTTCAATGTTGACCATGCATGCAATGAGAGTAGAATTAATCTCAAACTGTGAAGCCAATGCTTCACTCGCTGCAACGACAGGTTCCTTCTTTCTTGCCTTCTTTTGTGGATAATTCGAAGCATAGTGCCCATCCTCGTGACAGTGAAAACATATGATCTTGGAAAAGTCTCTCTTGCCCTATTCGCCTTGAGACTTCTATCCCTCGGCTTTCTTTTCTTTTCTAACTCGCGCACATTGTAATTGCCCTGCCAGCACAAAATTTTTCTAAAAAAAGAGCTGATTTTAAATTGATGATATCTCCCTCATTTGAGCTCCGATTCGATCGATTTGTTTTTTTAATTTGGGTATTTTTTCGCAAGGAATCCAAATATGCTATTTTTTTTTTTGGAAATTTTTGCATCAAAATTTTATGATATTCTCTGCAAACTCACCACCCAAAAAATTCCTACTTTGATACCATGTAGAAATTCTCTAACACAACTATGATACCATGTAGAAAATCTCTAACACGGCTCTGATACCATGTATAAATTATATAGAAACTCTATATCAATGGATTCAATCCAATCATGTAATGTACTAAAACAAGATATTGAATCCTTCTACTATATTTGCAGAATATAAAACAAGAACACTCAATCACATGCAAGTAAGAGAAATGAAATTATCAATCACACAACACAAGATGTATCTGGGGAAAACACTTGCTCAAAACCCCTGTATCATATATTATACATATCCAAAGAATAATGAAACAATACAGTGCTTTCTCACACCGAGAAAATCCTGCACTCTACTGATCGTCTCACCTTGATCTTGTTCAAAACTAACTAGAAATTCTCAGGCAAAATTGACCGAAACTTAACCAATTCTTAGCCCCTGCTTAGCCCAGCCTTGCTCATGCAATCCATAGGCAACTAATCCCTATTAAATAGGAATATCAACCTTCCTTGATTACGCAATCCTTTGTGAGCCTTCCTCTGACTTTATAATTGTGCCTAGGCAATTCACTAATTATACACCTGATAGTTAACTTCCCTTTAACCACTGTCTCAACTAGATCGTCATTAGAATTGACATGCATGCAGCTAATAATAGTGAATCATCAGTTACTTGATAGATCAATACTTGTGAATTAAATATAGTTTAATTCACTTGACCTCTCACTAGATCATCACTCAGTTAGAACTAGTTAAACTGATTTTAACTCAATTAATTTGAGTTCACTGGTTACACTCACACCACACTAGTGCATTAATTCCAACTCGACCCTGAAAATAATAGAATCACTCTACATGCCTCACCATAGACCCTCAACTTGAAATTCTTGAGCTAACTAAGTCTATCTCACATAGTTAACTGATAAAATTTGTTATGAGATGAAATTACAATGTACTTTCAATTTAATTAAGGGATAATTAAATCAAAAGCCTCACATGATAGCCATTTATGGGTGTCATTTTCTACATTTTGTTTCTAGATGCCAATTTCACCGTTTCTTGTTGCAAATTTCAACAAGATCTAGCCAATGTGTTTCTTTAAATTTTTACGATCCATTGCCTTGATATCTCCATTATTTTGAGAATATCCTTTATTATGTGGAAGTAGATGTACTATCCTAAATTATTGTGTAGAGTTTGTTTTTGTTGACCCCTAATATTTCATCTAGCCATAGCTCTCTTAACTTCTAGGTTTTTCAACGAGGAGATGGTTGTGTTTCCGAAGGAATAAATATATCTAGCTAGAAACCTTTAATGAGGTGGAGTTGGTAGCTGTAAGGTTGAGATGATTTAATTAGAGGGATTTATCTTTCTCTAATATTTTTTTTTGAAGCAATGACTCTTCCTAGAATATACTGGAGTTCCCATCTTTGACTTCCTAGAAACTATGTTTGTACATTAGGTCTCATCACTTCCATGTGTTATTAACATTGTAAACTTTGAAACGGGAACTATAAACTCAAAACAGGAACGGTAGCCAAAACTCCAAAAAAAAAATGAAAACCAGCCTAAAAACAAAAAAAAAATGATGCTGAAATAATGGAATGCTGGAAAACCTTAAAATTTTGACAATTTTTCAGCCATGACATTATGGAATTTTTTTTGACTAAAAAAAATTTAAAATGGAACACCTGAATGAAAGAGTCAGTATTCCAAGGGTATTTTTTTTTTAAATGCTAAAAATATGACGACTTTAAAATCTTAGCCTAAGAAAATTTGACACATTGCAACAAAAATTTAAAAGACAACCATCAAATTGACACATAGTGTAGGAAAACTTGACTGAATGTAATGAAAACTTAAATATCAACCATGAAATTGACACATTGTCAAGCGGACTCAATCTTTTACTACAAAAACTTTAAAATCAACAATAAAATTGACACATAATGAGATTGGGTTGCTAGTCGAGGATCGACACAGACCCTATAGAAAAAAATAAAGTAAAAAATAATAATAAATAAATATATAAAAATGAAAAATATAAAAGAAAACAACAATTAAAACATTGAAAAAAATTTAAAAAACAAAACACAAAAAGTTTAAAAATAATAATAAATAAATAAAAATAGATATTAAAACATAAATAAAATAAAATAAAAACATAACAAAAAATATATTGAGAAAAATAAAAACAAAAGGAAGAACACAAAAAATTATAAAAATAATAAGAAGTAGATAATAATATATATTACAACATAAAAAAATGAAAAAAACATGGCATATATATATATATATATAACATGACATGACAAAAAAACACAAATATGAAAACATATTTAAAAAAGATCAAAAATAAATCAAACATAAAAATGTACCCAAAAAACAAAATTAACTATATATATATATATATATATATAAAATAAATTTTTTTTTTCAAAACTAACATAATTAAAAAAAAATAGAAGATTAACCAAAAAACAAAAGAATAAAACCAATTTTAGATGATAAAAAAAAAAACATAAAAATTAAAAAAACAATTAAATTAAAAAAAAAGTCATAGTTCAAAAATTAATTAAAAATATTAAAAAATATATAGTAAAAAAAAAACATATTTTTTTTTGTTATAGGTCAATTTGGGCATCATCCCCCATGACTTCGTCAAACTGGAAATCATCCCCAGGACCAATGAAATAGGTTCTATCATCCCCATACATTTCAGTTGCTATATGCCCCAAGAGAAGAACAATTCATTCATGGCTTCTATTGTGAGATTTCCAAGGTTTGAAGTATATGTTATATCACTTATGAACTCACCAAAGTTGCCTCTAAAGGGACTAACTGCGTTGCATATGCAACATCCTCCATTCAAGGGTGCACTACAATGCACTTCCTGACATTCAAGAGTGCGTTGGTCACCTGGGAGCGGAATTCTCATTTTTCTAGGAATCTCCACATGGCTAGTACCTTAGTCCATATGTGTCAAACTTCGAATCCAAGTGTCCATCTAACACCTCTGAACTTGGAAACATGTCTTTCCTATTCTTAGAAAGTCATTCATTGAGAAACTACCATTAGTTTCCCTATAAATTGAGCACAGATCCTAGTACTAGGGAAGGAAGAATTTTGGGAAAGAAACGCTGTTGGATTCTCATTTGAGAGAGTGAAAGTACTGATATGATTTTGGTGTGATGTTGAATGTGATGAGGCTGGGATGAAGCTAGAGCTGGTGGCATCAAATCGATCATTGGTTGTAACCTCCCCCTTCTACTCTTTAATACAGATTGTTGTTAATTTTCCCATATATGTATCTGTTTATGTTTCTCTTTCTCATGCAATGGATTCTTAAATGATATATATGTTTCACATCTAATCGATTTGAGTGATTGAGATAAGTAGGCATTTGTATATTTCATTTTGTTTGTTGTTCTCTATTTATGCTTGCAGGAATCAATCTGGTGATCTGAGTTGGATTGAAGGTGACAACAAAAGCGACAGAAGGAGAAGGAGAAGCACTTGGATTGCAAGTAGGTTCTTCTATCATTCTGTGTGTCTGCTTATTTTAGATAAAGTGTTAGAAAAATATTTCATCTGTTGTTCTAAGTGCCTAGAAACACACATAGGGAATTTGATTTATCCATAGATCATAATTCTGCATAACAAATTGGTGATTCTATTGGGGAATTTCCTATCATTCCTAGTGTTTTTTCCTCTTCTAATCCTCATCACTAGGGTCTACTTTTAGTTACTATAATTTTGAATGAAAGAATTGCATTAGAAGTGTGTTTTGTAGCTTGCATTTTCAATCAGTGCTGCACCCAATGCATTGTTGGTCAAGACACAATGTCTCCCACTCACGGGTGCACTGCAATGCATTGTCTCCCCTTAGAGATTGAGTTGCCCCCTTATCCAACCAAATTCCATTCAAATTTGTCATTGCTATCATTCTCAACCATTTTTTTGTTGTATTCTCAATTGTCCGATACCTCTTATAGACCAGTGAACTTACCTAATTCTTCCTCCTTTGAAAATTAAATTTATTCAATGTCTCTTTAGTGTTTTTCTTGATCATTGGAAAATAAAATTCAAAGTTTTTTTTTATTTCTGCATTAGATCCATTAGTTTTCGTAAAGGAAATGGTCGTTAAATTATTCGTTTCCCATAGGAAAAATTGCAGTTTCATTCTTCATTTTTCCTAAAAGAGAAATTGTTGTTAAATTCCTCATTTCTCAAAGAAGAAAAAAATTGTTTTTGTTGATTTGATGCATATAGTTTCCTTTTTGCATTCACATTAAGGGAGATGAAAAGAAAAAAAATGCATGTGCATATAGTGAATTGTGTGTTTTACATAAGAATAAGTTAGGAAAGTTGCAATTTAGTTTGTGCTCTTTGTTGTTTGCTCCTAAACTAATTGCTCTTTCCCTTAGTAGCTAGGATTTTCATTGAAAAAGATAAAATTGAAAAGTGTGCTTATCATTTTAGTTTGCATTTTTATGAATTTCCATCACATCACGTGGTGAACCTCAAAGACAAACTTTCTAAACAAGATCAACTTAAAATTTACATCAATTTACCTAATAAAGCATTGTAACCATAACGATAACATTTAGAAGGTCTAGGCTAGAGACGTGTTTCCGCGTCATTAAACATAGCAGACGTTGTTAACTTGTCTGTGATACATTCCGAGTGTGATACCTCACTTCACGTATGTAAGTATATCATAGCTCTTACACGTACCTTCGAGTATATCGAGTGGTGTTATAATACAAAAAGTATAAGGGGGTGCTCTCAATGGGCGGTTTCGCATTAGACAACGCTAATATGGACTTGGGCCTCCACATACCTTCGGGTATATTTTGGAGGAAAAATTTAGGTTGCTATCCATCCATAGTGAACCGAGTCGACCACCTTGTAACTTGTGACACACCGAACACAACATTAGGGGAGATTGCCTGCCCATACTTCTTGGTTCGCCAGGAGGTATTATGTACTTCATAATTACTTGGTAAAATTTTTTCCTAGAATTACCCTTTTATTTTTTTATTTGTTTTTTTCATAAAATAAATCAGTCATTGTGGAAGAAGAACACCCCTTTCCCTGTTGTTCACGTAGAATAGCACTGAAACCACCTTTACCATCGGAAGCCATTTTTGGTTGGCGAAGGCAACATCACTCTACTGAAACTAGTACTATCAGTACCTATGGTAAAACATCATCCTCACATATATGAGAGTCAACACAAGTTATTTCTACAAATCTTGGTTCATATAATATTGTCGAGAAAAATTCCTCACAACTACCCATGGTCACGATCCATCCAATCAGTGAGACCATACCTCCCGAACCTGATGTTGTTCAACTAGAAGTTGATTCGGATCTTGTCACCTTTTTGCCAGAACATCTGAATCTCGAAGTTGAACGACCAGAAGTTGTTCCTGTATCAGTCACCCCACAATCTATTATAGCCATTCAGTCTCCCATATCGCACAGTCAACCTCATGAAATATACTTTGGTCCTGACGGCAAAATACTTCCACTTGGTTTAATTTTGATTGAAGAAATAACAAAAGGCGAAACACCTTTAACTCCAACTCATTTTGGGGTGGAGCTTTACCTATACGAGTATTTTCCTTAATCACCTGCCTCTGCATTTGTTGATCCTATGTCTATTAGAGTTCCCGTAGATCCAATAGGTTATACATTTGGTCGAATAACCATGCCTGAGCTAACATCTTCGGCTGGAGAATCTATTCCAGTTGCAACAACACCTGCTCTTGCTACCCGGTCGATGTTCACAACTTCACTAGAGTTACATTTATATGGTGTCCCTTCCGTCCCACCTGGTTACCAATATTTATCTGGATCCTTCTCTAGTGCATCCTCAAACCCATGGATTTCACCAATTTCATCTTCTGGTATTCTACCTGGTAAATCTATAGTGAGTACTGAATGACTTGATCCTTTATATACATCATCAGGGAAATATCAAGCTGGTCCATCTAGGTATATTCAATCTGGTACAATTTTGACTGGACTCCTTGGATTTGGAGAACAATATTTTCCATATTATTATACTCCTCATGTTGGGGGGAAACCTATGGTCACCCATTTTGAGAGTACTCCATTTTTATTTGGTCATCCTAATGTCAGAATGAATTTTCGTCAGTGGCAGCCCACTCTACCCATCCAACCATAAATGGTTGTACACTCGTATCAACCATTTCAACCTGTTGCACCCACATCAACTCCACTTGTTAATACATCCTTACCCCTATTATAGACTTAAACTATTGTACCTCAATGGTCTCAAGGGGGTCCTTCAACCTAATACCCTCAAGTATTGGGCCCTCAGACTCCAACTCCTTCGGCTGGTTTATAACAACCACATGTATCTAGAATTATTTATTCATAAGTTGGATTACCATATTATGGGATGTCACATCCAAAAACAGGTTATACCTATCCAAAACCGAATCCAAGCTATCCTAGGGTTATAATGTTGGTGTACAGAAAACTTGGCAGCCACAAGCGCAAATGCCACAACCTTCATTTCAACAAGTAGCGTGCCCAGGTTTTGGTCAACATAATCCTCAAGCATTTTCTTATCAAAAAAACCCATATCTGGATTACTAGCAACAGATTCCTTATGTCGGTGCTCAAAGGCCTGTTGCCCAAGAAATTCCATCATACCCTGGCTATGCTCAACTTGACCTAAATCGATAGTTTCCCTTTGTTGCAAATTTCGAGTTACCTGATTTAAAATGACTTACCAATGATCCAATCAATTACACTCCTTGATGGTCAGTGATACTTCATAAATTACCCTTGGATATTCCCAAGTTCAATGGAAACCCTGGGGAAGACCTGTCGACGCATGTCATGGCTTATCATTTGTGGTGTTCATCTAACTCCCTAAATGATGACTCCATTCGACTATGTCTTTTCTAGCGTACGCTCACTAGTCCAGCTACAAAATGGTACATTGAGTTATCAAGAGCTTCATTTGATAATTTCACTGCCCTAGCTACTGTATTTTTGACCCACTTCCAGTTACCCATACAATATGAAACTCGAATGGAACTCTTGACTAATTTTAAACAGACTAATGCTACTCACATTTTTTATCATATTCGTCATAGAATGGTTAAGACATTTGTTCCTAATCAAATCCTTGTTGAGTGGTTCATTATGTCCCTATTACCATCTATAACTGATAATGTGGCTAAGGGTGGCATCATCACTAAAGAGCATGTCATTTCTCATGCATAGTATTTAGACTTGATTTATACTCAGTCTGGCATGCTCTACGAGAAAATTCCCAACATGCCGAGATACAATTTTACTATTCCTCCTCCATCCAAAGATTCTCATGTTAGAGACGGTATGATTGGTACTTCAGTCACACATCACTCTACTGCATCTGATCCTTCTCATTCTTCTGAAATCCATGCTATGTCATCTGACAAGGGAAAAAGTGAGAAGAAACCCAGAAGTAATAAAAAGGGGAAATAAAAGAAAAAGAAAACTTCTACCCCGTAGGAAAGATCATCTGATCAATCGACTGGAAATCAGAAACCTCGTTACCCTTACATGATTTGTAATGAGGAACAATTTTTTCGAGACTTTCCTCACTGCACCGAAGTCTCAAAATTGGTTAAGACCTCGCATGCATCCACAGTGTTGACAGATCCATTTCTGAATCTGGAAAAAAAAATGGTTACTACGGATCCAGCTTATAGTTCCCAAGTGCTTATGTTGTCTGTCACAAAGCCATCGACTGATGTTTTGGTGTCAATGTGTAATAAAGATTACTATAGTCAGGCTAGTGATCAACCTACTACCTCTACCACGAATCAGTCTACGGAATAGACAACGCCAACTACTATTCCTGAATTAAAATCAAGTCACTGAAGGGAGTCGTTCATAAATCGAAATTTAATCCTCGAGCTCGAGCTTCTAAAAATTATAATATAGTTGAAGACTTGGCTCAATCCCCTTCAACTATGTCAGCGCTTGAGGTGCTTCAAAATTTTCCCTCCCAGAAGAAGGCTTTGTTGTCGACAATTGGTGGAATTGATCCGACAGATTCCAATCTCATAGTCTTTAATCATATGGGCTATGTGCCGCAATTACTAGCAGAATTGGCATTCTCCATCGAAGAAAATGTTCTCAATCACCTTTTTCATCATACTATTATTGATGAGGGAGCATCTACATGCATTATGTCTCTAAACTACTTGAAGTCACTTGGATCGCCATGTCTATCTCAATTTTTTATGACATTGAAAGCTTTTGGTAGACGTATATATAAGCCTTGAGGTATTATTAATAACTTGCATGTTGAACAAGGGGGGAAAAAAATGAGTGTTGAAGTCGAGGTCGTTGATGGACCCCTTGATTACAACATTTTACTCGGAAGGCCATGGGTATATGCTATGACTACGATCGTCTCTACATATTTTAGAATGATTTCCTTCCCACATAAAGGTGTCATCACAGTCATTAATCAACTATCCTTCTTTGCCTCCAGTTCCAAGGTAGCTGGAAGCATTTTGTTAGTTCACACACCCCAACTCTCATTTCAGAACATTGATGTAGGACTCTTAAAGGATTCCACCCTCATGGGAACCTTTACATTACTACCGCCCGCGATGTTGGCAGAAATTGCAAACATAGAGACCTACTACATGATATATTCCACTCCATCTAGCTTAAGGAATATTACGAGTGATTCTGAAGGTTTTATGTTGGATGAATTCCTATCGCCCAAACCAATTGAGCTGGCATAGAAATCAATCTATATGGCTTGGGTGACAAATCTGAAACCATCATCGCCGGTCGTTTGGGTTGATCGTTCATTAGGTTTTGGTACTCCATCTCATCCTTTTTCCTCAACTTTCTTGACATATGAAAATATTGTGAAATCCATGATGCTAGAAGGAGAACCATGGGAAGATCATCATCATCGCTTCCATCTTCAATATTACGAAGAAGATAATCTTATTGAACTATATCACCCATCGATAAAAACATTATTTTCAAATTCTTTTCCTATTAATGCAATTGAATCCAAGAAAAACTTATCAAATATTAAAGAAACTATTTCTATCGATATTTCGACCAAATCTGGTGCTGTAGAAAAAATTCATGTTGGCGTGTCTTGTTCTCCATTAGAACTCGAAACCTATCTCTCTCTCTTTCATGAATTTTGTGATGTATTTGCTTGGTATTACGAGGAAATTCCCGGCATAGATACTAGTATTGTTGAACACACTATTAAGATGTACCTTGATGTAAAACTGATACGTCAATGCTTTCATCCTGTTCATCCGAAGAAGGCCGCTGCCATTAAAGCAGAAGTTGAAATTTTTTTGCGTGCTGGTTTCATTTACCCTATTCCACTAACTGACTGGGTTTCCAAAATTGTTCCTGTTATGAAAAAATAAGGAACAATCAGAGTGTGTGTTGATTATCAGGATGTCAATCTTGCTTGTCCAAAAGACAACTATCCTACTCCCTTTATCGACTAGATTATTGACGATTGTGATGGATGAGAATATTTTCGTTCATGGAAGGATTTTCTTGTTATAATCAAATCAATATCTACCCAGATGACCAATATAAGATATCATTCATATGTCCTTGGGGCACATTCGCTTATCGGAAACACTTGTTTGGTTTAAAGAACGCTGGAGCAACTTTTTAGAGAGCAATGGATTATGCTTTCAATGACATCAAGCACATTGTTCAACCCAATCTATAAGATCTACTTGCACATTCACGAAACCAAAACGATCACTTGATGCATTTGAGAGCTATTTTTTTACAATGCCGACACTACAAAATATGCCTCAATCCACATAAATGTGTGTTTTGTGTTGGTTCTGGTAATTTCCTAGGATTTGTCGTCTCAAAAGAAGGAATTCGAATCGACCCCATGAAGGTCCAAGCCATTCTTGATTTTCTTGTGCCATCAAATTTTCTTCAGTTACAGAAACTTCAGGGAAAGGCTAACTTCCTAAAGAGGTTCATACCCAACTACACCGAAATGGCTAAAGGATTTACTCGTCTCTTGAAAAGGGGATTCCCTTCCATTGGGATAAGGTTGCAGAATATTATTTTGATTCTGTCAAGGATACTCTTGTCTGGGCGTCATTAATGTATCCCCCCAATTATCATAGTGATTATTTATTATATATCTTTGTGGCTGATACGACCATTGCTATGGTATTGGTCCAAGTAGAAAATGGGATAGAAAATCCGATCTATTATTTGAGTCATAATCTCAATGGTATGGAAGTGAAGTATTCATACGTAGAAAATATTGCCTTGGAAGTTGTTCAAGCTATCCAAAGTTTTCGCCACTATATCCTGTTCCATTTCGGATTGCAACCCCATGACTTACATCTTATCACATCAATTTTTTGGGGGAAAGTATTCAAAATGGATTTTCATTTTGTAGGAGTTTGATTTGGAATTCATCAAATCCAAGTCAAAGAAGTCTTTAGTTTTGGCTTAGCTTCTCTATGACCTTCCCTCTGATAATAATGCCACTAAATTGAAACAATATATTCTTGATGAGTCTCTGTTTCTAATCGGATCATCTGATCCTTGGTATGGGGATTTTATCATTTATCTCCAGACCCATACTTTCCAGCCTGATGCCTCTCACTCTGAACAACGACGTATTCGATACCAAGCCAAAGATTATCTGATCGTCAAAAATACACTTTATCGTCATGGTGTCGATACAATTTTAAGAAGGTCTATCACTCATGAGGAGGCCGAAAAGATTTTAAATAATTGTCATGATAGGTCTTGTGGTGGACACTTGTATGGATAAGTTACCATGAAAAAGACACTCCGTGTCAATTACTTTTGGCATACCATATTTCGCGACTACATCCTCACAATTAGAAGTTGTCATGCGTGCCAGATATTTTATCATAAAATCCTAAAACCGCCAATGCCAATGCATCCTGTTGTCTCTTTCGGACCATTTTAAAAATGGGGCATTGACTTCATGACCTATAAGCCTCATTCGTTTGGGGGGCATGGTTATATTATTTTCGCAGTAGACTACTTTACCAAGTGGGATGAAGCGATCCATACATTCAACAACACAAGACAAACATCTACATTGTTTTTCTTTTATCATGTCATTTCACGGTTTGGTATCCCACAGGCCATAGTCACATATCATGGTTCACATTTTCGCAATCATATGAGGAATGAGTTGACTGCCAAATTAGGATTGTTCCAAGATAGTTCTACTCCTTAATATCCACAATAAAATGGAAAAATTGAAGCTATTGACAAGATTCTTAAATGAATTATTCAACGAATGATAGGATTTAATAAACGAAATTGGAATTTAATCCTATACTCAGCTTTGTGGGCATACCGAACTTCGGTGAGAAACGCAACCGTATTTACCCCCTTTCAATTGGCGTATGGTCTGGAAGCTATCTTTCCAATCCAATGTGAAATATTGTCATTAAAACTCGTGATCGACTTGTTACCTGAAACATCTGCTGAAGAAGCACGTCTTTTTAACCTCATCCATCTTGATGAAATGGGTCGTGAAGCCAAATTGGTCAATGAAGTGCATAAGAGATGTATAAAGACACAATACTACAAACATGTCCAACCTCACATTTTTTCAGAGGGTGACCTGTTCCTTCTTTATGATCATGAAGCTGATGTAATAGGTATAGGGAAATTAGAGCCATTATGGCATGGCCCCTATATTGTAAAAATAGTTCTTGCTAAGGGTTCCTACGAGTTGGTAGATTAAGATGGAATTTCGTTGGCACAACCCTGAAATGGGTTGTATCTGAAATGTTACTATGCTTAAACATGAGCGTAGTAAACTGTTGTATTATATTGTATATATGTTGTTGATTTGCATTTATTGTCATAGTTTGTTTTTCTAGAGTTTTCTTGAAGTTAGTAATATGATTTACATTTCATCACAGATGTCTGAATCTTTGGAACCAATCATTGGGTATGCTGATGGTGCTAGTCATAGTACGCAGAATCTATCCTTTATACCGTGGGCCATTTTCGCTCTGAACGAAGAGTTAGTGAGTTTTTAAGGGATTTTTATCCGTCGATCTACAAACAATATCGTTGAGTATAGCGCGTTGATCAAACTTCTATCTGATTCCATTTCATTTGGTATTAACCACATCATTATTAGGTTAGACTCACAACTTGTGGTACTACAACTTAATAGTGTTTATACTGTCAGAAATCCAACACTGCATCATATGCTCCTAAGAGTTCGACTTTTCGAAAGACATTTTGATTTCATTCAATATAAACACATTTCCAAAAACTTAAAAACAGTAACTGATTCTTTAGCGAATTACATTATAAACAGAAATTTGAGACACATGTAAAGATACATTCAAATAATTGAATAGGATTGCGCAATAAACATAGGAAACACTGAAATAAAATAGATAGATCGTTATAGGTTTTTACAAAAAAAATTTCCAAGACACATTTGTCATCTGACCTAAAAATTTATGCAACATGTCAAAAGTAAACTAGTGGTGCTCATGATAACATGCTACTGATCTAGCTATCCTACACAGTAACCACATCCAACGATTAGGAATGCCAATAGTTTGGTGCTATAGTCGCATAGGTAACTCTTCGATCCGGAAATCCGGAATCCCGGAGGTCAACCCCTATATGTGTTGCTGAAGCTTAGTAAGAGTTTGAACATATCCAAATCCTGAAGGACTACTCTCCTGAAAGCCCTCTCTACTGGCTCATCTGCTCCCTTCTCTAGCTGTCCTACTGGTTGAACTCGACCTACATCTGCATACATCAAAACTTTAGTTTAGTCTTGGGAAAAAATTAAAATATAAAAACATGTATAAACCTTAGAAAAATAAAAACAAAAACATGGTCCAAACATTCTTACCAATTTGTAATATTCCTTTTCTTGATCCGGTCAAAGTGGATAGAATCAGTCCATGGTATTATTGTGGTATTTTCCCATGGTATCATTTCAGTTTATCTATCTTATTGTGTTTTTGTTGAGAACTTTGCGTTTCCAGTTCTAGCATTGATCTCGAGACGAAAACCTCGTGGTTAATTTTATATGGTGGATCCATCCAGGGTCCACGATTGTGCTTCAATGCTTGTTTTATGTTTTAAGGAGTAGCCAAGCATGCCATCTGCAGGAGCTCATTTTTATTATATGGGTATGTATTTTATTTTCAGCTAATAATATAAATAAAGTGCTGCAGTTCTAGATTTCGTTGTGTTCTATTTTTTATAGAAATTATTTTTAGTTGGAACACTTAGATGTGCTAGATTTATTGAAAATTCCCGTCTTCAAGATATTACAGTGGTATAAAAGCCATGCACCTTGCCAGCCTAATGGTTTATCAGAGAGTAATTTTGAGATTGATGAAATATCCAGGAGAGACTAGTTTTCGGTGATCAACCTTAAATCACCTTAGCTAGAATCCATCAATTTTCGGCAGCTTATTCAGATCCACCCTAGTTGATATTTGAAGAAAGATTATTATATCCATCAATTAGTTTATATGTGGCTCAATGTTAGAATATTTTGCAGGATGATGGGGTAGATATATTGATCGAGGGTCGAGATATATTTCTCATTCAGAAATCAAGCCTATTAATAGCCCACGAGGATGAGATCTTGTATATTGAAGTTGGAGATGGTGATTTATAACAAATATGGATTTAGCTAAATCGATCACCCCTATAGAGCCCCAATATTATTAATGCAGAAGTCGAGGAACTAGTTAGATAAACTTATGAATAAAAGAAATTGAATTTACTTATTCCAATTTGTGAATAGTATCTCAAATTGCTGAAAGAGGTCGCATGATCATGAACAATATAATAAAATAAACTATGAAGTCGAACTACATATTGTGAAGTTGAACTGCTGATGTTTCTCTCTCTGTAGAAGTCAAGGCGATCATGGGAATAATATCGTGTAATGTTAAAGCTTTCCAAACACCAGAACTCGGGTCTAAAATCCATCTCTCGAGCTAGGGTGTGAGCATTGCCATGCAATCACAAGGATTATGAAGTCTTTTGCAGCGCAGAGGGACCATGAGCACACATGCAGGAACCAACATGAACATTGAAACTCTGAGGCTGAGAAATTAATCACAGGCTAATCATCGATCCCAACTAAAGTTAGGCAGGAGCAGATTTAGGTGTTCACTGAAGTGTCGAGAGGCACCGATATTTCAGCAAAGGAGATCATGTTCTCTGAAAGGCCGTGAGGCCATATCAAGCGGAGTCTTGAGGAATCAAATTTTGGATTCATGTCAGGGGTCACCCAAGCCAAGAAGCTTCACAATCACCATGGAAAAATTTCTAGGTTGTAGAGGGCGTCATACCATTTGCAACATAGATCAAGGCCAGAAGGCCTCTTCATATGACATGTTGGGGAGGCGAATAATTCCTAGGATTTTATTATTGGTTTGTTATAGTGATGTAGTAGGACCAATCGTAGGACCGTGAAGGCATACTCTATATAATGTTAATTTGTCAATTTGCAGAAATTGCGTTGAAGCTGACCGACATTCATAAAGGCCACCTATGGGTTGAATGATATGTCCCTTACCTATTGGTTGTCAATAGGGTGTCTGACAACAAATAAATATTGGGGTTGTAGTGAGTCGCTCAACCACGGTGAACGCCATCTGCATGTGAGCTCTTTCATTTCATATTTATGTGGTTGGAGCAGATCACATAGAGAACCAGATTCAACCATCCCATCAAGGCTGAAATCCTTCACTATTAAGAAATAAGTTGTATCAGTGAATATTATGTCAAATTCAGAGGCCGATTTATATTTCCCTTCCCATTTTCTCAGCTAGGAAATTGATCCATAAAAAAAAATGTGGCACCAGATCTTTGAAGGAAAGTTGAGGTGGTGCACATAATTTCTTTGGTACCTTACGGGAGCTCACTTCAGATTTGTAGAGTGATTGAGTTCATCTCTTTAAGGCCAAGCACAACAGTGATTCCAACGATGAATACCAACAAATTTCGCAGTAAAAACAAGGCTCAGGTGTGCGTTGAAGTATTCTTAAACAACAACAATTGCAGCGCTAACCGTGCATCAATATTGTCAATTGTTGAGTGTTGGGTGTGGTGTCTCTTTGTGGGGACCAATTTCAGTATTTTAAGGGAATTTTTCCTTTTTTTGATGGCCGTGAGCATTAGGGGATGTTATATCTGATTTCTGAGTTGACTCAAGAGGTGCGTGTAAAAGTTGCATGTGCATCAATTGGGAAAATAATATGAGCCATTTTATCAATTAGAGAAATATTGAGATCCATTGATGCCAAGCCATAATGCCATCATTTTATTTTTGGAAACACCACATGAATCAAAATAAGGATACATCAGTCAATTCTCTGGGCTACAATACTTCTGTGGATCACAAATGACAACAACACACAAATTAGAAGCAAGAGTAGAACAATAGGCCCTTCTCTTGAAAGGTCCATGTTATCCTTTAGCAGTCAAAAAATATATGGAAGGAAGATGTAACAAGCAAGTGTCTCTTCGAACTTGGATCCAAATTGCAGGGTACAAAGTTAGAAGATGTCCTCCTATAGCTGGACACATTAGATATGGGTTTGAGCTTGATAAAGCAATCAGAATGGAAAGGGTCAAGTTGGGCCTTGAAGCCATCCATGCTTGCTTTGATACAACCTAGGTTCTTGTAGCATTCTTGTGAAAAGGTTAGAATCACAATTGCCTCTTGTCTTAGTAGAATCATAGCATTAACAACACCTCTACTGCACTACAATGATGACATCATGAGGAGGACTTTTTAGGTAATGGTAGAAGCACTCCAAGGTTTGGACCACACCACCCTTCTTATTTTTTTCGAGAAGCGCACAATTTTGGAACGCATGGCGAAATTCAGATTTGGTATACTTATGCTGGATCTAGAGTCTGATGACTTAATCCTTTAGATGCTCCAATAATTTTGCACAAGAATTACAAAATCTCATACAAAATTCATCAAAACAGACATGAAAAATATCATGTCCCCGATATTAGGAGAAGATAGGGCCATCTGCGAACAATTGAGATCCAAATTGTTGGCCATTTGGAGGAAGGAGCTAATTGTATCACCTGTGGCTTATGGAATTGCTGAGGGGTTGATCAAATAGAACATCAAACTACTTAGAAAGAAGTTAACCAAGGAGGAACTAAAAAATATTTGTGGGGACAATAATAATTAACTAAGGAGGAAAGGCTTATGCTTTGTATGCAAGGGAGTTTGGGCACGTGACCATTCATGTCCAAATGATAAGGAGGCGACAATGATATAAAAATTAGAGACTTATTCAGATCATGGGGATTCATCCATATATGGGTTCATCGGATTTCAGGAGAGGGCCTATGAAGGATCTGAGCAATCAAGTAAAAATGGTGAGCAACAACACCATGCTCTTCAGAAAAACTTGCAAGACAACCTCATAAGCCAACTTAACAAATTACATGATGAAATGAAGGATGCAATTTCCCCTGATGGTGTGGTAGTTTAATACATAAATACATCGGACGAAATCCATAAAGAGTATGGGAAATCAAGTATAGACGACAATTCACCAGTACATTCGTGTTTGACAACCAGAGAGGATGGACTACTTATCCTCACATGTAAAAAGGTGCAGGATGAATACACTCAAGGAGAATCACATGAGGAGCCAGTAGTAATAAACTGATATGATGAGCATGATCATGCAGGCCAACATGAAAAATATAGTATGCAGGATGAGTCATTTCTAAGGGTCAGTCAAAGATTCAAGTTGAATCAATGGTCATGGGGCATCCGGTGCAATCAAATACATTCAACAGGGCACTAAAATTTCCAGTGGAGGACTTCTGGGAAAGGATCATGCATTTCAAGACAGATATTATGTTGTTGAAGCAAAGACTTTGAAGAGTTCGAGACACTGTCTCATAGGAGAACAAAAAAATTGAGGAACCCATAAGGGTATGTGCCAAATCAACGACCAAGTCCTATTTATGGGTTGATTCTTGGGAGGATACTCATAGCCAAGGGCATATTACATCTTGGGCCCTTTGGCGTGGGTAGCAATGGAGGGTTAAAATGGTACCATAACCCACAGGTCCTAGGATTTAGGTGGCATTTGGATCCAAGAGAATCCATTGGGGGCATGATTGGCCAAAGGATTGTTTGGGATCGAGGTAAATCTATTGAGGGAAGGATTTGTCAGAGGATTATTTGGAATGCAGGTATCGAAGGATCCATTCAATACCATTCAACATGGTGGGATGGAATAGTACATCATGTTGTATGGGATCCTGGTATCAATGTAGAAGTGGATCGCTTGAGGACAAGCAATCTTTGGGCGAGAGGATTTGTAATATTCCTTTTCTTGATCTGGTCAAAATGGACGGAATTGGCCCATGGTATTACTGTGGTATTTTCCCATGGTATTTTTTGTTGGTTTTCGAGGAAAATAATAAAATAAGGTCCATCCAGCCTATAAAAGGGGATAGAAGCTAGGCATTTAGGATCATTTTGGCTTATTTATCTTATTGTGTTTTGGTCGAGAACTTGGTGTTGCCATTTCTAACATTGATCCCGAGATGAAAACCTCGTGGTGAATTTTATATGGTGGATCCATCTAGGGTCCAAGATTGTGCTTCAGTGTTTGTTTTATGTTTTAAGGAGTAGCCAAGCATGCCATCTACATGAGCTTAGTTTTATTGTATGGGCATGTATTTTATTTGCAGATAATAATATAAATAATGTGCTGCAGTTATAGATCTCATTGTGCTCTATGTTTTTATAGCAACTATTTTTAGTTGGAACACTTAGATGTGCTAGATTTATTGAAAATTACTGTCTTCAAGATATTACACAATTGCATCCCACTGAGTGCCTTCTGGTAAAACTAAATCTGGATCTCCTCGGAAGTCGACACCTGCATACGCATAGTCATCGATGGCAATAATTTGTCGCCTAAACCAGGAAAAGAATGTAGTCTAGAACATGATGGTCGATTGAACACCATGTCTATCCATCAGTTCTACACATCTCTGCATCCTTGGATCTCTAAGTTTAGATATACCCAGCGTCAGATGATGAGGCTACATCAGTGAAATCCGCTCTAAGGAAAAAGAAATAAGGATCGAACCATAGTTGAAATTTTTCTTCCTTCCTCCATTTGCCTTGCTCAGTTGTTCTTTCATTTGAGAAAGTACAGCTTCATCCCAATTGAAAAATGTTGGTTCCATGCACTCTAGTGCATACTGCATGTAAGATCTATTTGCTATGTGTAGTGTAGCGGTACCAACAAGCTTTGCGATCGTGAATAATATGGTTTTCAATGGAAAATCATGAACATCGTGAATGCTTATTTTCCCATCCTTGCCAGGCTTTGCCCCTATATTGCAATACTGAAATATATAGTCTCTCACTGTCTCTCCTCCGAAAGTAGACCCTGAGAAAGAAATGGGTAGGCATCTCCTTGACAAGACTGTTAGAAAATAGATATCCTCCACTAAAATTGGGACCACTTTGTCCCCAATATGAAATGCCTCAATTGATGGATCCCATGCACAAACAAGGAACTCCAAAAGTTCCATATGTTGCCTCATAAAAGATAATTTGAATTACTTCAACAACCCACAGTCTTTGAGGATTCTTATAGTACCCAAATCATTTAGGGAAATCATGTTTTGTTTCTCAGTTCTCTTTCCCTCCAAGTAATTGTCATTTTGGTCTGTTGAATCCTTGAAACACAACCATAAGACTCATAAAGACCCATTTCATGCAAAAAATTAGGCAAAATTTGGGCACACTACAAAGAACAAAAATTTGAATTGCGCCCAATGCACCCCTAGTCAAGGGACAGTGCATTGCAAGTACATCTGGCCTTCAATTCCAGTACACTACAATGCGCCTTTCGACATTTAAGGGTGCATTTCCCTGTTTACAAAATAAATTTACCCTAAGGAGTCCAAATCCATAAAAAAATGCAATGAAATGAAGAAAAAAGACTACTAAAGGAAAGAGGAGGTTTATGGCACCAAACTGGATCAAATGATGAGTAAAACCATCGACAGAATCAATTGTAATCAACAACTAAAGTTCGGGGGAAAAAATAGGTTCAGAGCTCCAAAATACAAATGGTAACTTTCAAATGGTAAAAATGAACAGTAAAACTCTTTTAATTAGTCATTTGGTTATTTGCAAATCATATTTATTTCTATGGCTATGGTTTTATTCGTTTTTTACCATGAAGCAGGTATTTTTAATCCATTTGATGTTGTTCTGAACAAGTTTACAACTAACTTAGAAGATTAGTCGTGCACACTTATTTTACGAATGATTTGACCACAAATCATGCTTTTATCCTTATTTTTTGAGCTTTGATAAAAAAAAAAAGGACTTGAAGCACACTTTGATCTCTCGAGCTTCGATAACAGTGAAAAAGGTCTATTTCCCCGGATGCGGGTGACAGTGGCAGCATGCTTGAACACAGTCTCTCCCACGCTCAAGAGGACGAATATTTGTAGCGGAGGCCTTCGCACGACATGGATCCTCGCTCCTGCAATCATTCGCATGAGATGACAGAGACCAGGAATCATGAAGACACGCAAAAACAACATCATCCCCTTAGGGGCACCATTCATTTGCAATCTCTTAAATGATAACTTGGATGGATATGACGTGCAGCCATAATTTTACACACATGCCTACTCATGAAATCAATTACAGAATGCAGCTGCGAGTGAAGAATAATAATTCTCAGCATATTTGCATGTGTTACAACCCTAAAAAAGGAGAGGACCTGCAGCACAAAGCCATTCATAGTCTGCTCCTTCTATTATTTTTGATTCATCCCTTGCCCTCCTACATGCCCAGTTTGCTGCACAACCTCCCCCCAGTGTTGCATTGCGCAGAATCCACTAGGTTGCGTACTCCGCTAATTGTGTGCCCCTCTTCGACTCCACCTGCCTTGCTAGTTTCACTAGTTTATGTGCCCCCACTATCCTGTGCCTATTAATGCGCACCCTTCTTCAGCACACCTCCCTGTCTAATATCTCCTTGCTGCACATCTCTGGTCTCGGGTCAAAGTTGGTCCTCACCTAATCTCAGTTCCCCATCTTCTCCCTGCCTCATTCGACCATGGCCCCTAGGCTGCGCCAACACACTATCAGAGGGGGACAGAGAGGTATGCTCCTTGGTCGCTACCATCGGGCGTCAAATAATCGCTTGGAATTTTTGAAGGCTCCTCCTCAGGAAGTCACGTTAGAGAGGACCCCCAGAGTCTTGAACTCGACCAGGAGGAGGGGGACCCCACTCAGGTAACACAGAGAGGAAGCCACGCTCCACGACAATCAACCATTGCGCACCAGGAGCACCCCTTGCCCCGTAAGACTGAGCCTCTCCCAACACAGGAGGATGAGGGGGATGACGCAAATGTCTGGATAATGGATTCAGAAGGTACTTGGATGTGAGTCCTGAATGCCGAGTACCCAGTGGCTCCCATCCTCTATGCACCCACTTCCTGGCCTCTGCGTCAACCTACTACTGAAGAGGATGCTACTTCACAGGAGTACGCCTATCCCTTTATGGAGGAAGATGTTGACATCGATGACGATGCAACAAACTCATGACTGTGCAACTGCTCATATCTTCTTAGTATTTTTTCATGCATGTTATTATCACAAAACTTCTAGTTTCACTAGTGCTACGACACATTTTGTAATTTACTATTTGATGTCATTTTTAGGCTGGTTTCCTCCATGGAGGCAGCCCCATACTTGCAAAAAAAAGGTTGGGATTGGCTAAGTGTAGCTTAGAAACCTAGCTTGTAGCACATGTAATGTTCTATTTTCGAACTAATATAGTTTATACTCACTTACCAAAAAAAAACGATGAAAAAGGAACCCCTGGAGTCTTCTTTTAGCTCTTTTCAGACTCCAATAATATGAAAAGACCGCCGAGCACTTATCTTTTCGAGCTCGTAAAAGTAAATTAAATGACATATACTCAGTATAAGTTTAACCCTTTTCTGGATTGAGATAGATTATTTATGAAAAAGGAAAACCTTAGTCGAACATGGCTAGGAGGTTCTCTCATATATCATTTCACACTTTTTCGGATATGAGCGACAAATTTATGAAAAATGACTCATGGAGTTTTCTTTTTTCCTCTTTTTCAATCTCTCTAAATATGAAAAAGGACTGAGATGTCACTGTCATTAGGCTTGTTAAAAAATAAAATAGTGATGGGATTGTCGATCATGGCAAGGATCGAGTTTCATTTATCGCTAGACTTGTTAAATTATTAAATAGCGATGCATATTCGCCCGAAGGGTTGAATTATATATCAAGGATATGTTAGCCTCCTCAAGCTTGTTAAAAAATAAAGAGGTATTGGTCGACAAATGACCGGGGAAATTTTGGGAAAGTGAACAGAACTTTTACGGTAGCAGGTCGCTCTTGAACATGACACTTCACTCGATCATTGTGACTTTTGGGTTGGGTAATATTCTTGACAGTTCATTCATACCTATGGTTCATCATATCTTCACTTCAGTTTTGGGTCAATGCTGCCAACTCATCTCAGTGTCAACGATATACTCAAGGTAAGTCATCCAGTGAATACTCATCCTTTTGCAATACTCATAAACCTTCATTTTCATGACAGTAATCCCTAAACATTGCTATATCAAGTCACATTTTGTCTCCGAAATCAGTAACTCTTGTTTTGCGATAAAGTGGCTTCCTGTCGACATTAAATCATCATCCAGGAAGTTTACTTAGAAACATCATCATCTAGTGCCATAAGGCTTGTTACAACATCGACAAGATCCTCACTTCTAGACCTTTGACAGAAAGATTTTGTTTGGCGTTAGACATAAAATCATCTATTCACACCTTACAAAATTTACTGCAGTACCTTGAGAACCATTAACATCAATGGTTGTTCTCTCATGTTTTTTAACATCTCAAATCAGTAGGAGGTAATCAAACGATGTCTGACCATGTTCAACTACAAATCATATATTCGCATGGCTAGACTTGTACCCGAATGATCGAGTGAATGAGATAAGAAGACCCCAGATCTAGTTTCATCCATCGGGGCTGCAATTTCAAAATTTTTGTACACATCATATGTACGGTAACCTTACATACAGATTGTTATCCGAACATGGGCCTATATCTAGAGGCATGTCTATATTGGGAAACATTCCAATGTAAGTGAATTTCTACGCTATATACATGTTATTAGATATTTTATGTGATGAGCATGGGAATGCCTCCCTCAACAATTCATTATCAAGATGAAAATATCATGATGTAATGTATTGTAAGATTTCCGTAGGTTTCCACTCCGCTTCAGTTCCATCTCATCACGTTGTAAAGCATCTCATTCAAACATATTATTATTATTTTGAATTCATTCTTTAGGAGGCAACTATTATAGGTAAATTTGGGCATCATCCCCCACTACCTAGTCAAACTGGACATCATCCCCAAGACCAATGAAATAGGGTCTATCATCCCCTTACATTTCACTTGCTATATGACCTAAGAGAAGAAAAATTCATTAATGGCTTCTATTGTGATATTTCCAAGGTTTGAAGTATATGTTATATCACTTATGAACTCACCAATGCTGCCTATAAAGGGACTAACTGTGTTTCATATGCAGCCTCCTCCATTCAAGGGTGCACTGCAATGCAATTCCAGACATTCAAGAGGGAGTTGGTCACCTGGGAGTGGAATTCTCATTGTTCCGGGAATCTCTACATGGCTAGTACCTTATTGAAGAGTCCATATGTGTAAAACTTCAAATCCAAGTGTCCATCTAACACCTCTGAACTTGGAAACATTTCTTGCCTATTCTTAGAAAGTCATTCATTGAGAAACTACCATCAGTTTCCCTATAAATTGAGCACAAATCCTAGTGCTAGGGAAGGAATAATTTTGTTAAATAAATACTGTTGGATTCTCATTTGAGAGAGTGAAAGTATGGATATGATGTTGGTGTGATGTTGGATGTGATGAGGCTGAGATGAAGCTGGAGCTGGTGGCATCAAATTGATCATTGGTTGTAACCTCTTCCTTCTACTCTTTAATAAAGATCGTTATTCATTTTCCCATTTATGTTTCTATTTCTCATGAAATGGATTCTTGAATGATATATATGTTTCACATCTAATCGATTTGAGTGATTAAGGTAAGTAGGCATTTGTATATTGCAATCTATTTGTTGTTCTCTGTTTATGCTTAGAATAATCAATCTGGCATTCTGAGTTGGATTGAAGGCGACAACAAAAGCGACAGAAGGAGAAGGAGAAGCACTTGGATTACAAGTAGGTTCTTCTATCATTCTGTGTGGCTTCTTATTTTAGAGAAAGTGTTAGCAAAGTCTTTCATTTGTTGTTCTAAGTGCCTAGCACCACACTTAGGGAATTTGAATTATTCATAGATTATAATTATGCATAACAAACATAATTAAAAAATAAATAAATAAATATTAATAAAATTATTAAAAAATTAAAATTAAAATTAAGCCCACCTAGCCCAGTAGTCGAGTGACCCTGGGCTGGAAGTTGTCACGATTGTCGAGCCCAACGGTCTAGGTTGGAAAACTGACTCTCAGAGTTGCCTACGAGCCCAGGTCACTTGGCCGCTGGGATGGGTGGTTGTGGTAGCTACGCAGGGCCACCGGGCTAGGCACTCGCACTAGTTGCCATGACCGCCTTTCCCAGTGGCCGAGCGACCTTGATCTGGGTGGGCTTAATTTTTTTTTAATTTTAATTTTATTAATGTTTTATTTATATTTTTTTTAATTATGTTTTTTTGATATAATTTAAATTTTTAAAATTTCTTTTCTATTATTAAAATTTTTTTTCTATGTTTTTAAAATTAATTTTAATGTTTTTTAAATTTATTTGTTTATTTTTTTTTAATTATTTAAAATTGTTTTTTTTGGTTAGTTTTGAACCTTTTTTTGTTTTAGATTATGCTTGTTCCATTTTTATTTTTAGTTTTTAAAATTTTTTGTTTGTGTGTGTGTATATATATATATATATATATTATTCTTTATTTTTTATGTTTTTACATATTTTTAATGTTATTTTTTTTTTTTTAATTTTGCAAAAAAAATTAAAAATTCCATTATAAAAAAAACATTGCAAAGAAAAGAAAAAAAACAGATGTTTGGAAAATTCTTAAAAAATGAACATCTTAGGAAGAAAAACACGAAGAGACATAAAGCAACCTGAAAATTTGTTAAATGATCAACATTTAAAAAAAATTGTGTATAATTAATGCATTAAAACGTTTAAAGTGTGAAAAATTTCTTAAAAAAATAAATGTTGATGTTTTTCAAAATCTGCATGAAAATCAATAACATTTAAAAAAAATATCAACACTTAATACATGAGAATATTTAAAGTGTCAAAAATAATCCCTCTAAAAAAAGGGGTCAATGTTGCATCAACACTTCTCAAAATCAACATTAAAATCACTAACATTTAAAAAAAATGTTCATACTTGATACGTAAGAAAATTTAAAGTGTCAAAAATATGCTCCAAAAAAATGGATGAGAATTTTCGAAATTGGATTTCTCTTTTGCTACCTCAAAAAAGCAGGTACTCATTTTCGTTCCTGTTTCAAGGTTTACATTATTTATCCCATATGAGAGATACTCATTGAGTTTCTCCATTCTAATTAAGTATTCTTCCTCTATTCTTTGGGAATAATTCTCCCCCAATAATTTACCCCATAAGGCATTGCCACTTTTAAGCTAACACCACCAAATATTTCATATTAATGACCTATTCATGAGTTGAAGATATCTACTCCCAATCTACCAGGGTGTTTTTTTTTCCTTAGGTAGGTCCTCTAAGAGAAAGGCTCTATGCAATGATTTTATGACTTATGATTTCGGTAGGGGTCAAAGGTCATATACGAGGTATAGGGTTATGGATTGCAATATATATTTGATAAGGGTGACACAAATCGTTATGAGAAAGAAGAGAAATGTCTAAGAACGAAGTTTTTTTATCGAACTTCCAAAAAAGATCTTCACATGAGAGATTTCAACTAACATTCTCTGAGAGGGGAATTGCTAGTACATGAAATGGAGGAATTATATTTGGAGTCATGTGATTAAAAGGATTTTAGTTTAGATGCTTCTATGAGTGTTAAAAGAAATCTCTAGGATTTTATGAACCTCCCCACCACCCCCCACACCTTGATGCTAGGAAAAACATATCCATAATGCTTTTCAAATTTTTTCTTCCCCAAAAGTGGTGCATCATCAAAGCATAGTGTTTTCAATAAGTTGGAGATGGTAGAGGGAATAATTGTGAGGGGAGATTCTTAATCCTTTGATTGAGCCTCAATTAGTGGTTTCTTTTAAGTAGTGTCCAAGGCCTTTAACTATGAGGATGAATATGAAGGGTGAAAGAGGATCACCTTGGTGAATCCTTATTGAGGGGTAGAAGAGGGTAGATGGGACTCTTTTATACACCTCTCATAGAGGAGAGAAAATAAGGTAAAGGATATTAGGTTTTTTATCCAATTGATCCAAGAACTTAAGAAGCTAAAGGATTCAAAAATTATAATCACAAAAGTCTAATTTAATCTATCAAAAAATTTATACATGTCAAGCTTGAATATTATTAGTTATTTACTAGTTTCAAGGGTGTGAACGATCTTATGCACCATTATGATGCCATCTATATCCCCCTAATTTCAATTATCCTTCATATTAATAGCAGATGATGTTGTTCAAAATGGAATTTATTTAGTTGGAAATGGCCTTGGTGATTATCTTGTAGATGGATTTTTTTTACAAGAACTAGTATATTTATATTAATAAAATATATGGAAAATGCATGAAGCAAAGACACAAGAAATGACTACTTCATGGGATCTCAATAGAAAGGGATGACAAAACAAAAACAAAAATCACTCTCCCATCAAAATGATAAAAGGGATAGATCTAATTCTAAACCTTCAAAAATTAGATCTTATCTTCCTAAGTATAATAGTAGATTCTTACAAATTGTTTACAAAAAATGATACATAAGATAAGGTTTGAGTGATATTAACACCTTGCTAAATCCAATGGATTCTAGGGTTTATTGGGAATTAGTTTTTCTCTTTGTGGTGTTTTCTACTTCTTGTTAATGGAGGCATGGAACATAAATTTTTCTTTAGAACTTTTGTAAAGGAAGGATATGTGGGGAATTAACACCCACCTCCACATATCCCAAAGTGGGATATGTGGGGACTTTTGAATCCTTACTTATTTATTATGGCACTTGAACTTGTGAAATTTCTAGACATATCCCAAAGCGGGGTGCATCTTCTGTAGTAGGAGTTATGTTCTCTATTTATACTTGATCCATTAGTGGCTGATCAATATTTATTTTTGGATGAGACCTATAATAGGGCTTTGAATTGTTCTTAGGAATGTCTTTTGTGACTAGATCCACTTCTTCTTCCTCCTATGTTTCAAAAAATCTAAATTTGTTGTTTGAGGGAGTAGAAGAGTGAGACTAAGTCTTATTGTTGGGATGCGGCTAGATGACAAGTTGAGATCCCCTATGTTATTGATTCTTTCACTTTCCTAAGACTTGATTGAAATATCCTTGGTCATCGTTATTCTTGGAAGTTGAAGATGGATTTGAAGATGATAGGGTTTCTTTGACACTTGTGCATTTTTTTGTACATTTCCCATAAGATTTACATTTGAAAGGGACCTTCTTATAGTTAAGGTCTTGAAGGTTGCTCCATCCCTCCAATTCAAGCTAAATTTGCAGAGACAATCCCTTATTAAAATCCATTTCCACATAAATTATGGCACAAGTGAAAATTCTGCCCTTAGCCTTTGTATGAGCTATATAACAACCCAAATTGGCTCCAATAAATTTGAAAATGTCATCACTCGAAACAATAATGGGGAGGTACTGTATAAATTATATAACTTATGTGTTATATATCCAATATTCTCCTAATCTCGCACTATTTTAACTTCATGCAAAATAAAAAATCTATTCCACCATTGATCATTTGCGGAAATTAAATCAAGATTGCAATGCACACATGAAACAATAAAAAATCACACACATTAACACAATTGTTTAAAGGGAAAGCCTGAAGCTGAAAAACTCAACTATATGTATATAATATATGTCATAGATATTATGTAACAATCCTCATACAAAGCTGATAATGTCAAGCTCTCAGTACAATACAATCACTACACACTAATCAAGCCCGATATTGTAAATCCATGCATCGATCTTTGCCACTTGCTAGCCTGCCTCTACTGCGCAATCCTTGCTGAAGAATGGATTTGAATGAACTAAAATTCACCAAGATTTCACTGCGCAATCCTCATTGGAATCTCCACTGAGTGTTGGATGTAATCAATGCATCACTATAGTCACAAATGATAGTCACACTTTCTCTTTCACCTATCTCTCCACTAGTCTCCACTGAAACTGCCATGCACTGTAGTTAACTCATGTATTCTTCAGTTGATTAATGAGTTATTATTTAGTGAATTAATTAAATAATTAATTCACACCACTCTCAATAGTGTATCAATTAGTTATACTAGATACAACTAGCGTAACTGAGTCTAACTGAGTTAAACTAAATACAACTCCACCAACTACTTCTCCAACTCCACCAAACTATGTCACATGAGTTATAACTGAAGTCCTCGATGAAATAGCTCTAGTAAACCCTCAGGAATAGTGTAATTCCTTCTGTTAGCTGTTGTGCCACATCTGTGCACTTAACTAAAGTGCTCCAAGAGAATAAGATAATGTTTAGAGTCCAAATATTATTAAGAGCTAATAATATTTGACATATCTATTTTTAGACTAGCAGTCTAAAATAGACTACGCAATATGTATAAAAATAGAAGTCCATCTATTTTCCAACTTGACCAACCATCCACAAATAGCATCCTGCAACTCTCGAATATGACGAGCATGTCTAAAAATAGACTTTGCGCCAAAAATAGCCTGCGGACCCACTTAGTGAAGGCGACTCTTTTCACTAAGCTCATCATCTTGTTGAATCTCAACACTCCCTCTCAACAAGATAGGGATTATCTGCCACCCTGATCCTATCTCTATGGTATTCAAATTTGCTCCTGGTGAGCACCTTCATCAGAATATCTGCATCCTGATCCTCCGTAGGAATGTAAGAAAGCAACATGATCTTCCACTTCACACAATCTCTGATATGATGGTACCAGATGTCAATATGTTTGGATATATCATGAAATACTAGATTAACTAAGAGTTTAATGCAACTCTGATTATCACAATATATCATAGTAGGATCTAAGTGAGAACCGAACAAACCAACCAGGATCTTCCTCATCCATATAGCCTCGCATGCAGCCAAACTTACTGTCATGTACTCAACATCCACTGAATTGAGTGCCAGGGATCTTTGTTTCCTGCTGTACCAAGAAACTGTTGTAGATCCGATACTTAAAATCCCTCCAGATTTGCTCTTTCTATCTGTTGGGCTTCTTGCCCAATCTGCATCCGTGAAGCCATGCATCTTCACCTCATCCAAATGTCTGTACCACAATCTATACCCATATGTGCCCCTGAGATACCTCAGGACATGCTTACCTGCCTTCCAAAAGAGCTTGGTAGGCTTCACCATCGCTTGTGAAAGCTGGTTCATAGCATAGCATATGTCTGGTCATGTATTGACTAAATACATGAGCGAACCAACCAACTGTCGATAAACAGTGGCATCCACTACCTTTGCCGATGTAGCATCTTCTTTCCTCCAACCACTAGGAAGAGAAGTGTCGATAGGCTTGCAGCCTTGCATGTGAAACTTCTCTAGTATCTCTCAGGCATACTTTCCTTGAGACACAAACAATCCACCCTTCCACTGCCAAATTTCCAATCCCAGGAAATAATGAAGGAAGCCCAAGTCCTTCATCTCAAACTCCTTTGCAAGATCTGCCTTGCATGAGTGTATCAACAGTTCATCACCCGTTAGTATTAAATCATCTACATAAAACAAAATGATCAAAATCTTACCCTCCACCACAATCTGGTATAGGTTAGGATCCTCACTCTTCGCGAAACCAAGTCCAGTGAAATAGCTATCTATCTGTGTGTACCAAGCACAAGGTGCTTATTTCAGCCGATATAATGCTCTTTTGAGCCTGCACACATGCGATTCACTGTTGAAGATTTCGAATCCTTCAGGTTGCTCAATGTACACCTCCTCCTCAATGACTCCGTTGAGGAACACAGTCTTCACATCCATCTGATGAATGTGCCAACCCATCTGCGCCGAGAGAGAAAGGATGGTCCGTATGGAAGAATACCTTGCGACAGGTGTAAAGGTTTCTTCATAGTCGATCCCCGCGATCTGTGAGAAGCCCTGGGAAAAAAATCTTGCCTTATAATTCTTGACACTCCCGTCAGAAGCTTGCTTCACTTTTTAGATCCATCTCAAACCTATCACTGATTTCCCTTCTGGCCTTGGGACAATTTCCCATGCATTGTTTCTGACAATCAAATCATAGTCTTCCACCATGGCATCTACCCATGTGGGATCCTCCACAGCTTCCTCGAAAGAGGATGGCTCTGTCACGATACACTTGCTCATCAGAGACATGTATCCAGTAAATCGGTCAAGTGACTATCTCTGTCTACGTTGTGATGCAGGAGCTCCTACATTCTGTGTTGCATCAAGATTCAGTCGCTCAGCTTCTGTATTAAGCTTCCACCCTCTAATGTTTGGCACTGCATGAGTGGTTTCTTCCACTCCATGAACCCCCTCTTGTGGCTGATTCACATCCTGAGGCTCATATTTAGGAACAAGTAGCTCCTCATCTGCATGCAAGTGTAGCTCCCTCTCAAGCGACAACTTCATGGATTTCTCCTCATGAAATTTGATATCCCGTCGCACGACAATCATCCGACTATCTGGCAAATACACACGATAATTGTGGGGTGTTTATATGTACCCCACAAATATCCCAACTTATGCGGTTGGCTCCAGCTTCTTCCTGGCATCCTTCGTCACATGAATGTAAACGGGTGAGCCAAAAATATTCAAATGGGAAATATCAAGATTCTTACCAGAAAACGCCTCTTCGGGTGTACTCATGCCAAGTACTCTATGAGGACAATGGTTTTTCACATAAAACGCAGTGTTGCACGCCTCAGCCCACAAGTGTATGGGAAGGCCCTGATCATGCAACATCGCCCGTGTAGCACCCACAATCATTCTGTTCTTTCTCTCCGCGACCCCATTCTGCTATGGGTTATGAGGCACTATGAGTTCTGTTTGAATTAATTCTTTGCTATAGAAGTATTTGAATTCACCAAAGATGTATTCACCACCATTATCACTCCTTAGAGCTTTCACCTGCTTCCTCGACTCTTTCTCAACTAGCGCCTTGAACTCACAGAACTTTGAGTATGTCTCAATCTTCTTCTGCATGAAGAAGATCCAACACTTATGAGAAAAGTCATCAAAAAATATCACATAATACCTGTACTTTTCTGTTGAAGCAACCGATAAAGGTCCACACACGTCTGTGTGAATTCTCTCAAGGATCGTCGTGGCGCGACTATCCTTCTTTATGAAAAGTGGTCTTCACAAATTTTCCCAAAGTACATCCCTTGCACTGATCTGACTGCGCAAGTGTACCCTTGGGAAGCCCGGTAGAAATCTGCTGCAAAATTTTCAAAGTGCCATGGTGAAGATGGTCCAATCTCCTGTGCCACAATACGCCCTCATCCCGACTCACCACTCCTTCTGCTTTTCCTGCCATTGCTGCGCAACAATCTACCTGCAATTGATAAAGATTATTAAATCGAACCCCTATCCTCCTGTTTTGACCAGTTTTTTTACTGCGCAGGAAGGCTTTTCCCTTGCTAAAAACAACATCATAACCCTTGTCTTCCAACATCGCCACAGAGATCAGATTCTTCTTCAATCCTGGAACATGCATGAAATCCTTCAAGATGAAAGGTTTATCTAACTCCCTCTCAAGGGAAATGGTCCCGATACCAGTCGCACTGTATCTACCATCATCGCCCATCTTGATGTGCACTCCAAGATCCTTTTCATCTAGATCACTAAACAAATCTTTGTCTCTGGTCATATGGAAAGACACACCACTGTCAAGAAACCACACTGATCCCATCACACTTGAAACCAAGCATGAGATCAAAGAAAATCTAGCTCAAAAAGCGAGGCTAAGGCCTCTCCATCTGCAGATCCAATAGCCTGCTTATTATTCTTCTTTTGTGGACAGTTAGTGGTGAAATGTCCTGCTTCTTGCCTTTATCTTTGGATTTGGAAGATTTCTTCCCTTTTCCTTTCCGAGCTTTGGTAGCCAAAGAAAAATTTTCTTCATCTTCATTCTTCGATGAAGATCCATCCCTGGTACCCTGCCTTATCTCCACCTGCACAAGATCCGACCAAAGTCTCTCCCATCTTGGCAGTTTCTCCCGTCCATTGACAAAGTATTCGTAGCTATGCCAACTCTTTGGAAGCCCAAGGAGAGCCAATCTCACCAAGTCTTCTTCATCTATAGTAATCCCCACACTTCCCAGCTCATCCTTGTAGTGGAAAAGCTTCGTGAGGTATTTGGTATACTGTCGCCTTTCTCCATTTTTATTTTTCTGAGCTTGTCTTTAAGCGCCAACTTCCTCTGGTTGCTTATGCTTTGGAACAAGTCTGTCAAAGCCTTCCACATTAAGAATGGAGTGGATTTACCGTGAAGGTTGGAAAAAATGTGATCCTTCACACCTTCCAACAGAATCCTTCGACATTTTTCTACATTCTTTTGCCACGCGTCAAGTGCGGCTGCATCGCTAGAAGCAGGTTTCGAAATATCAGCATCTATGAACTCATTCAACCCATTATCATCCAACAAATCCTCCATTCTGTCCTTACATGCAATATAATTCTAGCTGCCATCAAGGGCATACTCCAATCTCAATCCCTTGAAAGACATTTCAATGAATTCTCAACTTCGACACCAAGAAAACACTGCAGCAAATTCGAATTCCACCAGCACAAAACTCAACCGCTTCGATAATTGCAATCTGCTCCAATGATCAATTGCTCTGATATCATGTAGAAATTATATAAATTACGTTTTATATGTCCAATATTCTCCTGATCTCACACTATTTTAACTTCATGCAAAATAAAGAATCTATTCCACAATTGATCATTTGCGAAAATTAAATCAAGATTGCAATGCACACATGAAACAATAAAAATTCACAGATATTAACACAATTGTTTAACGGGAAAGCCTGAAGCTAAAAAACCCAACTATATATATATATATAATATATGTCATAGAGATCATGTAACAATTCTCACACAAAGTTGATCATGTCAATCTCTCAGTACAATACAATCGCTACACACTAATCAAGCCCGAACTTGTAAATCTATGCACCGATCTTTGCCACTTGCTAGCCTGCCTCTACTGCACAATCCCTGTTTAAGAATGGATTTTAATGAAATCGAATTCACCAAGATTGCACTACGCAATCCTCATTTGCATCTCCACTGAGTTTTGGATGCAATCAATGCATCAGTATAGTCACAACTGATAGTCACACTTGCTCTTTCACCTATCTCTCCACTGGTCTCCACTGAAACTGCCATGCACTGTAGTTAACTGATGTATTATTTAGTTTATTAATGAGTTATTATTTAGTGAATTAATTAACTAATTAATTCACACCACTCTCACTAGTGTATCAATCAGTTATACTAGATACAACTAGCTCAACTAAGTCTAACTGAGTTAAACTAAATACAACTCCACCAACTACTTCTCCAACTCCACCAAAATCTATCACATGAGTTATGACTAAAGTCCTCGATGCAATAGCTCTAGTAAACCCTCAGGAATAGCGTAATTCCTTCTATCAGTTGCTGTGCCACATCTGTGCACTTAACTGAAGTGCTCCAACATAATAAGATAATGTTTAGAGTCCAAATATTATTAAGAGCTAATAATATTCGACATATCTATTTTTAGACTAGCAGTCTAAAAATAAAATCCGCCCAATATATCTAAAAATAGAAGTCCATCAATTTTTCCAACTTTTACAACCATCCACAAATAGAATCCTGCAACTCATAGAATATGATCGACATGTCTAAAAATAGACTTTAAGCCAAAAATAACTTGCGGGCCCACTTAGTGAAGGCGACTCTTTTCACTAAGCTCATCATCTTGTTGAATCTCAATAGGTACGACAATATAATCCAAATGGGAGCATAAGAAATTTCCATGTCAGGGTTGTTGTCAAGGATCCAGTGGGAAAGAAATAATTCATCAGAAACCAGGAAGTAGGAACCATATATGAATATCAAGTCCCTATCTTCTTTGCTAACAAAATTTAATACGTACAAGCCTTTTCCACAATAAAAAAAAGCTACAAGATCTTGATCATCCTAATTTTTAGCAATCAATTTAGAGACATAGGTGGGACTAGGCCATATGCTAGTAAACTTGCCTACTAATCCTTTCTCCTTCAATGAAATAATACTATGAGTTGTCACAGAGAACCCAAAAATCAATTTTGAGGGTGGCATAAACTTTTTTTAACAGGTCTCTTTTTCTCAAAGCCACTCATACCACCAAAACAAGAATGGGTGATCAAAGAAGCATGGGCCTCCTTATAAAAAATAGGAGGCCCACCCATTGAGAGGTTGGTGAGAAGGACCAAAATAATTATAAGTAAATATAATAATTGTTGGAGAGGCAAATCCCCTCTGTGGACAGAGTTGATCCCTACTAGCCCAGATCGGGTCTAGCAACAATCAAACACGCAGTGACGTAGGTCTCTAGTTAAAAAAACGACAAAACACAATGAGTTGCCTACCTCAGGTCCTATACAATGGTCGTCGAAGAAAGGATGACGCTTCCCGTCCTCTGCTTTGGCAGATCACGATCCTTTCACTTAACATGTCTGAACACCTGCACACATACGAAGAAACACAACGATACACAACATAGAATCTAAATCTTGTAACCATACATCAGTCAGAGAGGATGTAATTCATTGCATCAAAGCCAAAGAAATACGAATGAAACCGTAATCAAAGTCTCTTATCATTAATAATAACAAAGGAAAGATACAACCCAAAGCTCTGACGCTGAATCTTCCTTCGGTGGGGTCGACAGCGGAGCACGTCTCAATGAAGATCGTCGGAAATGGGACAAAGCTCTCTCTCTTTGGCTTGGCTCTCAAAGGTTGTCTGGCGATAGTCTCCTTGCTATAAGTTTAGCTCTTCTCTAGTGCTATTAGGACTACTAGCTTGCTAAGGGAAAATGGCAAGCTTATATAGATGGTGGAAGGGGAGTTGGAATCCCTACAATTGTGGGATTGGCCCTATCCTCAAGGAAGCTTCCATGATAGGTGGAAAACCACCTCCCGTACATGGAGATCTAGAGCCAAACCTCCCAACTCATTTTAGAGACTCGTTCAGGAATTTTTTGAAATCAAACTTCCGCGATTCATTTTTAAAAAACAATCCTTATTAATCTTGACGCCAGTAATACACTGGGATAGAGTGCCAGTTAGCACGCCCTATTTGGTGGATTTTCCCCATTGGCGCAAGGGCTGAAATGGCTAGTCGCGCCAAGGATAAAAGATCAGTTTTTAGTGTTTTTCAAAGGAAAATTTGTTCAAAGGAATGATTGTCCTTGTAAAGGGGGATTCCATGAAAGTGGTTTCAGGTTATGTCGCTGCTCACAGGTCACGAAAAAGGCCCTCCAATGTGCGGGACGGGGGATTGCAGGGACGGTGACAAATTACTGTGTAACAGATGCCCCCTAAAGCATGAGGCCCGAGAGATAGAGGGGTGAAATTATTTATGAGAATGTGCCCAACTGAAAACAATGTCGTTGGAAAAACCCGCGTAGCCAAATACAACTAATATCTCAAATACATGATATGTGGTATGGGCGCAACCATCCATAATAGAGTATACAATAATCAGGATACAAGGTATGGATGAAACCATCCAGAAAGGATCAATAAGTAGACTCAGGTATGGTCGTTGCCATCCAATCAATGAGTCATGTAACCAATCATGATAATCCACAAAATCCATAGCCTGGATTCCATCAGAAAAAACCCAGGGTCTTGTGCTCCCGGACAGAGTACAAGTCCTAGCATGTGAATATGTGAGTTGAAGTCGAACATGCAAGAACATCGTCTGATTACTAGCCAATGATGAAAGCCGTTAACAAACGCGAGAGGAACCACCAATAATGAAAATGGCCCTCAAGGTACTATAGGTACAATCCATGCAATGTGAACAGTGAGCTAGCATTGAACACCCATAGAATCATTCGATCGAAGGCCAATGATGAAAATGTTGCATCGAACACGAAGAACCTACCATTGAGGCATGCATTCTCTAAGGTACCTGAAGGGAGTCTCTAGATCAGCTTCTTGGATTATGAACTGAAGTCGACAGGAAGTGACCCTGATCGAAGGTGGGCCGTAGTGTTTCCCACATCATCAACGCGAGACAGAGGAAAATAATGTTTGTGAATCAGGATTAGTAGAGAATCAGAGGAGGGTTGAAAACTGCAGAGGTTAACTTCTCTTGAACATATCGGTGGCACGACACTAGATTTGGCAGTATTTGACATCAAAAGATCTGAGGTCATGGTGACGAGGCAAAGAGCAGGTGAGAGGTCAAAAAGCATAACCCAAACCCATGGAGGCAAGCAGAAAACGAGATGAGATGTCCCCAACCCGACATGATTGCAGACAAGTGCCATGTTCAAGAGTGACATACTGTCGACACGACGATGATATTGGTTTCATTTTTTCCCCCCCATTTTTGGCGAGTACCCCAATTATTTTTGAGAACAAGCTTGAATGGGATAGCATATGCTTGTGATATAAGTTTTTCCTGTGGACAAATCCAACCTAGTACATTTAACAAGCCCTAGGAAGGAGGAACTCGAGTATCGTCATTATGACAAAATCCGATGTCATCAGATTTTAACGAGTCTGACAAAGGAAGAAATCGGCGTATTTTCATGTTTAGAGAGTTTGAAAATACAGCAGAAAAGTAAACTCCAACAGTCCCTTTTCGTAGATAGTTCCTCAGATCCGAAAAGGTAGAAAACTGTGTCTTAGAAAACCTCCTAGTCGTGATAGGCTAGGGTATTCCTTTTTCATAAATAATCTATCCCAGCCTGAAAAAAGGGGTAAACGTATACTAGGTAGATGTTGTTTCGCAGCCAATTTAATGAGATCAAAACGACAAGCGACTCGGCAATATTTTCATGTTTAGAGAGTCAGAAAAGAGCTAAAAGATGACTCCAGTAATGAATTTTTCGTGTTTTTAGCGAGTCCGAAAAAGTATAAAATACAACTCGTATCGTCGTCCTAGTCACTAAAAACCTATTGCTGCACAAGAAAGCAAGCGTAAAACCCATTTTTGACAAAATATAATAAAATAATGGAAAAATAAGCTTCAAAACCTAATTTGATCTTGAAAAGTTGTAAATATGCCAAAAATAGTAAAACCATATTTAATTTTACTTTTTACCTCTTGAGGAGAGCAACAGTGAGTTTTCTTGTGTGAACTTGTGGCGACGATTGTGGACGATCCAGTGCATCATTTCAATTCTTGTTTTTTTCTAGGTAAGAGGCGCTGTTACACTAAAATCTGTCATCCTGACATTTTACTATAAGTATGAACTCATTGTTACTCATACTTCCTCCTTTTGCAAGTCTAACATATCAGCTCCTCGTGTCAAGCTTTCAAAATCAGAGAAAAATCCATAAAAATCCCCTAAACCTTAGTATCGCACTTTCTCTATTCATTCCCTGTGGTCCCGCACCTAAAGTTCAGCCTTCATGCGGAGCCATACCGCACGTTCCTTGTGTTATGGGTGCGGACCTCTGTAAAACATAAAAAGGCGAGAAAGTAAAGATAAAAAGTGAATTCCAGATGAATTCTAGAAGATTCTAGATGGGAATTTTCGGGAATGGATACGCTTTGAGAAGGTTCATGCATCCCTCACTTGATGGAGCTAACCCCTTGATGTAAGGAGCTAATCCCTTTGAAGGAGGATTCTATCCCTTCATATTTGGAACAAGAAACCTCCTCTTTTTCACTATAAAAAGAGGCCTTGGGTAGCCTCAAAGGGAGTTCAAGCTTAAGATATTTGAAGTTAAATGCTGTTGAGATTCAGACTCAGTTAACTAAGACTTTCTGTGAGGTTAAATCACTCATCTCTATTTTTCTTGGTTCAAAGACTGCAATGCTTGTCAAATTAGAAGAGATTCCTGCTTTGGACCCCAGGAGGACCTGCACAACATCAAGGCACAGGTTGTAAAGGTTTTCTTTATTTGAAGTTAATACAAATATACTCATTTCTCTCATTAAACTGTCTATTCATGGTTTATTTCATAAATTCCTTGATCATTATGATAAGCATGGTTTATAATAATGTCTATACAGGTGCTGTGTAATCTTTTTTCTTGTTTGTGACTGCAGATTCACGAGGAATGTTCTTTCAGTGCACGGGAAGGACTTCAACGAAATCAAGAAAGCACTGGACATAAGGTAGGCCTTACACCTATATAGTGTTTTTATGAATCTTAATGCTTAGAGAGAGATTAGTATAATTGGCTGTTTGTTTCTAGTTACCTTTAGTACTAGAGAGATCGGTCTTGTCCGCAAGACGGATTAATCTACAAAACAAAATGGCGACTCCGCTGGGGAAAGAACTTGTTGTTTTTGGTTCTCTTTTATTTTTGATTTGAGGAAACATTTTTCCTGGTTTTTGATTGATACACATCTGTCTGGGTAATTTAGATTTTCCCTGTTTTTGAAAATTTAGAAATATTTCAAGTTTTTCTATAATTTTTCCTAGGACCGCACTCTGCCTTACTTTGACAGTGCGGGCAGGTTCGCACTTTCTCTAGAGAATACAGTGCGGGACCGCACCTGTCAATACTGGTTACCTGCGGACCCTGTTAAAATTTTAGAAAATCTCTAGGTTTCTTTTTCTAGTTTATTTTTAGATCTTTGGTTTCTGCCCAGACTGATTATTGTGTCTATCAAAAATTCTTTGTGAATGAACTCCAACAGTGTTAATGTTTTGATGATTTTCTAGAAGATTTTGCTATTTGGATTGTTTTTCCGCTTGGTCTTTGTAGTGATTCGAACTTTTGACAATTTGCAGTATCTCAGATTACATTGATCTCTTTTTGTCTTTTGAATCTGACCTGATTGTGAAAACATCCTATATTGAGACATTAAGCCTTTTGTTTCTTTGCAAATCTTCGAAAAAACTTGGTTAAAAGTTTTGAATTTCATTTTTATAAAAACATAAATTGAGTGTTTTTGATCTGTTTGTTATCTGAACAAATAGATTCTTAGTTTGCTGAACAACTAAGGAAAACATTCATAAAAAAAAAATCTTAAAAGCTTTTACTCAATTTAGATTTTAGTTCTCAAGATTAGATTTTGTAGTTTTGAGTAGTTTAGTTTTTGTAGCTTTCTTTCGAAGGAAAATTTTTTTGTAGCTTCTAGTTTGGAAAAGAAAAGGATTTTTCTTGTGAGCTTTGATAGTTTATTGAAAAGACAAAATATTTTCTTTCAATCATTTTTCATGTTTAAAGAAGGAATTAAAAGAATTGCATTCTCCAACTCTTTCTTTAGATAGAAAGTTCATTGAAAGAAAAAGAATTGAATATCATCATAGGTGCATTTTAGTGTTTTTTGGAAGTCGAGTCTTCACATCATCCAAAGTTTCATTTCCGCACCCATTGACTTAAGAAACAACTCCTAAAAGTAACGCTTAAATAAAATTCATCTAGTAATCTTTTTATTTCTAGGGCTCTTATCACCAACATAGCTTAGGCTAGTATCTTGGAGTAGGGAGTAATTAACTCTCCAAGGTAGCTAAAACAAACAAGTAGACAAATCTTGCGGTAGGAAGAATTCCAGTTGTTGCATGTATGCTCTGGGAAGCTCCTCTTAAAGGAGTTAAGCACGAGATCATATCTGAACCAGTGGGGTAATCAATCCTTCCTCATTGGGAACGACAGAAGATATACACGTATTAAAAACGGTAAACCTCGGATAGACCATTGTCGAGGAGCCAGGGGTCACTTGTCGGTAAACCTTGGATTCTGTTCAAGGAGCCTTCAAGGGGATTGAGATTTGTTACTCTGCCCTTGCGTGTGTGTCGGATCGTAGACTGTTCCCCCAGGTATATTTGTTTCAGTTGGTAACCTTAGAGGCCATAATCTTTAGGATTCTTCCTTAAGGTGACGGTGGAGGGAAGATCCCACTGTACCTGGAACAGACGTCGACTAGACTCACTTGGACTCTCTGGGGGGTTCTCTTCACTCGAGATGGTTTTGTGAAGAAACTTGTGCCAGTCTGTTTCATTAAGCAGGTTGTCGGGGTAACTGTTCCAACCACCCTTTTCATGTTAAAATTCTACTAAGTTGGATTTCATCACCAACTAGTGATTTTAGTACGGAAAGTTACCTGTTTGTGTGTGGTTTGAACTCTTAGATTTTTAAGCGAATGATTCAATTGTTTGTTTCTTAGAGACTTTAGGTGTTTTCATTGAAATTTTTCTTTGTTTGCGTGTGATTAGATAATTTTTAATCATGGCGGAATTGCCGAGACAATCCCGGAGAATACAAGGGAAACCCCTCGAATATTCACCAGGTCAACTTGAAGGGCTTCGAGCTCTGGTACCACACAGTAGCCGTAGACTTAGGTCAACAGAAGTTGAAAGCTCCGCTATTGTTATACATCCTGATCATCAAATAACTACAACATAATACATTCAAGAACCGATTTCAGTTTCTGAAGTCACTGAAAATATTTCTCCTTCTGGTGAATTATCTGACGAACCTAAAATCTCTGAACCTAAAACTGAATCTTCTGTGTTAGAAACATCCTCAGGATTTGTTACACCAACTTCTAGCGATCCAGGTTCACCTAGGGTAAGAAATATCATTAAGGAAATTTTCCCTCTGGACTTATTTCTATTGAAGAACTTACTAATCCAGACGAAGACATATCTCTTCCCAACTCCCCTCAATCGTTAAATCTTAGAGAGCGTGAATCTATTTTCTACAGCCCCATTCAAACTAATCCTTGGTATCTCTCTTTAACAGAATTTTTAGAGAATCTGGGTCTTGCTTTTTATCCACCTCGAGTTCCATTTCATCCTACACCCAGAGGTTATTATCCGTCATCTTTTATGGCTGGAGAGTCATCCATGTTTTCTCAAACGCCTGAATCATTTTTACATGGTGGTCCTTCTGTTCCTTCGGGATATCAGTCTTTGTCTAGTACTTTCTCGGGGGCAACTCCTCAACCCATCAAAAATGTGTTATCATCTGGTCTTGATGGACTTAAAATTGAAACGTCGAACGCAGAAATTTTTTTTATGATGACTGGTAATATTCCCAATCCTCAAGCTCAAGGCAGTCAGTTTCCTTCTGGGGGTCAACCTCAGGGAACTCAGTTACCGCTTGGGGTCAACCTCAGGGTAGTCAATTACCGCCTGGGGGGCAACCTCAAGGTAGTCAGTTACCACCCGGGGCACAACCTCAAGGTAGATTTTTCCCAGGACCAACTGTGGATCCATATTATTTTGGGGGACAACCCCAAGGACAGTACATACCTCAGGGTTATCAACCTCAAGGATAGTACATTCCTCAAGGTCAACCCCAGACTCAATATGCTCCTCAGGGTCCTCAACAACCCCAACTTTAGTATGTGCCTCAAGGTTATCAACCTCAAGGGCAGTACCCAATGCAAGGTTACCAACAGCCTTCTGGTCAACCATTTGTTCAAGGAGCCGGAAATTTACCTTTTAATTATCAACCCTACGTTCAACCAGGTTTTGGTCCTTACGTTCAACCTTCTACAGGACAATACCCCGGAATGATGGTTTGGGATCCGTCCCAATATCAACAGCCTTTGCAGCCTAATTTGCAGTTACCTTATCAACCTGGCCAACCATTGGTTTTTGGTTCAACTCAGCAACCTGTTCAGCGAGCTATTCAAACTCCTACACCTAGTTCAGTTCAGCAGGCTGGGCCTAGTACACCTCAGACTCCGCCCAAAACTGCTGCAACTGTTGCAACGTCTGTTCAACCTGTTACACCTGTTTCTGGAGTATCTGTAGCCCCGAGTTCGGCTACCCCTGTATCCGTGAAAATTCCTCAAGTCTCTGTACCTTAGTCAGGACCTTCAGTTCAGACTACAGTTCAGATGCCTGCAGGACAAACCGGTACAAGTACAGTTGTTACAAGTCAACCTCAATTTACTTATCAACCGTACCAGGGATAGCCGCAGTTCAGTCCCTATGTACAGAATCCAAACTATCAGTATCAACCATACCCTAGTTATATTTATCAACAACCTCAGTATGGTCCGGTTCATCCTGGTTATCCGGGAGGTTACACAATACCTAATGCTAATCCGATTCCTAGTTATCCTGGGCATCCGCCTCCTAGATCTGCTTTGGCTTCTCAAGGTTTTCGTGACCCTAACCGTCAATTACCGTTTATTGCAACTTTGGACTTACCTGATTTGACGCGCCTTACAAATGATCCTATTTTTTATTATCAGAACTGGCCGCCAATGCCTCATAAGTTTCCCAGTGATATACCAAAATTCGAAGGTAAGTCAGGAGAGGATCCATCGAATCATGTTATGACTTATCACCTTTGGTGTGCATCTAATTCAATCATTGATGATTCGATTCGCTTACGTCTTTTCCAAAGAACCCTCATAGGTCTTGCAGCCAAATGGTACATTGAGTTGCCACGAGGCTCGTTTCATAATTTCAGTCAGTTAGCAACATCTTTCTTGACTCATTTTCAGTTGCCTGTCAGATACGACAACGGCACAGAAGTATTAACTTCGCTAAAACAATCTACGTCCACGTATATTTCTGATCATATTCATGAATGACGACGTAGACGACGTTTGGTGAAAGTTTATATTCCGGATCAAATTTTGGCAGAATGGTTTGTTAAATCATTATTACCCAAGATCACTGAAGATGTAGCTAAGGCTGGTGTTGTTACTGAAGAGCAAGTAATTGCTCAGGCTCAGTACCTTGACCTCGTCTATACACAGTCAGGTACTCTACATGAGAAAATTCCCGATCTTCCAAAACAAGGTCAAATAGCTGCTGCTCCTTCAGGGTCTCATGCCGCTGACGGTATGATTGGTACAGTTAGTTCTAAAATTAATAAGAAATCCTCAAAGAATTCTTCTCCAATTATAACTTTACCTGATTCCCCAAAAGGAGAATCCTCTCCCGAAGTCTCTGCCGACATTCATGTCGTTGAAACATCTACGGCAAAATCAAAATCTAGTGGGAAAAAGAAGGGGAGGAACCAAAACAAAAAGAATTTGAAAGAGAAAACAGATAAAGATGAATCCAATGACGAAAAACGTAAACCTCGTTATCCTTGCTTCATTTTTGAACAAGATCATTTCACGAAATAATGTCCATATCGAGAGGAAGTTACGAAACTCGTTAAAGGATCAAAACAACCTACTGTCTTGAAGGATCCTTTTCCAGTTCAAGATAGTAATATGATTGGTTCTTCCTTGACTACTTTAGAAGATCCTATTATGATGATGTCTCATGTAAGGGTTGTGACGCGATCGCAAGATTACGGTTCCAAGAATCCTATTGATGGCAAAGAAGCAGAGTCTTCTAATGCGAACACATCAAATACAACTCCTCCTGTTTCCGGTCCGCTACAGATCGAGAAACAAAATCCAGACTTGATAATCAAACCGCCTGCTAAAGGTGTTCTTCGTAAATCAGCTTTCAATCCACATGCGAGAGCTGCTCAGAATTACAACATTGTTGAAGATTTAGCTGTTTCTCCTTCAGCAATGTCAGCTTTGGAAGTGCTGCAATCGTGTCCAGCACAGCGTAAATTATTATTGTCTGCTATAGGAGCTGTCGATGTTCAGGATTATAACCTTATAATCTTCGATTTAGAAAATAGTACACCACGTCTTCCTCATCAAATGGCTTTCCAGATTCCAGTGTTAGTAAAAAACAGACCTATTTTTCGGACTGTGGTTGATGAGGGAGCTTCAATTTGTATTATGTCGATTCAGTGTTGGAAATTGCTTGGTTCTCCTACACTTAACCAATCTCCGACGATTCTAAAAGCTTTTGATGGTCGAGGCTTTCAACCTTTTGGTATTTTGCAGGATTTACCCATAGGGGTCGAAGGTAAAATTGTTAATCTAGATGTGGAAGTGGTTGATGCCCCTCTAGATTACAACCTTCTTCTGGGTTGTAGTTGGTCCTATGCTATGACTGCTGTTGTCTCTTCGTTATTTCGACTTATAAAATTTCCATATCAAGGAAAGATCGTGACAATAGATCAGTTAACTTATTTTTCGTCTGACCCAGCCTCTACAGAAACAATCCAGCATGTTGGTAAAACGGCTATCCCTTATAAGAATGTTGGAGTAGGTCTGATTAAAGATTCTGGTTTACTAGGAACTTTTTCCTTTCCTCCTCCTAATGTATCGCCTTCTACTGCAACTATTCATATGATTTCATCAGATACTATTATGTTTGATGATCCTTGGATTATACCTTCAGAATCCGAGATAGATTCATTTGATGGCGTGATGCCCTTGAGTCCATATGAAATTGCGTACCAGGCTGTACAGTCTTTTTCTGACCGCTCTTCAATCGACATTGATCCAATGAATGGGATCCAAGAGGAATCACTTTCTATATCTAGTTCAGTTACAACGAAATTTCCTGAATTTGTTCATACAGATGAGCAAATTCGTGAGTTTTTGTCTGTTGATGATTTACCATGGGAAGATCTACATCACCGGTCTTCATTTTTACCTGAATTAGATCATTTTGAAAATGATTTCGCTTCAATTTTTACTGCTGAATATGCCAAGGAACCTCAAAATCCATTGAAAAATCCTGATTCTGAGTTAAATTTGGAAAATATATCTAGAACGGTTCCAATTGACATTTCAGTAAAACCAGGAATAATTGAAAACATTCATATAGGTGCTTGTTGTACAGATGAAGAAATTCGTACTTATAAAGCCCTATTTCAAGAATTTCGTGACGTGTTTGCCTGGTCTTATGAAGAAATGCCAGGAATTGATCCATCGATCGTCGTTCATGAAATTAAGACTTACCCGGATGCTAAACCTGTTCGTCAACGATTACGTCAAATTCATCCTAGAAAAGATGCTGCTATAAAAATTGAAGTTGAAAAATTACTTCGAGCAGGATTCATTTATCCAATTCCCTTAACGGATTGGGTATCAAATATTGTTCCTGTGACTAAAAAACAAGGAACGATAAGAGTATGTATCGATTATAGGGATATTAATCGAGCATGTCCAAAAGATAATTATCCAACTCTTTATATCGATCAAATCATAGATGATTGTGCTGGAAGTGAATTGTTTTCCTTCATGGATGGCTTTTCCGGCTACAATCAAATAAACATACTCCCTGCAGGTCAACCTAAAACAACTTTCATTTGTCCGTGGGGAACATTTGCTTATTGTAAACTACCTTTTGGACTAAAGAACGCTGGAGAAACTTTTCAACGGGCTATGTCTTATGCATTTCATGACATTAAGCACATTGTCCAGCCATATCTTGATGATTTACCTGCTCATTCATTACGCAGGGCCGACCATCCCACTCATTTACGAGAAATTTTTATGAGATGTAGGCATTATTGGATAAGGTTGAATCCGTAAAAATGTGTTTTCTGCATAGAATCAGGTCGATTACTCGGATTTGTTGTCTCGAAATCAGGCATTCGCGTCGATCCATCGAAGGTCGAAGCTATTGTTAAATTACCTCCTCCTTCATCTTTGCGCCAACTCCAAAGTTTGCAGGGGAAAGCAAAATTTTTATGTAGATTTATTCCTAACTATGCCGAGCTTACAAAGGGTTTTACCCGGTTGTTGAAACAGGACATTTCGTTCTTTTGGGACGAGATCGCTGATCGATCTTTTGATGCACTTAAACACGCGTTGACCCAGGCACCGTTATTGCATCCTCCCAACTACAACCAAGATTACATTTTGTATCTCGCTGCTTCTCATTCCACCATTGGGATGGTACTAGTTCAGGAAGATGAATCTCACAATGAACATGTGATTTATTATCTTAGTCGAAATCTACATTCGACTGAAATCAAATACACACATGTGGAGAAATTGGCCTTGGCAGCTGTCCAAGATGTCCAACGTTTTAGACATTACATCTTGTTACGTAAAACCACGGTAATTTCTAATTGCAACCCTATGATGTATATTTTGACCAAACAATTGCTAGGGGGCAAATATTCAAAATGGATAGTTATCCTGTAGGAATTTGACTTGGAATTTGAAAAATCCAAGGCAAAGAAATCTTTGGTATTTGCGGAACTAATGTGCGATTTCCCCTGTACTGATACTGAAACAGTGGCAGAAGAGTCCATTGTGGACGAATCTTTGTTTCTTATCAGTACACTTGATCCATGGTATGGGGATATTATTGTTTATCTCCAAACCCAATCTTTTCGGCCTGATATTTCACGAACTCAGCGACGGAAAATACGTTTCCAATCCCAACAATATAATATCATTGGTGATACGCTTTATCGACGGGGAGCGGATTCTGTTTTTTGACGTTGTCTAACTCATGAAGAAGCTGAAAAGGTGCTTAATGACTATCATTCTGGAGCATGTGGCATTCATATGTCTGGGTATGCCACAGCCCAAAAGATATTGCGTGCAGGTTATTTCTGGCCAACATTGTTCAAAGATTGCATTTATGCGGTTCGGAAATGCCACAACTGTCAAATTTTTTATCGGAAAATGTGCGCACCACCCGCTCCTCTTCACCCTATAATTGCTGTTGGTCCTTTTGCGAAATGGGGTATCGATTTTATCACATGTAACCCTCACTCGGCCGGGGGGCATGCCTATATTATTCTCGCAGTAGATTATTTTACAAAATGGGTTGAGGCGATGCCTACATATTCAGTTGGCGGCAAGACTGCTGCAACATTCGTATTTAATCACATAATTTCTAGGTTCGGTGTTCCTCAAGCTATTATTACGGATCATGGAAGTCATTTTCAGAATATCATGATGACTGAACTGACAGAACAACTTGGCCTACGCCATGATAGTTCCACTCCGCACTATCCACAAGCAAATGGTCTGTTTGAAGCCATTAACAAAGTTTTAGTCACCATGATTAAACGAATCATTGGTATTCACAAGACGAATTGGCATTCCATGTTATTTTCAGCACTTTGGGCATATCGAACCTCAATCAAAACGTCAACAGGTTTCAATCCTTTTCAACTGGTTTACGGTTTGGAAGCTATGTTGCCAATTGAATGCGAAATTCCGCCACTAAAATTAGCCGTAGAATTACTTCCAGCTACTTCTGAAGAGGAAAAACGTTTCTTGTACTTAGCCCAATTAGATGAGAATCGACGAAATGCTGCAATAGCAAACGAGGCTCATGTTAAAAGGATCAAAGCTCAGTATGATAGAAATGTGACCCCTCGAAATTTTTCAAAAGGAGACCTATTTTTACTTTATGATCAAGCTAACGACAAGCTAGGAGCTGGGAAAATCGTGCCTATGTGGCATGGTCCTTACATTGTGAAACGAAAGTTATCTAAAGGGGCCTATGAGTTGATAGATTTTGACGGTGTCCCTTTGGATAAACCTAGAAATGGGCTTTATCTAAAGCGATATTATGCTTAAATGAGGTGTGGAGATTTTTGTTAGTTTAGATTTCTTTACTGCTGGTGTGTTTTAGATTAGAAAAGTGTGCCTAGTTTAGAAGTGTGTTTTGTCACTATTCCTGCTTATCTGAGTTCTACTCTTGATATTGCAGATGTCGACGTCTCTTCAAACCTACATTGGTTTCGCTGATGGTGCTTGTCGTAGTACACAGAACATTTCTTCCGCAGCTTGGGTTATCTATTCACCCTCTGATGAGTTAGTATCCATGCATGGGGTAAGCCTTGGTCAAACAAAAAATAACATTGCCGAGTATAGTGCAGTGATTGAGTTATTGTCTGAGTCCATATCATTTGGAATTCGGAGTTTGATTGTAAGGTTGGATTCTGAACTTGTTGTATTACAGCTTAACAGGGTTTATACCATTAGAAATCCAGTGTTATTAAGGTTATTTTTAAGAGTTCGTCTCTTGGAACGTGAGTTTGATTACATTGAATATCAGCATATTCCAAGACATTTAAATACATTAGCAGATTCGATTTCTTCTAGTATGATAAATAGACATTTGCAATAATGAAAAGCAGTAAAACAAACAACATTCACATATGTACACAGATAGCCAATAAAATAGTGATATATCATAGTATAGGAGTGTGTTCAAAAAATATACATCGTCTTCGATCATAGGTTGGAAACACCTTATGATCGGCAAAAATGATAATACAAAAGTCAAAAATATCAGTCTACACGATCATCCCATCACTGATGGTGATCTCGATAAGAAACAACTGCTCGGGCCACCCTGCATAGGAACCTCCTGAAAGGTCCTGGGACTCCAATCACATATCTCTGTAGCCTGAGAGGAATGTCATCTATACTGGTCTCTGGAATATCTAGAGTCAAACGCTCTAGATGATGCTCCAAATCAGTCAAAATCTCTACTGATTGGCCTGCTGGGGCTGGTGCGGGCGCAACTGGTTGTCTCCTCTCGAAAGATTGGAGATGAGCTGGTCGATGTGGACCTACATCTGTATTCAAAATACTTTTGGTTATTAGTTTTCTAAGATGATAAAAAACTAAAAAATTAGAACTTAGCAAACGTTGAAAAATAATTTTACCTGAATCATCCCACTGTTCCCCTGTAGGGAGAGCCATCTCTCTGTCGCTGCGAAAATCTATCCCGGCATACGGAAAATCCTCTATCATAAAAACTTGGCAATCCAGCCAACGAAAATATGAAGAAGGGAATTGCACGATCTCAGTGCCCTCAATAGCATGACGGGCCATCAGGGCGGACCAACGAACCATTCTCGGTTCTCGAGGTCGACCGGCATCAACAACAATACTCTCTGGAGCTAATTGGGGGATCCTCTCCAGAGCAAAAGAAACGACGATGGATCCGTATCCAAAGTTTTTCAGTTTCCCAGTTTTTGCTCTGGTTAGTTGGCCTTTTACATTGGCCAACACAGCTTCACACCAGTTAAAGATGGTGCCGCGAAAACAGTCCACTGCAACACGCATTTGGGAACCAGTAGCCACATGAAGTGCAACGCTCCCACACATTTTGGTAACAGTAAAAGCTATAACTTTCAACTCAGGACGGATGATGTGTTTTATGTCAATCCGTTTGTCCCGAGGATTTGCCTGATCATTGCAAAATTCTAGTTGAAGACTAGCGACAGTCTGGCCACCTGGCCTAGTCCCAAACAAGGATACTTGTTCGCCCCTCTTGGACAAACCAGTCAAAAAGTACATATCCTCCAGCTCAATTTCGAGCCGGTGGCCACCAATGAAGAAGCACTGGTCCTCCACGTTCCATCTGTTTACCAACCATGTCAAGAGCTCTACTTGTGCCCTCATGCCAGAGATAGCCCAAAATTTGTATAAGCCACATGCTTTTAATGCCCTTTGTGTGGGCAAATGGAGCATGACGGCTTCATCTACTTCCTCGTGCTCTCGTTCTCGCCAGATAAGCATCTTGTTAATCCTGCAATACAAAATAAGGTAAATTAGAATGATCTTATTTGAAAAATTTTGGCAGATAAATGAGAAAACCATGCTTTAAAATTAACCGCGCGGGTACCGCACCCGCTCTTTATAGATAGAGCGTAGGTCCGCACGCGGGCTGTATGCTGAGTGTGGTACCCACGATTTTTTCCTTCTATGAAAAAATCGGGGTCCACAGGTAACCTGTGTCCCACCTGCGGACCCCGCGGGCGCATTTTTGAACCATTTTTTGCCCTAAAAAATCAAACTAATGCCTAAAAATGAATTTCAAATGGATGAAAAACAAGATAAGGAAGTCGTGGATTACCTGGGACTGATGGTTTTTGATTCCAATGGACGAATTTTCCAGAATCTTCACTGGAACTTTTTTATCCAAAAGCTTTTTACTTTTCACTCTGGAACTGAACGGTAAAAATGAAATTGAAAAAGTCCTTTTTATAAGTTTTTTCGAATGAATGAATTTTTAATTTATTTAATTTTCACTTTAAAAGGGTATTTTTGAAAGCATTTTTACTTATCTTAAACAGGTATGTGTAATGTTTCAAGTTTTTGTGCAGAAATAGGATTTTTCAGGGGAAATGATCGTTTTTCAACAAAGAGCATACTTTTATCACTTTTTCGGACTCTTTCAAAAATTTTACGAAAAAGTGAAACCTTGGAGTCCTCTTTTAAGCCCTTTTCAGACTCTCTAAATATGAAAAGATTGCCGAGTACTTGACTATTCGAACTCGTTAAAGTAAATGAACAATCGTCCCTTCAGTATAAGTTTACCCCTTTTACGGACTGAAATGGACTATTTACGAAAAAGGTATACGTTGACTAATTACGGTCAATAGAGTTCTCTCCCGCATTATTTTATCCTTTTTCGGGCTCGAGAGACTAAATTTACGAAAAGGTACACCCATGGAGTTTTCTTAAGTTTTTTCTTCTGACTCCCTAAAATTGAAAAACACCGAGTTTCTCCTATACTGGACTCGTTAAAACTTAACAATAAAGGACCTGTTTAATTTTCAACAGGAACGAACCACTCCTTCTTAGGGTTCGAATTTTAAACTAAGTTGGACTCATCCGAAGGATGAGCTTATAATCAAGCAAATGTTATCCTCCTCAAGCTTGTCAAAAATAAAGAGGTACTTGCCAGAAATGGTGGGGGAAAAAGAGAGAAAAATGGGCGTGTTTGTTGTATTTTAAATTTTTCAAAAATTCAGTTAACCACTCTTGAATACGACACTTTCATTCACCTGGGTTGGGAAATCCTTTACCTAACAGTTAATCAAACCACATTGAAAGTCTTCAGCCGGTTTCTGGGTATTAGCTTTGGGTCAATTGTTACCAAGCCATCTGCAGTGTCGTTATGTGTTCAAGAGAACAGTTCAAATAAAACCATTCATCTACAAAATATCTGTCATCCATTATTGACCATCCCTGAGTCAATCCTTGCCAATATATTTTCAAAACTTGATCTATGATTTCGTGTTGTGGGCTTGCCTACGACAGATCACTTTCTATCGACATCAGCACATTATCTAGGAAGTTGATCCAGAAATTGTCAGTACCTTGAAATCTGCATGCCTCAATGGCAGGTTTCTCGCCTTCGACGACAGGTTGCATCATTGACCTTCGATCGAATGATTTCGTGAGATGTTCGACTTCAGCTCATTCATTCACATTTCACGGATTGTACTGAGTACTTTGAGAGCCATTGACATTACTGGTGGTTTCTCTCACACTTGTTAACAGTTCACATCATTGACTGGTAATCAAGTGGTTTCTACCATGTTCGACTTCGACACATTCATTCACATGGATAGAATCGTACTGGTTCGAGATGCGGAAATCAAGACCCCGGATCTAGTTTCCACCATCCAGGCTGCGAGGAATTTTGTTGTCATCTATACAGTAGACTATTTATAAACAGATGGCTGCGTCCATACTGTGTCTACATATATCTGTACTATGATGTATTCAAAATCATTCGCATAGAACGATTTCATTAGTTTATGGTTAGTTTTATCCGAGCATGAGAATGCCTTTACCGCGTTGATTACATATGTATATTTTGCATTGAATGTTTTTACAGGTTCCGACTAGGGTGTCCACAGGATGATCTTTGAAATGATAAAGTACTGCACTCTTCATATATGACAGACTACAGCTTCATTTATTCCAGACTTTGCACTTTAGGGGGAAATTTGTTACACTAAAATCTATCATCCTGACATTTTAATATAAGTATGAACTCATTATTACTCATACTGCCTCCTTTTGCAAGTCTAACATATCAGCTCCTCATGTCAAGCCTTCAAAATTAGAGAAAAATCCCTAAAAATCCCCTAAACCTTAGTATCGCACTTTCTCTATTCATTCCCTGCGGTCCCGCACCTAAAGTTCAGCCTTCATGTGTAACCATATCGCACGTTCCTTGTGTTATGGGTGCAGACCTCTATAAAACATAAAAAGGCGAGAAAGTAAAGATAAAAAGTGAATTCCAGATGAATTCTAGAAGATTCTAGATGGGAATTTTCTGGAATGGATACGCTTTGAGAAGGTTCATGCATCCCTCACTTGATGGAGCTAACCCCTTGATGTAAGGAGCTAATCCCTTTGAAGGAGGATTCTATCCCTTCATATTTGGAACAAAAAACCTCCTCTTTTCCACTATAAAAAGAGGCCTTGGGTAGCCTCAAAGGGAGTTCAAGCTTTGAGATATTTGAAGTTAAATGCTGTTGAGATTCAGACTTAGTTAACTAAGACTTTCTGTGAGGTTAAATCACTCACCTCTATCCGTCTTGGTTCAAAGAGTGCAATGCTTGTCAAATTAGAAGAGATTCCTGCTTCGGACCCCGGGAGGACCTGCACAACATCAAGGCACAGGTTGTAAAGGTTTTCTTTATTTGAAGTTAATACAAATATACTCATTTCTCTCATTAAACTGTCGATTCATGGTTTATTTCATAAATTCCTTGATCATTATGATAAGCATGGTTTATAATAATGTCTATACAGGTGCTGTGTAATCTTTTTGCTTGTTTGTGACTGCAGATTCACGAGGAACGTTCTTTCAGTGCACGGGAAGGACTTCAACGAAATCAAGCAAGCACTGGACATAAGGTAGGCCTTACACCTATATAGTGTTTTTATGAATCTTATATGCTTAGAGAGAGATTAGTATAATTGGCTATTTTTTGCTAGTTACCTTTAGTACTAGAGAGATCGGTCGTGTCCGCAAGATGGATTAATCTACACAACAGGCGCTTCCCTTAGCCATGTTTTAATCCACTTTTTTATAGAATTGCATTGTGATTTTGAATCCCTGAGGGGATATTTGCAATTTTTAGGGCTCGCCCAATTGGCGTAGGTATCGGGAACGGATTCGCGCCAATTGGGTCCTTTTTGCAAAGGGGTCATGCCAATTGGCACGATTGTCTGCAAAACAGTGGTACCAATGGCACAACTTAAATTTATGCTCAATTTTTACAAAAAATGAACCAATCAACTGGATTTTTGAGAGTTCAAGGGATCTAATGAAGTGTTTGTGACCATTTTGGTGGTCAAATGGAAAGAAAGGGAGCATAGTGAAGAAGATGAAATGGCCATGGAGAACGAGGCATGTATGAACGCTCTCTGGGATTGCGGCTTAAAAAAGTTCTTCTTAACACCATGTCTCAGGGCACAACGTGAATTGATGCAGTACTTAATCAATATTTGGGATGAGAACGAAGAGAAATTTAGGCTTCAAGACCAAGTACTGGAGCTCAAAGTATCTGATGTTTACTTCATAACTGGATTTTCTTGGAGAGGTCCAGTCCCGATCATGAGAGGTACTAGGCCCTCGGGGGAGAAAATGTCAACGGTGATGGAAAGAGTGTGCCCAGGGGCACATACAGGATCAGGAAGTAGGAAATTTGTATCCATACAGGTCCCGATCTAGCACTCAGGGTGGTGCTCCATACCATTACGCAGGCTGCGGGGTCGCAGACGCCGCATCAGGCTACTAAGACACAGCTCCTCTTAGCATCATAATGCATGAACCTGACATTATTTAATTGGGCCACTGCCGTAACAATGAACATCAAACGGCATTTGACGAAGTGTAATAAGGCCAAACTGAAGCAGTTTTGGTACAGATCTATCTTGGTATCATTCATCGTCAAACGATTACCAATCTTCCAGGGCCAGGGGGCAATAGTCGCCGAGCCACCATTGAGGGAGCGATAGATGGCTCAATGGGCAGAAATCATGCCCAGATCAGGAGGGGGCCAGAAAATGTCATGGAGGCCCGAGTTCTTTGTATGGCTTCGGTGACAACTGATCTTCATAGAGGACTGGCCCTATGCTGGTACTGAATACACAAGAGACCTAGATCTTCCACTCCCAGAGGGAGAATACTGGGATGAGGAGCTGGGTAAGACTCTTTCTGATTTTGTGTATTTTATGATTTTTTTGGGTATACATGCATGTTCTAACAAAAAATCCTATGTATATGCAGATTTTGGCTCAGAGAGGCCCGCCAGGATGTCACCGATTGCACGGAGGACCCTGCTTTCCTATGACCCTCAAGGCGAGGGTGGTGAGGGGAGTGAACTAGTTCAGAACTTGGAGGGAATCGCCTGTGGGATCCCAGATTACACTCGCCTAGCAGATGTCCCATTGGCTTATCAGAGGCACATCGTGGGGGTTCCTAGTCGATTTCATCATCTACTGAGGCGATGGTGCGAGCAGTGACATGCTACCATGAGCACCACGCTGATAAGTCATCTAGGCTTTTCATTTGCACATTTTTGAGAGAAATGTTGTCTCCAGCTATTATTAAAATAGACATGTATATTTTTTGAATTTTATGTGATGCACACAAACTCCAAACATTCCGACATATATATATATATATATATATATTTTTGGATGGATCTTTTTACATATGATGATGTTTTTTTACAAGTTGCGTAAATGTCTATCTAAAACCATGTTAGCTATTGCATCTGTTAACGCATTCATGTGTCTGGATATGTGTTGATATGTAATGTAATGAAAATTCCTTTCTAGTAAATGAATGCATAGATACAGTCGTAAAATGGATGGGTTCCTAACTGAATAATGACCATTGAGTTGTAACACTACAAGATGTGAGTCCAAATACACAAGTAATGCATGAATACTAAGGTTAACAACCTCGTTTAATAATTCCAAAATGGCACTATATTCCATGACATTATTTGTGGTAGGCTAGAGAAAAACACCTTGCAAATTGACAAACTCACTAGCAGGATTGCAGATTACCCAGGCTGCTAAGGACAGATTCCTGGTACTACGAGAGGCACCATCCGTGAAACCGACAAAAGGAGTAATAGACATCTGCACAATCAAGAAGACCCAATCAACAGAAAGACGCTTACAAAGCACACCACACCACACATGCACAAAAAATGAAATCACTCACTTATGTACACACACACCACACAAGAATAATTCAAGCGTAGTACTTCTTGAGGTACATCCCATTTCTAGGCTGCACCAGAGGAATACCTTCATAGTAAATTAGCTCATAGGCCCCATTTTTTAATGCTCACTTGACGATATAGGGCTCGTGCCACATGGGCTGGAACTTTCCCGCTCCAAGTTTATCGTGTGCTTGGTCGTATAAGAGGAAAAGGTCCCCTTCAATAAAAGAACGTGGAGAAACCGTTGAATCGAAATGAGCCTTAACTCGCTTTTTCTGTGCTTCGATAACCAAAGCAGCCAAGCGACGGGTTTCATCCAGTCGTTCCGGATATAGGAGATGTTCTTCCTTTGGGGAAGTGTCGGGCAATAATTTCATAGCTAACTTCAGTGAAGGGATCTCACATTCAACCGGGAGAGTCACTTCCAGACCATACACCAGTTGGAAAGGTGTGAATCCAGTCGCGCTCTTTACAGATGTTCGATAGGCCCAAAGAGCTGAGAACAATTGGAGATGCCAATTTGATTTGTGAATACCAATCGTTCATTGAAGCATTGTGACCAGTACTTTGTTCACGGCCTCAACCTGGCCATTTGCCTGAGGGTAGTATGGCGTTGAGCTGTCATGACGCAAGCCCAACTTTGATGTCAGCTCTGCCATCATGTAATCCTAAAAATGAGTGCCATGATCGGTGACAATGGCTTGAGGAACTCTGAAATGCGTAATTACATGGTTGAAAATGAATTGAGTGGCTCTCTTACCGTTGGCAGTTAATGTAGGCATCGCCTCGGCCCACTTAATGAAGTAGTCCATGAAAATGATTATATAAGCATGCCCCTTGGTCGAGTGAGGGTTACATGTCATAAAATCTATGCCCCATTTGGAAAAAAGGCCTACAATAATGATGGGATGCAAGGGTAGGGGTGGCACACACATCTTGCGCTGAAAGACCTGGCACACATGAAATTTTTGAACTGCAACAATACAGTCCTTGAATATAGATGGCCAGAAGTAACCTGCACGCAGAATCTTCTGGGCAGTAGCATAACTAGACATATGACCGCCACAGGCGCCACTGTGGCAATCATTCAAGACTTTCTCAGCCTCTTCCAGGGTCAAGCATTAGCGAAGCATAGAATCAACTCCGACATGATACAAGGTATCTCCGACAATGCGATATGGTTGAGATTGATGCCGAACATGACGTCGAGCATCCTTCATCAAACCGGACCGGAAAGTGGATGTATGAAGGTACATGATGATGTCACCGTACCATGGATCATGAGTGCTGATAAGAAAGAGTGTTTCATTCGGGATGTGATCCTCGGATTGGGATGGAACGGAGTCTCTCAGGAGAGAGAAAATAAGATCAGCAAAAACCAATGATTTCGTCGATTTGGCGGTGGTGAACTCCAAATCGAACTCCTGAAAGATGAAAATCCATTTGGAGTACTTGCCCTCTAGAAATTGTCAAGACAAGATGTATGTCATGGGGTTGTAGTCAGAAATCACGGTTACCGTACACAACAGGATGTAATGGCGAAACCACTGAACGACCTGGACCGCAGCAAGTGCCAACTTCTCGACATGGGCATATTGTGTTTCAGTGTTGAGAAGATTCCGAGACAGATAGTAAACTACATGTTCATTTCTGTCATCATCATCCTGTACTAGAACCATGGCTATTGTGTTGAAAACATCAGCCAAATAAAGGGTGAAATCGTGATGATAGTTGGGAGGACATATTAACGGAGCATTGATGAACAAAGTTTTAAGTTTATCAAAGGATTGCTGAGCAATTTCGTCCCAATGGAAGGGAACGTCCTATTTCAAAAGTCACGTAAACCCCTTTGGCACTTCTGCATAGTTCAGAATAAAGCGACGTAAGAAGTTGGCTTTCCCCTGTAGACTCTAAAGTTGATGCAACAAGGATGGATATGGGAGGTTAACGATGGCCTCGACCTTGAGGGGGTCAAGGCGAATTCCTTCTTTGGAGACGATGAATTGAAAAAGAGGACCAAAATATACGCAGAAGATGCACTTGTGAGGATTGAACCTAATATTGTAACGTCTGCAGCGGAGGAAAATCTGGCAGAGGTGTTCAGGAATGGTCCTCGCACCAAGCTGAGTGAGCCGGAAAATCGTCCAGATACGGCTGAACAATGTGACGTATGTCATGGAAAGCATAGGACATAGCACGTTGGAAGGTGGCTCCAGCATTTTTTAAGCCGAACAGGAGCTTCTTGTAAGTGAAAGTACCCCATGAACAGATAAAGGCTGTCTTATGTTGATCAGTGGGTAAAATATTAATTTGATTATAACTTGAGAAGCCATCCATGAGGGAATAGATCTCACTCCCCGTGCAATCATCGATGATCTGATCTATAAAGGGAGTGGGATAATTGTCCTTAGGACAAGCCCTATTAATGTCTCGGTAGTCAACACAAACCCGTATAGTGCCCTGCTTCTTATCTACAGGGACAATATTAGAAACCCATTCTGTGAGGGGAATTGGATATATAAAGCCCGCGTTAAGAAGTTTTTCAACTTCTACCTTTATAGCTGTGGATTTTCGGGGATGCACTGGGCATAGACATTGATGCACAGGATTCGCACCTGGATAGGTGGGAATCTCATGCACGACTATACTAGGATCAATCCCAGGCATCTCTTCATAGGACCATGTGGAAACATCTCTGAATTTGTGAAAAAGGCTCGTGTATACTTGAATCTCTTCAAGAGAACAAGTAACTCCCACGTGAATGTTCTCGACTACCCTTGGTTTAACAGAGATGTCAATAGGCATGGTTTGAGTGATGATACTCAGATTTCCCTCCGAAAGAACCTCATGAGTCAATATCGGTGTTTGAAGAGGTGGAGTGGGAACCTGAGATGCAAAACGCTCTAGACAATTAGACATTTTCCCCAGGCTGGGAATGAACGAGGAACGATGATTTCCATCGCTCCATGACATATCTTCAAGAGACATCGTTTCAACGATAGCTTCATCAGAGTGGAAGAATTCTCTTAAATGATCGGGCGAATTTGCATCACCGAGCCAAGGGGATTGAGAATATACATCTAGAGCCATGCTCAAAGGAGCATGTTCAAAAGGAGAAGGATTTGATGCAGCGAAAATATCACAATAATTTATCTCAACTGGAGTTAAAGGCATCGATTCTCCGAAAGAGGTCACCTGTTCAGGCGAAGGGATGATCCAAGGGTTGTCTGACCTAGATATCATGTTAACTTGAATGGTGTGCGGTGGTGGCTTGGGAAAAATACCCATGAGGACGAGGTCCTTGAAAAGACCGGGTCCTACACTGTTGGGGGGATTGGGGATCTGATCCACGTAAGGTACGTTTTTCTCGGAGGATGAGGTGAAGAAAGACAACTGATCGAAAGTGATAATTTTTCCCTCATGAGGAAACTTCAGTAGCTGGAAGAGGGTGGAAGGAACACATAACATGGCGTGAGTCCAGCTACGACCAAGAGGAAGATTTTAGTTGAGCTTGGTGTCAACCACTTCTACTTCTACGTTGACTGTCTTACCCTGTAACGTGATTGGTAAAATCTCGAGAACACCCAGGGGTTTTGATTCCCTACCATGAAATGCCTCTAGGGCATTGGGATATGAAGTAAGAGCTGGAGAGCCAATGGCCTTCCAGCAAGCAGATGACATAACATAGGTGGAAGCACCTTCGTCCACAATAGCTCTGTAGATGTTGAGGCCGTTGATACCGGCTTGTATAATGAGAGCAATTTGATGCGGAAGTTGGCGGACAAAATTTTCCAGGTCGAAAGTGAGAAGACTAGAATCGGCAGGATTGATTCCACCGATTGCAGACAACAGAGCTTTCTGTTGCAATGGGAAACTTTGACGCACTTCCAACGCAGAAATTGTAGAAGGCACCTGTGCCAAATACTCAACAATGCTGTAGTGCTGAGCGGCATGGGTGTTTGGATTATAGGAAGATTTTCATAGAACACCTTTGGAAGGTGGCCTTACAACGGGTTCAGTGCTGGGCTTCTCATTTTATAAAGGACCAGAGACAGTGGGGGAGGTGGGCCATCAACGACTTCCTTCCCAGCTACCTAGCGTTATCCAATATAATCCTTCGAACGCGTAGCAATCGAAATAGGTGCAGCACCATTCATCATAAAGACTTGGGACCCAAATGGTGCAGATGGTGAAGGTTGCTCAACCGTCTGGGTCTGCTGAGATGGGAACGACTCTTTGAGAATTTTCGGAGTCCCTTTAGAGCCTTTTAGAAGTTGACTCACCTCGGATCATTGGGGGAAATCTTTGGTGTAGTGGTCTCCTTCGTAGATCAAGCAGGGGTACTTTGGTTTGCATTGGGAACCATCGTTAGCACGAGGTTTAGAAGACTCTGGTTTTGGGGCATCGGGTTTGGATTTTCCTTTGGCCTTCTTCTTCCCTTTGGAGGCCTTTTCCACAAGATTGGCTTGAACAACATTGACCTCCGCGGTCTTACCAAAATCTAGAGGGGCGGGAAGAGCAGAATTATTGGAAGAATTCGACTTTTGCTTCCCATGAGAGGACTTCTGAGAAGTCTGAGAAATGAAACCAATGGCACCATCCACCGATGGGGTAGCTAGTGCTTTATATGTCCCTGGCCGCGGGGAATCAATCAAGATATCATATAGCGTGCTAGACTGAGAGTACACCAAATCAAGGTACTAGGCATGAGCGATGGCTTGTTCTTCGGTCACACATGCTCCCATAGAAATATCTTGAGCGATCTTGTTAACAAAGGAGGTAGTGAACCAATGAGTTAGAGGCTAATCAGGAATATCAAACTTGATCAGTCGACGACGATGTCGCCACTCATGAATATGAGCAGATATGTGAGTGGCTATATCCTACTTGAGAGAAGTCAGGAGATGCGTCCCGACTTCGTAATGAACCTGTAACTGGAAGTGTGTCAGAAAAGCCATAGCTAACGTATTAAAGTCTTGAAAGATACCACGGGGTAGTTCTATATACCACTTAGCAGCAACAGCACCGGTAAGAGTGTGGTGGAAAAGACGCAGATGAATCGAGTCATCCACCCAAGAGTTCAAAGAACACCACAGATGGTAGGTCATGACATGAGCTTGGGGGTCCTCTCCAACTTTACCTTCAAATTTAGGACAGTCACTAGGCACCTTGGTCGGAACTGGAGGCCAATATGGATTGTGAAGAATCAGATCATTGATCAATTTAGAAACATCCAACAATTCCAACGTGGCAAGGAAAGGTAACTGAGGATTGAAAGGCATACTAGGCCCTTGATAAGGACCTGTACCTGTACTCCACCCTGGTTGAGCATAACTTTTCCCCCATTGGTTCTGTCCTGGAGGATTCTGACCATAGGGGGTGTAAGCTGTATAATTGGGCTGATACGGCTGCTGATAACCAATGTAAGGGGGTTGATAACCAACGTACTGACCCTGATTATATGTAGGCCCCATTTGAGCAGTGTATGGATTTGATTGCTGAGCATAGGTATAGCCTGTTTGTTGAAGGTAATAACCAGAACCTTGGGGCGGGTTGTAAATCGGTCGAGACTGACCTTGAAGGTAATAATCGCCTTGGGGTCGAGCGGGCTGTTGTTAAGTGGGACCCTGCTGAGCCTAATAAGTTGGGCACATAGAAGGATTCGACCACAGCATAGAAGAAATCGGCTGTTGAGCAGGATTGACTGGATGTGCAGGTTGGGCTGGTTGAACAGGTTGACCTGGCTGAGCGGGCTGCCCTGGTTGAACAGGTTGACCCGGGTGAACAGGTTGTCCTGGTTGAACAGGTTGACCTGGCTGGTGAAGGACACCAGGTTGGCCCGACTGAGCCGGTTGGCCTGATGGTAGGATGGGGCCAGGTTGTGCCTGATAACCAGGTTGACCTATGGCAGGACCATAAGATGGCCCTGGCTGTGCAACATTTAGACTGATGGGAAACTGAGGTTGCTGAGGTTGCACCATAGGTTGGGAAGGGTGGATTTTCCCACCAGGACAGTACAACGGTCTAGGTTGATACCTTGGTTGGCCTGTGGGCCCTTAAGGTTGCCCTGACTGGACCACAGAGTGAGGCTGTAAAGGTTGACCTTGAGGGTTGTAGGATTGTCCTTACGGACCATACAACAACCCCTGCTGGCCCAAAGGTTGGCCCTGTAAGGGTTGTCCTTGCGGGTCATATAGATAACCATGCTTTCCCGAAGGTTGCCTTGAAAGGGTTGTCCTTGTGGGTTAGAAGGTTTCCTAGGTTGGGCAGATAGAAAACCATGGACATACTGATAAGCCTCTAGAGCAGGAAAATGTAGAGGGTTTCCCTGCTCATCGTATTGATATTGAAAAACATAAATAGGGGTACCATCCAGTCCATAATGGAAAAAATAAGGACGGTTGGGATCTTGGGAGGACTGACCAACCTCGGAGTTTGACAGCTGTAATGAGAACCGATACTCCTCGGGAGAGATATTCTCAAGAATAGCAGACACTATGTAAATGTCTTCAGGAAGTGACGAGGTCCTCATGGACTGAGTAGTGACAGCGGGCGTAGATGCAACTATGCAGATAGTAGGCCTAACAGGTACTGATGTGACCTAAGAAGATGATGTGAGAGGTGTCGATGGCGACGTTCCTAACGAAGGTATAATCGGTTTCGTGGACGGAGTCGATACTACCATGGAAGCCACAGCAGCCACAATCTGACTTAAGGAACTATATCCTACTGGAAGTGAAGGACCAGGTGACGACATAACATAAGACTCGTGGTTGTTTTCTGGGAAAAGCTGGTAATCTTCACTAGATGTAGGAATTTCCTCACTAGGAGAAGGACTGGGTGAGTCCATATCTGACCCTGCCTCAAGATATTATAAAATACGGCGAGGACTAGGAGGTATAACAACAGCTAAGAAAGGAGATCCAGATGTAAGAGGAGGGAAATATTCCCCTACTCCAAATCCAAACCAAGCGTTGGATAAGGGCCAATTGAACTCAAATGGTCCACGAAAGGGAAGCTCAAATATGACCGGTCCCTCTTCGGGAAAATAGGATACAATAGGATGCTAAGGTTCAGCAGAGGACTGAGAGACCTCTGACGAATCATCTGTGTAAGGACTACCAGTAGACGAAACTAAGGGTTCCGCCACTATGACAGTAACGAAAAGAGGAAGAGATCAAAACAAAAGCACACAGGCAAAAACCAAGGCAAACAATCAAATGACCAACAAAAAATATCTAAAAGGGTGTGTGATCATAGGTGATTAATTTTATCACATTGAAACTCGGAAATTTTACCGTTTCATGTTTTAAGAGTCGAGAAACAAGTAAAAGGTGACTCTATCTCTTTCAATTTGGAAACAAGTGTGAAAGGACAAGCACTTGATGATCCTTTCAAATTAATGAGTCAGAAAAGATCGAAATGACTACTTTGGAACTCTAGGCAAAAGGGTGTACTAGATATTCGTGAAATGCAATATACACCTTGGTTAAAAAATGAAAGAGAAATCAACCAAGGACTTGACATATGTGCAGGAAATCTCCCCGAATGTTGTGTCCAGCGTATCATGGGTATAAGGTGGCAGACTCGGCTTCCTATGGATAAAGGATAGCAACCTGGTGGGGTCTCCCTTTATATAAGCGATGGTATGGGGAGCACAAGTCTGTACTAGCATTGTCTAAAGCCAAGAGGTGAACGAAAACTACTAGGTTTAACGACGCCGGAACATGTCACTAGCCTAGACCTCTAGATATTTTGTTAATGTTTCAATGCTTCCTTAAGGTAAATTGAATAAATTTTAGAGTTGATCTTCAATTATGTTTCAACTTCAGGCCCTACCAAATGTTATGTCTCAATAATCCTCTAAATGCACACTACATGCCACAATAAATCACTTTGTTCGATGAATAACTAACTATGGGAGGGTTGAGAGCTTTTCAAAAAATAACAAAATGATCAAAAAACAACCACTAGTGTCTCTAATGCACGCTAATGAGACTAAAAAATTTTCCTTTAGAGTTATATAACACTAATAATGCAGAAATTTTTTCAATTTTCAATAACTAATAAAAAGCAAAAAAAAAAAAAAATGTTTTTAATTTGTATTTTCAATGTTTTAGAGAAAAATGCACCAAATGAAATGAAAAACTAATAAGAGAACAATTTGAGAAATGATAATGAAAGAGTAAAAGTAAGCACGTTCACTCAACACACAATCAGACCTCAAACTGACGGAAAAATCCTTCAAATCAAAGAGGAATCCCAACAAAAAGTCATACGAACCGTGTGATCTAGGCTCAAAATGAGACAAAGTGAAACTCGAATGAGAAAGAGAGCAGTCACTCAAATAACACAATGATAAGGGAGCTGAACAGAGGTTCTACACTAGAAAGAAACAGACCAAAAGAGCAAATCAAATAGACAGAAGCGAAACGCAATCGAAAGAGACAAGACAAACTCCAATCAAATCCCCAGTGGAGTCGCCAGTTTGTTGGAGAGGTAAATCCCCTTTGCAGACAGAGGCGATCCCTACTAGCCCAGATCGGGTCTAGCAACAATCAGACACGCAGTGACGTAGGTCTCTAGTTACAAAAATGACAAAACACAACGAGTTTCCTACCTCAAGTCCTACACAATGATCGTCGAAGAAAGGATGACGCTTCCTGTCCTCCGCTTTGGTAGATCACGATCCTTCTGCTTAACACGTCCAAACACCTACACACATGCGAAGAAACACAACGATACACATCATAGAATCTAAATCCTGTAACCATACATCAGTCAGAGAGGATGTAATTCATTGCATCAAAGACAAAGACACACGAATGAAACCGTAATCAAAGTTGCTTATCATTAATAATAACAAAGGAAAGATACGACCCAAATCTCTGACGCTAAATCTTCCTTCGGTGGGGTCGATAGCGGAGAACGTCTCAATGAAGCTCGTCGGAAATGGGACAAAGCTCTCTCTCTTCGGCTTGGCTCTCAAAGGTTGTCTGGCGATAGTCTCCTTGATATAAGTTCAGCTCTTCTCTAGTGCTATTAGGACTACTAGCTTGCTAAGGGAAAATGGCAAGCTTATATAGATGGTGGAAGGGGATTTGGGATCCTACAATTGCGGGATTGGCCCTATCCTCAAGGAAGCTTCCATGATAGGTGGAAAACCACCTCCCATACATGGAGATCTGGAGCCAAACCTCCTAACTCATTTTAGAGACTCATTCAGGAGTTTGTTGAAATCAAACTTCCACCATTTATTTTTAAAAAACAATCCTTATTAAGCTTGGCGCGAGCAATACACTAGGACAGAGCGCCAGTTGGCGCGGCCTCTTTGGTGGATTTTCCCCATTGGCACGAGGGCTGAATTGGCTAGTCGCGCCAAGGACAAAAGATCAGTTTTTAGGGTTTTTCAAAGGAAATTTTCTTCAGAGGAATGATTGTCCTTGTAAAGGGGGATGCCATGAAAGTGGTTTCAAGTTATGTCACTTCTCATAGGTCACAGAAAAGGCCCTTCAATGTGCGGGATGGGGGATTGCAGGGATGGTGACAAATTACTGTGTAACAATAATATTAAATGAACAAAAAAATTAGAAGTATTTTTTTTTTTTTTAAACTTTGAAACTATAATATTAATAATTTGATTAAGTTTTAATTATTGATTATGAATTGGCTCATTTAAGAAAAAAATTAGTTAAAAAAATTACAGTCATTTAAAAATGCTTGATGAATACAAATAGACATTAAAAAAAACTTAGTTAAAATTTCATTTTTTTTTATAAAAAATAATAACCAAATTATAATATTATTTATTATAAAAATAATCAATAAGTTAAATATATATATACGTTTAAGAAATTGTGGAAGAAGATTCTTAACATTAGAGATTTAGACCCACTTTACCATGGAGATTCTTCATTTAGTAATAGATTTTGTTACAATACTATGACCCACATGCCCAAAAAACCATAACTCACTTCATATGACACTTGTTCATATGCTATTTTTTTCAGTTAATCAATTTAATTAAAGGAGTAAAAAAAACATAGCATATATATATATATATATATATATATATATATATATACCTTTACCCTCTATTTAATAATTATTGATAATTAAATTAATATTCTTAAAATCTTATTCCAAAATAAACACATTTAAGGCATAAAGGAATATTTTTTTATATTAAATTGGAAAGAAAAATTAAATTAAAATTATTAAATTATATTTTAAAATAAGTGAAACAAAAAAAAAATTAAAAAACTCCATTCAAAAATCCATATTTAACTATTTTCCACATTTATAAAAGTAATTCAAGGGGATCCATCATAGGTCAAGGTATACTTTCATGATTATTCAATTTTATATCATCGTGACTCTCTTTATTCACATTTTTCCCTTTATGGGGTTTGAAATATTTTCTCCAATTTTCAATTCACAATATATACTTAGTCTTAGAATATTAATACACAAATCTAGAAGATTCTCCTAATGATGGTGTTTTTTATGTATAGTTATGTATATATTTGGACTAATTCTTTAATTAGTCTTTTTTGGTTGTTTAATTCTATATTTTAGGAATTTGTTCAACTAGATTGCAATACTATGTATTTCAGAGTTTGTTGGTCTGGTGAATGCAAATGTTGTATGAGTGTTGTGTGAGTGGTGTAGTCTCATGTGTGAGTGATTGTCTCACTAATGACCTGTGACCATTCTCATATTTTTTCTTCCATTTTCTAAGTTGGTATTAGAGTTGAGGGTTTTGAGGCAAAGCTAAGGGTGGCTGGCATGAAGAGTTGTGGTCACTATGATGTTATGTGTGAACCAATGCAGCTATCGAGGGCGTGTTTGTTGTCTGGAGAAAGCTATGGACGAACTAGCGTGTGGAGTCACTGACTGGCTGCATGGAGTTGCGTCGAGGATGCTTAGAGATTGTTGTCTAATAGATCTTGTGTAGAAGATTATTGAAATTGAAATTGCATTGAAAGTGCATGTAGATGAAAATAAGGGCTAGGAGTAGCTGCATGTGAATTTCTGGCAAGTGTTTTATGTTATGGAGCCTACAACCAGTGTGGAAGAGTGTTATGTTTTTTTTGGGCAAGTTGTAGAGAGTGAGTTTTTCTTTCTGTGCTTTGATCAATGATATAGTGAAAAGAAACAACAACTATTACTTTAAACATGCAGTGCAATGCCGAGGAGTGTGATATACTTGTGTTAATGAATTATATTTCATTATTTTCTTCATGCTCAACATTTGAAAGACGCATACCAGTCCTCCACACTATATTCTATTAAATATATATAACATTTTTTTATGTTTTTGGCAAGATGCATTCCAACTAGGACGTATTTCTTTCTCTATGTTTTTGAGGATTTGACTATGATTATAATGTGCACCTAGTTCACATCAGTATTGAGTACATGGCATTGCTTTCGGAAGTGGATCGATACATCCACACTACATATTTGAGTATTCGTGCTGTCATTAAAATTAAATATAAAGATAAATTCATGCAGTCAAAGGGCAGTAAAAAGGCCTAAAGGAGATAAAATCTACGACTGCAAAAGCAATAAAAAGAGAAACATTGTGTAACACCCTCCTCCCACATTTACCCAAGCTAACCATCCATCAGGGTAAACATGTGACGAAGAGTTACTATGATATAATTCAACTCCCCATGTATAGTTAAGGAAGTGGAACCGACAAAACAAAACCAAACTGACCTTCCACACATACTCAAAAACCTATAGGATCCAAAAAACTTTTCCAGGTGACAAACCATTGAGGAAAATTAACTTTTCACTGATATAATACCCCAATCACTCCCTTAACAAGCCATGCATGCAGATATAGGCCTCTATTCGCTCCCACAAGAAGGGAAAGACAATGACTACACATAATTTTTCATCTAGTTCTGTGCTAATGACCCCAGATTTTGTGCCACTTTTTCAGGGCCAGGACTCAGGCCACTGCCCAGAACCCCATGAAAAATTCAGGAATGATAAATAAAACTAAGACAAAGGTACTAATGCAAACATTTGATCAATGAATTGACTGGAAACCTACTAACCATGACAGGCATTTCATCAAAGATGTCACAAATATGCATTCTACAAGACATTATAACATACATCAGCATAGGTGTTTCATACTTATCTGATAATCGCTAAGAAGCATTGATGCCTTATCACATTAGTTGGGTTATCATATATTAGGTCATATATTCATTTTTCAGTCATTTATCAACCAAAACATGATGTGCGCCACACATCATAAGTGTCATAAAACCTACTCATAACCAACATATAAACAACATAAATAACAAGGATACAACAACCATAAATGCGACATATGAACCAATATATTTGCACATAAAATAACAATGAAAGGAACTCTTATTAATGAATGAATAGGCCAACCAGGTTCGGGATTTCCACATACCACCCGACCATAGATTGGTTAAACCAAATATTTCTTTTAGCCAATCATCCCCGTGCCATATTCCAAGCATGAAAGTGGGAATCATAAACAAAAATAAACTAGGGATTCCTAAGGTTAAACCACCTCACCCTCATTAATATAACTATGCTTTATCGCAATCCCCATCGAATCACTGGGCCCTAAACAAGCATGTATGCCACTATATTTCTCTACCTACACCATGAACAATTTTCTTGTCTCCTAGTCTCTAGGATTTACCATATATCCCGACTTTCTCAGGTCGATATTAATAAGCCTAATCAAGACTCTAGTCTCCAAGATTTACTACAATCCCCACAGGATCACTAGGCCTGACCAAGGGCACACACCTCTAGTATTTACCGTATATCCTACCATTCACCAGTCGAGGACTCCTAGGCCCATCAAGGCACACAATATATGGCTTTAATGCAACCCAAAATCTGGTTCAAGGATCACTAGGCCATGTGTTATTTCTTTCAGAGACCATCTCACTCAGTTTCAAATCCATCCAAAAATCCAACTCAACCAAAACATGAGAACCCCATCACACCGTGGCTATCTAGAAATGTCAAGGAATGGTTAAAGTGTTGATTTTGGGTAGCATCGAATGTGCTCTAGATCCAAAATTTTGTGGAGGGGCTAGAACACATGAGATCTCCAAGACCCATAAATTGTTTAGAGAAATTCAGTCCGAGTGCATTTTATTAAAATAATTAATTATTTTTAATGGATCCCAGGTTAAAACTTAGGAAATTAAAATGATTAGAGTGAATTAATGTAAATGTGGGTGAGAATCTTCTAAGTGACAAGGATCAAGTATGTTTTAATCTTAGTTGTTGATTAAATATTTGATCACGAATGTTGATCTCTCAATAGGAAAAGTATAAAGGAAGGCTTGAGGGTTAGTTGGAGAACACACATAGAGAGTGAATCTAGAGATCAAATTCTTCTAACAGAGAAGTGCTTAGATGAAGATAAGATCTAATTGATTCAGTGAAGTGAGGGGAATAAGCCGTTATTTGTCAGAGGTTCTTCTCTGAGACCAAGAGTACATATCAAAGAGGCAACAGAGACAACAGAGGAAGCAGCGCAACCACCAGGAGAGGTGACATAGTCCCTAGAAGGGGTGACATATGCCCATGCAGGGACTGCGCAAAGTTTCCAAGAGATAGTCCAAGTTTTGCTGGAGATCGGGGTTTCTAAGTCAAGAGGGCTGAAAATTGATTTTCTGAGAAGCAGATTGATTCTGAGAAGAGGTGACGCAGTCCAAAACCATCCCCATGTAGGCCTATGAATTAATTGTGCAGAGGAAACACAGTGAGAGTTATGGGTTTTCTAGTTCAGATCTAGATCATTCGGGACTTGGAGTGGGAGGTAAAACTCACTTTTTTGTCTATCAAGAATTCTCTGTACTGAATGACCAGCAAATAATTCAGAGATTGTACTCAGAAAACTATTTCTTAATAATATAAAACCTTAGATATCTTGCACTAGCTTTCCCGCATCAAGTTTTTCTGAGGACGTTTAGTCCAAAAATAAGTGTGTCCTTTGTGTGTTTGTCTCATCTTATTTTATAGTACTTGATCTGTATATTGGTGTAGGTTGCAGTGTATTTGCATTAATGATTACTGAAGAATGATGTAAATAACTTGTTAATTAAAGAAAACAAGTTGGAAATGAAAATTAGTTAACTGCAGTAGGAATTATATTTTTTAGATTTAGAATTTTTCACATGGTATTAGAGTGATTACAGATCAAGGAGGACTGAAGCCATCAATGAAAGGACATAAGAAAATCTGCCGCACGAAAGCAGATGTCCCAAGAGACAGTGCAGTTCTGGGCTAGAGAAGCAGAAGAAGGGCGAGTCACCAAGGGTGGCTCACGTAGGGCCTGCGTCAGTCTGATAGGGTGGCGATGTAGCTACAAAAGGAGGTGCAGTGGTTTCTAGGCCAACACATAAGCTATTGAGTCTCATTTTTCTAGTTGTGGTGGCTGCAGGTGCAGTACAATTTCTATTTGGAGTTGCTGGTGGGACGTTGATTTGGTTGGTGTAGAATAATGTCTAGTGGGACAGAAGCAAAGTAGAGGGCATCAGTTCCTTAGAATATTTCTTTCCATTAATTCTAGATCCAGTGCTAAGAAACAAAAAAGAGAGATCAGAGAGGGGTGCTTCAACATTTGTTGGTAGAAGGATTTCCATGAAGGAAATCAAAATTTAGAGGGATCTTGTTCCTTAGAGGATTTATAGCACCAAATAAATCTAGATCCGAGTTTTGTTGGGGCAGAAATGGAAGAGGGATAAAGGAACTTGTTCGAAACTTAGTTGAGTAGAGATTACCGCAAGTGGACTGATTGATCAGGACAGGTTGGATGGAGCGTCCAACTTTGTGATCTGGAAGGCCAAGATCCTGGCAGTTTTGGATGAGCATCGCATCAAGAATTAGGTGAATTTTTAGGTCTAAAATGGGCCTCCTAAGGAAATTATAAAACAATAGTAGAAATAATTAAATAAGATTTGATTACATCATCAAATTTTAGAGGGAAAAAGAAAAAACTACTTTTTCAACTGGCATTTTCAACTTTTCTCCTCAAGTTTTTACTCAAATTTCAAGCAGGAGTACTCGTTGGATGAAATATTTAATTCCTCATCCAAGGAGTACCAATGTTGTATAATTTTGATGGATCCTGGTACAGAAAAAATGAGAAATACATGAAAAACATGACTGCAGTCACGTTTTTTCATGTATTTCTAATTTTTCATGTAGCAGGGTCCATCAAAAGTATGCAACATGGGTACTCCTTGAATGAGGAATTAAATTTTTTATCCAACGAGTACTCCCACTTGAAATTTTAGTAAAAACTGGGGGAGATAAGTTGAAATATGAGTTGAAAAAGTAGTTTTATTATTTTATTATTTTTTAATCTCTTCACCTTTTTACTTAAAAAATGGTGAATCATCCTCCATGGTTGACATCATCATCTTTAATCCTATTGGTTCTTATAAATTTTATTTTGTTTGTAAATTTTTCTTAGGAGGCCCATTTTATACCTCATAATTCCCCTAGTGGATCATGCCTTGAACACGATTGTTGTTCTGGTTGATGTTGATGCTCTCAAGAAGTACGAGGAGAGTTAGGAGAAAGTGAAATGAATGATCATGGATGAAGTCAAGGATCATGTGATCCCACATATTTATCAGAAGAACACAACAGGGAAATGTGGGTGGCCTTGACCACATTATATGAGGGATCTTTCGTCTAGCAGAAGATGTTGCTTGAGAAACATATGAGATTGTTTCAGATGCAAAAGGGACAAGAGATCGATCCCTTGCTTATTACATTGCAAGGGATCAGAGATCAGCTAGCTTCCATAGGGGATACAGTAGATGTTTGATTTATGGTCAGGACCGCGCTGAATGTAGCCACTAAAGACTTCGAAAATTTTGTCCAAAGAATTTTTGGCAGGGCTACTCTTCCGAGTTGGGAGGATATGTGGGCAACTCTTCGACAAGAAGAGACAAGACGGTGGAACAAGGCGGGAAGCAACAATAAGGGGATCAAAGTGAAAAAGGATGAAGAGGAGGATGCGACTCTCACATCAAAGGGATAGAAAGGGAAATAGATACGGAATAAAAAGGATCTCTTGAAATTCAGATGCTTCAAATGTGGTGAAATGGGATAGTTTGCCACACATTTCCATCTAAAGAAGAAGGGAAAAGAAGAGAAGTTTTACTTTAAGGCTACTCCAGCGTAGGCTGATGAGGAGGATGATGATGACTACGCCATGAGTGATCATACACCTAAGAGGTGGGGTGATATGGAACTTTAGTTGGAGCTACAGAGAGAGAGGGGGAGGATCCTTAAGGTTCCTAAAATCTTTGATCACATATGACTATGAGAGCCCTTAATGATAGTAGAAGAATGATGGGAGTTAGTTGGTGCAAGGGATGATGGAGAAACAATGGTAGAGCCGGAGCACCAAATTCTGAAACAGCGCAGTGGAGTGTTGCAACAGTGAGGGAGGCACATATCAGATACAACAACAATGCAGTAACATTAGAGGGTCAGCGCAGATTAGCATCAAAGGAAGCTTCAACTTCGAGGTGCATCCAGACTGAATAGTATGTCAGGATTTGGGATGTCTTTGAGTTTCTTAACTCTTAGCAACTGAGTTGTAGCGCAGTAGTTAGCAGTGGCGCTGCTATGGGAAGTATGATGCAACATATTGCGAGGGAACTACAGGACAAATGCAATAGTGACAATTGCAGTGTCATGGGAACAGTACATATTGCAACAACACAGTGGATGAGGGGAAATAGGTCTAGCATCAACAATGCAGAGGAACGATGTCGTGGATCAAGGTGATGCTTATGGTGAGAAGTATTGCTAGAGCACATTCCTCGCTAAGAGGGAGTGTTTATTTGGGGTAGCATCGAATGTGCTCTAGCTCCAAAATTTTGTGGAGGGAATAGAACACATGAGATTTTCAAGACCCAGAAATCATTTGGAGAAATTCCACCCTTAATGGATTTTATTCAAACAATTAATTATTTTTAATGGAGCCTAAGTTAAAACTTAGGAAATTAAAATAATTAAAGTGAAGTAATGTAAATGTGGGTGACAAGCTTCTAAGTGACGAGGATAAATTCTGTTTTGATCTTAGCTGTTGATTAAAGATTTTATCATGACCATTGATCTCTCAACAGGAAAAGTATAAAGGAAGGCTTGAGGGTTAATCGGAGGACACACACACACAGAGCAACAATTAAGCTAAATTGAAATTTTGGGGTGTGGTTTGCCAAGAATTTCAGAGTAAGTTCTAGTGCAGAGAGGGGAATTTTGGTAGTGGGACTTCAATCCAAGGCTGAGAATACATTGCAGAATGGAAAAAAAATAGCAAGGAGAGACAACATAGCACCTAAGAGAGTGACGCAGAGGCTGGAGTGGTGACACAGTCACTGAAGAGGAAACACTAGGGTTTTTGTGAGGAAGACCAGGCATCAATTGAAAAGATCAATTTTTGAGTCGAGAAGGCTCATGAGGAGGGTGAAAAAACTCCTAGAGTGGGTGACACACTCTCAATGCAGAGCTGGGAGATGTAGTTGTTGCGCAGCATTAGTGACAATGTAGTCACCTGTGGGGTTTGATCATTCGGTTTTTGGATCAGCCAAAATATCTGTCTCTGAATAGAGGTACTTCTGCCGGGATTTTTCCCTACTGGGTGAGCTGGATTTGGCACCCTATTTGTGTTTAAAAATCTGCTTAATAATAAAACCCTCATATCTGCTGAACCGATTTTCCTGCATTGGGTTTTTCTAGGGACGTTTAGTCCAAAAATAAGTGTGTCCTTTGTGTGATTGTCTTGTATTATTTTTCAGTACTTGATTTGTATATTGGTGTAGGTTTCAGTGCATTTGCATTAATTTTTACTAAATAATGTTGTAAATAACTTGTTAATTAAAGAACACAAGTAGGAAATGAAAATCAGTTAACTGCAGTAGGATTTATGTTTATTAGATTCATAAATTTTCACATGAAGAACATTGCCACACATGGAAAAACCCATGCTTATGACAGCAAGAGAACCAAGAACACACATGTATAACCATGCATTCCAAAAATAGCAAGCAAATCATACATCCAACTCAATACATGCAAATAATCCCATTGTAGTCACTTGTTCCTACTCTTCCTTGCTTGATCCTTGCTTCCTCATTTCCTTCTTTTCTTTATTTGAATCAAAGTTTCCAAGAGTGAGAGAGAGAGAGCATAGAGGGAGAGCTTCAAAAGTGAACTGACAAAAGTCTATGAATTGATCCTCATAAGCCTTTTTATTAATGAGGCCTCTATTTTCTTCATTTTTCCATTGTTTTCCTTCATTTTCCTCCACACATGCAAATTGTGACCTTTCACCTTCATTTTCTCTTAATTTCCATTATTTTTCATAAATAAATTGCCAAAATTCCATTTTTCCTTTCCAAAGCCTTTGCCATTTCCTTCGCCAATTTCCTTAGCTATAATAAACCAAATGAACTCCCACACTTTGATTTTTTTCCCACCATTCAGCTTGGAATAAGTTTCCCATAACGATGGTTATTATTTTCCTATATTAACTTTTATTACATGGAATTTTCTCCAAGGTTGTTACAGAACCCTCCCCCTTGGGGGAACACCATCCTTGGTGTTCAATGACACCTATAACCAGTAAGATCGTTGAAAACCAAAACACATTGCCCATGGAGATTTATAATACGACTCATTTGAGGATTTAAGATGACCACCGTTGAAAACATGACAATCATACCGTTTACTAGAGCTTTGTAACATATCTCATTACGATATTTACAATAGAAAGCACATATACTTATGTAAATTTGCTTCAACCAACAAATAATCATACTATCTGTGGAGCTTTATAAATCCATCTCGATACAATATTTACAATAATATACACATACACACATATTCAAATTTTCTCAACCGACAAATAAAATAATACAATGCATATATCAACATCAAGGGAATCTAGAAGCTCATACCTATACACTCAAAGAAGCACCAGGATTAACCTCCTTCCCAGGAAGTCTAGAACCCACTACTAAAATCAAAGCTGCATCCAATATCCAACGCTACAATCATGTGCCATTTGTCCTCTCAATGAACAATTATCGACTCATTGTTCCAAGTCACACACCTAATGTGCATCTTATTCCATCTGGCAATGTTAATGACCAAAAAAATCCATTCTTGGCCTTCCCTTCTCTGCTACATAGTCCCTCGGCCAATTCGGTAACCCCCTTCTGTTTATCCAATCACCTTCCAAGTTCTCTAACATCCCCTATCTTGGGTGATCCATACCTTGGCAAGGCTTCCTCACAATGGAAGGTCAAAAAACCAAGGCATGTACCTACCTCAAAACCATCATATTGGTCATAGCATGCTCACGGAAATCAATGGAAACTGTAACAACCCCGAGTTAAAAGTAAATGTAATAAAAGTTAATAAAGGAAAAATAAGACCATGGTTAAGGAACACTTATTCCAAGCTAAATTTTGGGAAAAAATATCCTAGTGGACATCACTTGTGTTTTGTGGCTAAAGGGAAATTGGAAAATACAATGGCTAAGGCTTTGGAAAGGAAAAAAAGTATTTTGGCATTTATTTATGAAAATAAGGGAATTTATGAAAAAAGGAAGGTGAAAGGAGAAAGGTTGTCTGGGAGGAGGAAAATGAAGGAAAATAATGGAAAATTGAAGAAATTAGAGGCCTCACCAATAAAAATACCTTAGAGAATCAGTTGGTAGCCTTTGTCAATTCAATTTTGGAATTAGTCTCATAGAGGATAAGAGCACCAAGAGGAGAAAGAAAGAAAGTAAAGGAAGGAAAGGAAACGAAAGGAGAGGAAAGCCAAGGAAAGAAAGGATCAAGCAAGGAAAAGTTGGATCAAGCTAGGACAATTAGATCAAGCAGCTTATTTTGTTTTCATTGGCATGGGTTTTATTTGGGTTGGATAATGGATTTTAGCCTAGCCTTTCCATTTCTAGATAGACATGGTGTGATGGAGTTGTTCTCAATTTGATCTTTGGATTTTCGGAAGATTTTAAATCCAAGTGAGGTGGTCTCAAAAAAATTCCCAAAGGCCTAGGAATCCCTTGACTAGTAATGGTGAGATACATGATAAAGCTCAAGGGTGGAGACATGAAAATTATTCAAAGTATTGGAGATTAATTTTTGAGGCATCCAAGTTTGGTTCATTTTTGTGATCTCGGAACTGGTTTAGGTGAGACCATGTTATGGTGAGGGTGGAGGTGGTTTAAGCTATGGATTCCCTTGGTTGTGTTTGGATTGGTTTATCCCATGAGATACCAATTTCATGTTTGGAATATGGCATGAGGTTGATTGGTTGAAATAAATAATTGGTTCAGTCAATCTATGGTCGAGTGGTATGTGGAAGTCTCGAACCTGGTTGGCTTTTGCCTATGTTTAATAAGAGCTAAGTTTCTCTTTTTTTTTATAAGGAAATGTACTTTTTATTATGTGGATTTAATGGTTGTTATCTCATTGTTATTTATCTGGTTATATGCTAGTTATAAGCATTTTTATATGGCATTTCTTAGTCATGGCTCTATTCATGTTTTTAGTTTTAACTAAATGAATAATGAATGCAAGACCTGATTAATGTTATGAAAGCTAATGTGAGAAGGTAGTGATCCTTCTTGTTAAACCTCTTCTATGTTTTTAGCCCCTTCTGTTCAGATTTTCATTCATGACTTGTAGGTTGCATGTTTATGAAGTGTTTGACGGAATGTTAGTTCCGGTTGGGGAAGGTTAGGTCAAGTCTCGATTTCAATTTTTTATCAACACCATTGTCTTCATGTCTATTATGAGTTATTAAATTTACATAGAGTTATGGGAAGAGGTTAAGCCCCAACCCTGAAAAATATCCTTAAATCTCGTAATCAATGGCATATCACTAGCAGAAAAAGGCTACAGTCACACTTAGGTAGGCTCATGGGAATGACTGGGGGATCTTAGTCACTTGTAGGGCTTGGCTAAGGAGAAACTAGGGTTGCAGTCCAACAAAATGGTGTGTTGTCTCAAGGACAAAGGTCTAGGAAGGGTGGGTCTGCCCTTGGGGTCCCTGTGGCATTAGAAAGAGGTCAGTAAAGTTTGGTTGTGCTGATTCCATTTCCTTAAGGTAATATAGGAGGTTGAGTCTTATCATAGTAGCCACTTAGCTCATGTTTACCCAGGGAAACTTGGTGAAAATGGGTAGATATGAGAGGAGGCGACGTTACAAAAACTATTGGGTACCAGTGTCGCACAATGGCCCTTCTCCTGAAGTGTTACACCGAAATATTGTTGCATGTTTCAATTTCTTTTGTTGTTCTTGCTAATTCTTACAGTTAGTTTCAACCACCTAGGTTGGGAATTTCCCATGATTTCCTATACCAAGAACACAAATACCATTAGGTTCAAAATAATTTGAAATAAATTTACATCATACATCATTAGTGGCATGTTTTTGGAGAGGTAAATCCCCTCTATGGACAGAGGCGAACCCTACTAGCCCAGATCGGGACTAGCAACAATCACGTCACGCAGTGACACAGGTCTCTAGTTACAAAACTACAAAAACAAAACAAATTGCCTACCTCAGGTCCTATGCAGTGGTCATTGAAGAAAGGATGATGCTTCCCGTCCTTCGCTTTAGTAGATCACGATTCTTCCACTTGACACGTCCGAACACCTGCACACATGTGAAGGATACAAAGATATACCACGTAAAATCTAAATCTTGTAACCATACATCAGTCAGAGAGGATTTAATTCATTGCATCAAGAAAAAGACACATGAATGAAACCATAATCAAAGTCGCTTATCATTAAAATAACAAAGGAAAGATACAACCCAAAGCTCTGACGCTTGATCTTCCTTCGGCGGGGTTGACAGTAGAGCACGTCTCAACGAAGCCTGTCGGAAACAGGACAAAGCTCTCTCTCTTCAGCTTGGATCTCAAAGGATCTCTAGTGATAGTCTTCTTGCTACAAGTTCAACTCTTAGCTTGCTAAGGTAAAAGGCAAGCTTATATAGATGGGGGAAGAGGAGTTTGGATCCCTACAACCATGGGATTGGCCCTATCTCTAAGGAAGCTTCCATCATAGGTGGAAAACCACCTCCCATACATCATGGAGATCCGGAGCCAAATCTCCCAACTCATTTTAGAGACTCGTTCAAGAGTTTATTGGAATCAAACTTCCGCCATTTATTTTTAAAAAACAATCCTTATTAAGCTTGGCGTGAGTGAGACACTAGGACAGAGCGCCAATTGGCACACTCTCTATGGTGGATTTTTCCCATTGGCACAAGGGATGAAATGGCTAGTCACGCCAAGGCAAAAAGATGAGTTTTAAAGGTTTTTCAAGGGAAATTTTCTTTAGAGGAATGATTTTCCTTGTTAAGGGGGATGCCATGAAAGTGGTTTCAGGTCATGTCATTGCTCACAGGTCATAGGAAAGGCCCTCCAATGTGCAGGATGGGGAATTGCAGGGCAGTGAAAAAATGCTGTGTAATAGACGCCCCCTAAAACATGAGGCCTGAAAGAGAGAGAGGGGTGAAATTATTTATGAGAATGTGGCCAACTGAAAACACTGCCGTCGAAAAACCTGTGTAGACAAATACAACTGATATCTCAAATACATGATATGTGGTATGGGCGTAGCCATCCATAATAGAGTGTACAACAATCAGGATCCAAGGTATGGACACATCCATCGAGTAAGTATCAACAAGTAGACTCAGGTATGGTCGCAACCATCCAATGAAATGAATCATGTAACTAATCATGATAATCCACATAGATCCCCAGCCTGGATTTCATTAGAAAAAACCTAGGGTCTTGCGCTCCATCTCGACCTGAGTAGAGTATAAGTCCCAACATGTGAATAAGTTAGGTGAATTCGAAAATGCAAGGACATCGTCTGATTACCAGCCAATGATGAAAGCCATTAACAGACGCGAGAGGAACCACCGATAATGATGATGGCCCTCAAGGTACTGTAGGTACAATCCACGGAATGTGAACAATGAGCTGGCATCGAACACCCACAGAATCACTCGATCGAAGGCTAATGATGAAAACCTTGCGTCGAATTCGAAGAACCTGCCATTGAGGCATGCAAGCTCCAAGATATCATAAGGGAGTCTTTAGATCAGCTTCCTGGATAATGAGCTGAAGTCGACAGGAAGTGACCTTGATCGAAGGTGGGCCATAGTGTTTCCAACATCATCGACGCGAGACAGAGGAACATAATGTTTGTGAATCAGGATCAATAGAGAATCAGAGGGAGGTTGAAAATTGTAGAGGCCAACTTCTCTTGAACATATCGGCAGCACGACACTGGATTTGGCAGTATTTGACATCAAAAGATCTGAGGTCATGATGATGAGGCAAAGATCAGATGAGCGGTAAAAAAGATTACCCAAACCCATGGAAGCAAGCAAGAAGCGAGATGAGATATCCCTAACCCAACATGAATGCAGACAAGTGCCATGTTCAAGAGTGACATACTGCTGACACGACGATGATACTAGTTCCATTTTTCCCCACCATTTATGGTGAGCAACCCAATTATTTTTGAAAACAAGCTTGAAGGGGATAGCATATGCTTGTGATATAAGTTTTTCCTTCAGAAAAATCCAACCTAGTACATTTAACGATCCCTAGGAAGGAGGAACTCGAGTATCGTCATTACGACAAAGTCTGATGTCATTAGGTTTTAACAAGTCTGACAAAGGAAAAACTCGACGTATTTTCATGTTTAGAGAGTTTGAAAAGACAGCGGAAAAGTAAACTCTAATAGTCTCTTTTTCTAGATAGTTCCTCAGATCCAAAAAGGTAGAAAACTGTGTCTGAGAAAACCTCCTAGTCTCGATAGGCTAGGGTATTCCTTTTTCGTAAATAATCCATCCCATCCTGAAAAAGGGGTAAACGTATACTGGGTAGATGTCGTTTCACAGCTAATTTAATGAGATCAAAATGACAAGTGACTCGACAATCTTTTCATTTTTAGAGAGTCAGAAAAGAGCTGAAAGATGACTCCAATAGTGACTTTTTCATGTTTTTAACGAGTCCGAAAAAGTATAAAATACAACTCATATCGTCATCCCAGTTGCGTGAAAACCTATTGCTGCACAAGAAAGCAAGCGTAAAACCCATTTTTCGAAAAAATATAATAAAATATTGGAAAAATAAGCTTCAAAACCTAATTTGATCTTGAAAAGTTATAAATATGACAAAAATAGTAAAAACATATTTACTTTTACTTTTTACCTCTTGTGGAGAGCAACAGTGAGTTTTTTCCTTGCGAACTTGTGGTGACAATTGTGGATGATCCAGTACATCATTTTAGATCCCATCTTTTCTAGGTAAGAGGTGCTTCCCTTTGCTATGTTTTAAGCCATTTTTTTATAGTATTCCACTGTGATTTAGGATCCCAGAGGGGAAAATTTGCAAATTTAGGGCTCGCCCAATTGGCGCGGGTATGAGGCACGAACTTGCGCCAATCGGGTTCTTTTTGCAAAGGGGTCGTGCCAGTTGGCGCGACTATCAGAAAAATAGTCGCACCAACTGTGCAACGTAAATTTCCGCTCAATTTTTACAAAAAATGAACCAATCAAATGGATTTTTGAATGCACAAGGGATCTAATGAAGTGTTTGTGACCATTTTGGTGCAGGTACAAAGCCACAATGGTGATCGAATGGAAAGAAAGGGAGCATAGTAAAGAAGATGAAATGGCAATGGGGAACGAGCAATGCATGAGCACTCTCTCGGATTGTGGTTTGAAGAAGTTATTATTGACACCATGTCTCAGGGCACAAACTGAATTATTGCAATAATTAATCAATATCTGGGATGAGAACGAAGAGAAGTTTAGGCTTCGGGACCAAGTGTTGGAGCTCAAAGTATTCAATGTTTACTTCATCACTGGACTGTCTCGCAGAGGTCCAGTCCCAATCTTAACATGTACTAGGAATTTTGGTGAAAATATGTCAATCGTGATGGAAAGAGGGTGCCCAGGGGCATGAACAGGATCAGGTAGTAGGAAGGTTGACATTCACACTGTTCCTAACCTAGCACTTAGAGTGGTGCTCCATACCATTACGCGGGCTGCGGGGTCATAGGCACTGCATGAGGCTACTAAAACACAGCTCCTTTTAGCATCAGAATGTATGAACCCGACGCTATTTGATTGGGCTACTGCCATAACCATGAATATCAAATGACAATTGACAAAGTGTAAAAAGACCAAACTGAAGCAGTTTGGGTACGGATCTATCTTGGTATCATTCATCCTTGAACGACTACCAATATTCCAGAGCCAGGGGGTGATAGTTGCAGATCCACCATTGAGAGAGCCATGGATGGCTCGATGGGCAGCACTGATGTCTAGAGTAGGAGGGGGCTAGCAAATGTCATGGAGGCCCGAGTTCTTCGTATGGCTTCGACGATAGTTAATCATCATAGAGGACTAGCCCTATGCCGATATTGACTTCACGGGAGACCCAAAACTTCCACCCCCGGAAGGAGAGGACTGGGATGGGGAGCTAGGTAGGATTATTTTATGTATTTTATGATTTTTTTTTTTGTGTATACATGTATGTTCTAACAGTCGATCCTATGTGTATGCAGATGTTGGCCCAGAGAGGCCCGCCAGGATGCCACCAATCGCATGGAGGGCCCCTCTTGCCTATGACCCTGTTGAAGCCTCGAAAATTGCTGCTTCAAACATTGGGGGATAACCACATGGTAGGGACCTTAGGACATCTCCTTTTCCGTTTGGTCTGGTGGCTCTGACTGGATTGATAGGACTAGTTTCCTAGTAATTTAAATGGGTTGGTAATGGAATGATTGGATGAAGGGAAAATGGGACTAAATGAATGAAATAAAACTATCTAATCTAATTTAAAACTGTTAAAATAATTCTAAAACTAACCCGGGTATCAAATGTGAGTACAACTTTAAATTGTTTCAATTAACCAATAACCATGAAAATGTATTATAGCTTAATTGAGATATGTAGTAACAAATAAAGATAACTATGTTTAAGAAATTAAACAGAGTTATAATAACATATTTCATTCATCATTCATATATCATTTTCATATATTGTAAAAGATAAATATTTCTACACACTCAGAAATGATATGTATAAAGAAATATTGTAAAACAAGTATACATAAATGATAGCAATTTAAAAGAGAATATCACATAACATAAGAAAAATAACAGTGAATAGATAGAAATACCATATCCATCTTGATACTTTCCAATGCAATCCGATATCCAAATCCAGTAACTTCAATGTAAAACAGACTCCAATATATAGAAATGCAATTCTTAAAGGCAATTTTACACAGAATCGCCAAATGTGATCCTTTATAAAAATACAAGAGTCAATGGAGTACAGAAATGTAATCTCCAAGTAAAAATATTACAAATTCAAGACCTCTTTATAAATGAATGAAAGGGGTTTAAATACGTACTTAATAAAACAAAATAACTAAAACTATTCCTACAATCTATCTAAATCAAAAATCTAGAAACAGAAATGCGATCTTGAGGTGAACCGATTCATTGATTATATATTGCGTTTGATGTGCCCAGATGGAAGATTTTGAGAATTTCCTTCACCTCTTCTGGATGACTAAGCTTTGAGTGTAATTGCCCTGTGTATGTGGCATCAGAGAATTCAGGAATAATGCAATCGATGGCATTTGAAAGAAATTTTATTGCTATTTTCTGACTATGAGGTTTGATAATGTAGGTCCACATTGTGTCCCATGATATTCCTTGCAGTTGGCCAATTTGCTGATTTTTATTGATTATTTCTTGATTCCATCTATAATCAGTTGCTTTCACCCTAGGTAACTTGTCGGGGGTACAATCTAAAATCAAATTGATTGCATACAGGCTATTATTCACCACCTGTGTTACATTGTTCATCATGCTTTTAGCTTTGGATGTAGCTCCTTCCACTTTGATTAAACGTTGTTCCCATTCTGCAAAAATAATTTCCTTGTGTCTTTCCAAAAGCCTGGGAAGGTTTGCTTTTCTTCCTGACTCTGAGTCTTGCCATAAAATAAATTTGGAAATTTCATCAGCTTCATCAAATTCAATTTTAATACTGACTCCTTCATCTACTAAGGAAGATGTAATTTCACACAAGGATTCTGCTTTCGCAACCTTTAGACAAAATTCATTTAATTGCTGAGACAATAATTTGTTTGTCTCCAGTGCTTCATTTTTAAACTGATCCAAATTAGGATAATTCTTAAACTTGTCCAATCTGGATTGAAACATCTTCTCTTGCTTAATCTTTGAAGTCTTCTCATCTTGTAGAAGAGCTTGTAATTTTGCTATCTCTTGGTTTAACTGTTGTTGCTTTTCTAAATTATGTTGATCGATCTTTTTTTTTTTCAACAACAAGCTGCTCTTCTAACTGTTTGGATTTGAGTTCTCCATCTTGCAATTGCTGTTCTAACTGAATAATTTTCTGTTGGTTCTTTGTAACCTATTCTTCCAACATAGTTATTTAAAAATCCTTTTGTTTCATTAATTGTGTGACTTCAGAGACCTTGTCTATAGTTGCAGCACTATAGGCACCTGCGTATTGGGATAATTTGGTGAGATCCTCAGATGGATTCACCTTAGAATTTTTATAAACAATATTCATAAACTCCACCTATGATGTCGAAAGTGCATCCTGATCAGTTCTCCTCCTTTTCCTTTGTTTTCTCACAATAACCCTATGCTTAGGACTGTAAAATACATCCAGAGGAGGGATTTCTTCTATCTTCAACATAATTTCACCTTTGGGATTTTCAGGAATAACTTCTATATCCTGGTCTTCCAGATCATTAACTTGGGGATTATTCTGTTGTCCTATTTGCTGGGAAAATTGCTCATACTAGCTTAGCAAATGAGGAGAAACTATAAGTTTAGAAGATTCAACTACCTTTTTAGCAGCTTCCTCTCTTCCAAGTTGAGAATCTGGATTATTATTTATATCTCCTTTTGGTGCCTATTCAGTAGCCTTACTGTTTGTGCCTCCCTTTTCAGTATGCACATTGGCATCAGTACCTGTGCTTTCTTTTCCTGTTTGGACTGAATACTATTGATCAATATGTATATCAAGTTTAGCAGCTGTTTCTTTCTTTTCAATATAAATTTTGCTACTAATATCTTCTTTTTGTAAAAAAAAATTAGTTCCTGTTACTTCTTTCTGAGTCTGTATGATGATTTTGCAGGCAGATGTTTTTGTTACTGTTTTGTCGGATGTATTCTCTGTTTCCTTCTATTGTGATTCATTCTCCTGTATAGGAATTCTCAACTGATCGAGAGGAACTTTGAGTAACCTTTGGCTTCTAAATAACAAAAACTTATTCATTTATTTGGCCTGAAATTTGGACTTGGACAAATCAAAAACTTGGGACAAATTATCTACAGAAACAAATAAATCATCAAACATATCTGGTTCATGTTCGAACCGAGCAATTGAAACAGAAGTAGTAAAATCAAATGCCACTTTCCTTGGGTCATATTGCCTCCCTAGGATTGTTGAAAGCTTGAGATTTTTTAGCTTACGAACTTCTTTTTCAGCATGAAAAAAAATATTGAGAGTATAGTCACCACATTTAAAAGGAAAAGTAGGTGACATAAGCTTCTTTTTGTTCTTCAAAGTCGTAGACATGCCTTCTACTATCAACTGATACAAAATTTCATGTGCTAAAAGTTTGTCTGGAACATACAAAGGAAGAATATGTGGTTCTACAATACTTCCGAAAACTCTAATATATGTGAACCTTTCCTCTCTGAACCAATCCCCAATTGAGGATAAATCAACTTTAGCTTTGTCGGAAAACCTAGGAGGGAATCGGCCAAAAATATTTTGATAAATTAGGATAAGAAAACTGTGACAAACTCTGTAAACATGGATTTTGAAATGCCCCTTCCACAAGAACTTGTGATATATATGAATAGGAACAAGATATTTAGGGGTCCATTTCCATCCTAACATGGGGAATTCAGAATTGAAACAAAGGGCATCTATTATATAAGCACAAAAAAAAGGAGTGGTATTTCCTGAATTTCTATCTTTCCTATACTCAAGAATTTTGTTGGCTATCTTATCAGAAAGAATGACAACCCAGTCCATTATCTCAGAATTAACAGCAGAATGTATTAAGGCACCATTTATATAGAAAACCTAGTTGAGTTATCATTCCCAAATAATCTGCACATCATTACTGCGGCATAACAGTACGAAGGCGAAAGAGACTCCACAGAGTACATACCTGATGCCTCATGTATATGCTTTTCAGGATCTTTTCTCCATTCTTTAATCGGCTCTAACTGATTTTCATGACTCACAGCGAATTCCTGGATGAAGTGTTTGTTATATATTTTTACGGATCCGAAAGGTGGTTCATTTCTTTAATGTCCTCTGCTTTGAAGGACCCAAATATTGCTCCAGAAGCTGAAACAAAGGTTCTATTTTGGACAGCCACATTATCAATTACCCACCGAATAACATCATAATATGGAAAAATGTTTTCCCGAGCTACAATTCGGTGCAAGAATGAGTTCGCTAATACACTAAGAAGAGTCTCAGAATCAGAGTCTGAGTCGTCTTCATCAGGAACTGTTGCCTTGGCTTCAACAACTTTAGGGTTTTCCTTTTCAATCAATTTATATACATTTTCCCATGTCATCTTACCAAGTCCCTAGCGCGAGGTATCTGTAACCAGCTTAAGCTTTGCTGGTTTCTCTTTAGGTGGCATGGTAAACATAGGAGCTTTTGCAGCGACGACAACTTTTGATTTCCTGGATCTTTTCGACATTTCGGTATCAGACAACATTTCACTTGTTCTGCGAATGAAAGGATTGGACGTTCTATTGTTCTGTAATGAAAAAAAAAGCTTTTAACCAAGGTGAAAATGCATTAATGAGAACAACTATACAAAAGGGTTCATTCGTTAATTTCCATTTATTATTTCCGTGTTTATAACATAAATTCCCTCTAAAGAGTCACACTCATGCATTCAAAACAAAATAAATCGTTATTATTTGTTTGATTTTCAATTAATGGTAAATGTACAATCAAAGATCAACATATTTTGAAATAAGTGTAAAAATATTACCTTTTAAATCCTTGCGATGCGATGAATAAATAGTGTATGGGCATTAACTAATAATTACATCAGGAATTTTCAAAGGTAAATGAAATAACATAATGTGATTTCTACCAATTTCCGATTGCGATGATCGCATCGGGGATTTTCAAATGGAGTGGATCGTTAAAGAGTTTATCTGATTTCTGATTGTGTTGAGGTGGGGTCCGCCGCGCTGGAGTATTTCAATAAAACGAATATAACGTTTAATTCTCCGAAATGCGATTGCGATGAATCGCATCACATCGGAAGTATGAAAAACAAATATAACACTTTAAAGCTTATCCGATTTGCGATTGCGATTGAGTTCCATCACATCGGAGATTTACAAAGCGAATATAGAACTTAAAGATCTCTCCGATTTCCGATTTGCGATTACTGTACACATCAAATATTGTTAAATAAATAATTTATGTAATATTTTGATATGATAAAAGCTTTCTATCTCATCGAATCAGAATGTTTTTAAGGTTGTATTTGTTTATACACACTTGTAAATAAAAATATGCAATATGTCATTTTATTAATGAACCTCTTATTCCTAATAAAAAATGATCGGATTGTTTCTAAATATTTTATTTCTATCTAGAAAGAAAGATAAAAAGGGGACCTATTTCTAAATGAAATTTATTCTAAAAATTTAGAAATGGGGAGGGTTGTTGTACAGTACAACAATTGGCGATTCATTGGAAGAAATAGTTATCTCTGAAAAAATAAAATGAACACTATATTTCTAGTAAGTAAAAATTTCTAAAGATAATGAAAACTATCTTAGGATAATTCAAATAAAATATAACTATAAAAAAGAAATAAAAATCACTTACAATTTCTTTCTAATTCCTCAAAGATAAAAACATTTTTGGGTTATCTCAAGCTTTGATTGGTTGATAATAATGAAGTAAGTGGATTTATTCAAGTCTAGTTTTTGTAATATACTCTATTGTTATAGGCATTGCCTCTGCTGCCAGAAAACATTCATAGTCTCAACAGGGTTACCTTTTAACCATCAACCATTCATTATCCCATCCAACTAAGATTATGACTCTTTAAAAATAAATTGATAAGACATATTATCTCATGTTTTTTGTTTTGTTTTTTTATTATTATTTAATTTAAGAGCCATTGTTCTGGTTTGGTAGCTAGTTAGTAACAATGCCATTCACTAGTTGTAATTAAACTGAACAAGTTGGCTCGTGATGAGACCCCTTGTCTTAATTTGATAAGCCATTACCTTGTTTTGGTATGCAGTATTGGTAATGTTAGTTTTATTACTTCTTATGATCATGGTAAGTAGGCTCGTGATGAGACCCCTTATCTCCTAAATTTTGTCATATAATTTCTTAGAATTACATTCTAAAAAATCACAATCAAAATTGATGGGGTGAAATAGTTGTATCCTTAAGAATAAATGGATGAAAATTTTCAGAGTTTTTTGTTTGCTAAAGCTTGAAAAAGTCTTTAATTTTTAAAGCTAACCTTTCTCTTCTTAATAAACTTTAATGATTTACATTTTCCTCAAAGTTTCAAAAATATTATGCAAATGTTTTTTGAATAAATTTTCAAAGTTTAACATTTTATTTTAAACTATCCAAAATTCTAATCATTTCCCTAAAGATTCTTATTTACAAAAAATAATTATTTATAACATTCTTTTCAAGACAATTTTCTAATAGTAAAAAGTCAATCAAAGAATATTAACAACCTTTATTTACAAAAACAAATAAAAATTATAGAAAGGAATATGTACAAGTAATAAGGGGTTACCTCCTTATGAAAAGAATTTCTTTAATACAAGCCCATTTACAGGAAGAGGTTCTCTCTTTCCTATTAAATATTGGAGTGTGAATGTATATGAGCCTATCTTTTCAACAATCTGAAATAGTCCAAGCCACATTTTCTGAAATTTGGTATGCTTACCTTTTTCTTCATGCGCTTTATCCCATTTCAAAACAAGATCACCAATTGACAAATTTTTTGAGCCAGTGGAACTTGAATCAAAAGAATATTTTACAAGCTGTTGATGTTTTTCATGAATATCTTTTTCTTTTTCTCTATCTTCTTGTAATTTAAGGATTTGATCAAATCTCAAATGAATGGATGAGGAAGGATTTTCTTCAATGAATTGCACTAGGGCTAATGATGGAAGATATATATTTGATGGTATGGCAGCTTCTTTACCATAAAATAAATTGAAAGGTGAAGTTCCTATAGAAGCTTTAAGAGTAATACGATCAGCCCATAATGCAAAGATTAAAGACTTGTGCCAGTTCTTTTGATTTTGATCAATGGTCCTTTTAATGATTTTGATGAGATTTTTGTCAGTGGATTCAGCTAAACCATTACCTTGTGGATAATAATTCACTGAATATTTCAATTTAAAACATATTTTAATTGCAAATTCCACTATACTATTACCAGAAAAATAAGATGCATTTTCGAAGACCAGAGCGTTAGGTACACCAAGCCTGGTAATGATGAATTGATCGATGAAATCAATAATTGCATCAAAATTGGCTACCTTTAGAGGAATTTATTCTAGCCACTTTGTGAAGTAATCTGTTGTTGTGAGGATGTATTTGTGCTGTTTGGAAGAGTGAGGTACTATCTCACCAATGATGTCAAGCCCCCATTGCTCAAATGGTTGCTCAATGTTTACTGGCTGCAAAGGAAAAGATGGCTTCCTTTGTCTTCCACTAGAGGTTTGGAAAATTTTACACTTCCTCACATAATCATGTGTATCTTTGAAAAGGGTAGGCCAATAATATCTAGCATGGATGATTTTGTGAGCTGTGGTATCACCTCCAAAATGACCTCCTGTTGGTCCATCATGTAATCCCTGCAATACCTTTTATGTTTCTGTCTTTTCAAGACATCTTAATAGGATTGAATCATAATTTTTCTTGAATAACACATCATCAATGATTTCATATTTAGTAGCCTTCAATCTTAAAGCACGTTTATTCTTATAGCTGAGATTAGAAGGAGCATACCCATTTTTCAAGTAAAATATTAGATCATCATACTGGGATTCAGAATTTGTAACACTTATCTGACTTACTTGAACAACATTTTCTGGATCCTGATTTTCTGGTATGTTATGAGCTCCTACTAATAATCTGCAAAAACCTTGATCTCTAACAATCTTTGTTGGTTTAATATCAATATCATATTCTTGCAAACCTATCACCCAATTAGCCCTTTTTTCTCCTACTTCTCTTTGAATTAATAATTGTCTTACTGTAGAGAATGGGACAATAAATTTTGTGTGGGTTTTTAAGAGAAAAGGCCTAAAATGTTTGATTGATTTAAATACAGCGAAGGCTTATTTTTCTACATAGGAATAATTCAGCTCAGCTCCTTGCATATTTGAGCTGAAGAAAGAAATCGGTGCTTCAATTTGTTGATCATTGAGTTGTGTTAAAACAGCAGCATAGGATGTTTCGGTTGCCAAAGTATACAGAATAAAATCTTTAGAAAAATTGGGAGTATTCAATACAGGTGCATCAATGATTTCCTTCTTGATTGCATCAAAGGCTTCTTTTTCTTTATATCCCCACTTGAATACTGAATTTTTCTTAATCATATTCTGCATAGGTAAAATAATTTGAGAAAAATCTGGAATGAATATTTTTACAAAATTAATCTGTCCTAAAAATGATTGCATGGACTTTTTATTATGAGGTAAAGAAATATCAGAAATTTCTTTAACTCTATCAGGATCGATATATATACCATCTTTTGACACAAAAAACCCTAAGAGTTTTTCTTCATCGAGAGAAAAGAAGGATTTCTTTGGGTTTAAAGAAATACCAAACCTTCTACATTTTTCAAATATTTGTTTAAGATCATGTAGATGTTTGGATATCTTCTTTGAATAAAATGTTATGTCATCAAGATAAATAACAACCGATCTATTAATCAGACCCTTAAATGCTATGTCCATGGCTCTCTGGAAAGTAGATCCTCCATTCACTAAACTAAAAGGCATTTTATGATAAGCATAAGTTACCCATTTGGTTCTGAAAGTGGTTTTCAACCTATCATCTAGATGTACTAAAATTTGATTATAGCCTGAAAATCCATCAAGGAAGGACATGAGTTCAGAACCATCTACCTTTTGGAGTATTTGCTTCATGGTTAGCAATGGTAAATTGTATTTTTGGCATGCCTTGTTTTAACTTATGAAATCAATACAGATTCTGATATCACCATTTTTCTTCCTGACAAGTACCATGTTGGAAACCCAATTGGAATGCCTTATAGGAAAAATGATTTTGGCTTTCAAAAGTTTGTTGAGTTCTATTTTGATTTGATCCTAAAGATTTGGATGAATCTTTCTTAACTTCTGTTGAACAGGCTTAACATCAGATAACATTGGAATTGTGTGTTGAATTACAAAAGTGTCATAAGTCTTTAAGTCCTCATAACTCCAAGTGAAGACATTTTTATATTTACTCAGAAGTTTAATAAAAGAATATCTTTCTTCTGGAGTTAAATTGAGGCCTAGATTAACATTCTGAGGTTTAGAATCAGAGCCAAGATTCACTAATTCAAACTTCAAAGTTGAACTTTGAAGTTTAGCATTAGTAACTTTCTTGAATCTGTCTTTAATATCATACACATCCTCAAGTTTAACAACAGATTTAGGAATTGGATTTTCATTTTTTCTTGAAGTAATTTTCAGATCATGACTGTCTTCATCAATAATTTGTTCATCATATGATTTCTCAGAAGTTAAGAAATTAAAAATATCTTGATCATGGTAGAATACTCTTCAGTTAGTAATATTATTTGGGACAGATGGGCGAAAAATCAATTCTACTAAAAATCTATCAGGACTGCAATGTTCAGCAGGGAGGAGTTTGGACGCAACATTAGCTAACAGGTCAGCTAATGTGTTTTGATTTCTAGGAATAGAAGAGATATTAAATGCTAGAAATTGAGTGGCAAGGTCCTGTACTAGGGTTTCATAATGTTTGAGATGTCCTGAAAGACAATGGATGGTATTCCTTACTTGTCTTATGACAATTTCAGAATCTCCATATACTTTCAAGTATTTTACATTTAACCCTGTAGCCTTATAAAGCCCTTGAATCAAGGCTTCATATTCAACGATATTATTAGTGCACTCAAATTCTAATCTACATGATAGCATGGTTTTCTTTCCTTCTGGATCAATTAGGATGCATCCTGCTCCTGCTCCATCACTAGATTTTGATCCGTCAAAACATAATGACCAAAATAAAGTTCTATCTATAGGTTTATCTACAAATGAATCAGAAATATTAACAATTCTAGAAGAATCAGATTGCGAAATTTTTTTAATTTGAGAAACAAAAGTATTTACAGAAAAAGGTGATTGTGGTGTAATAAAATTCCCAAGAAATGACTCAACAAAATAACCTCCAAGAATATTGTTGTTGAAAGCTATAGGTTCATTTGGTTGTTCAAATTTAGTTACAGTGTGCGTCATATGTTTTTCTTGCTCGACTTTGATTTGATTTGGTTTCCCTTTGTAGGGAAGCCACATATGTGAAAAATCGGTTGCAATATAGCCATTAAGTTTCGCAGACCAGTCTCTGCTTAAGACTAACCCATAGAATTTAGGAATATCTGCAATCAGAATATCAATTCTTTGGACAATCCTAGGATCGGAAGCTAGTCTAATAGTAACTGAATTGATTTCTCCTACAACTTGAACCTTAGAACGATCCAATTGTACAATGTGAACAACAGACTTCTGTGGTTCGATATTCAATTTTGCATAGACTGAAGTAGGCATTATATTAGAGGATGCTCCAGAATCAATTAAACAATTATGCAAATTCTTATTGTAGATTTCATAAGTCAACAGAAATGGAGGTGTCTGAGAATTTGATCTTTCTCTAATAAGAATAGTGTCTGTTGCATCTACTTTGTTTGGTGGCTTACCAGTCCCTTTAGCTACTTTAGCTACTACACCGCTTGGTAGAGGGGCAATAGGCGTAGCATTCAACTCTTTTAATAGCAGATTTTGTTGATGTTTAAGTTTGCTGAGTTCATGTAATGAAATATTCACTCTAGTATTTTTCATGTCCTCAAAAATATTATAATCCATCGGATCTGATACAACTAGAGTCTTAGATGATGATGTGGGAGGATTGGGAGATGATGGATGATTCTGAGTGGGTAAGGAAGAAGCTTTCTTTGTAGGAGTCTTGTCTTTGGTATTCGGAGTAGTAATTTTCTTCTTTGGAACAGGTTGAATAGGTTCCAATGTAGATTTTATCCTTGTACTCATTGGCATAGCTTCTTGTTCTATTTCACTATCCGAATTAGGGAGAATGAAATCCCACATTCCATGTAATTCAGCTATTTCTTCCCTTTCATCTTCTTCATCTGACACTAGAGGAGTATCTCCCTCTTCTTCGCCTTCTAATTCTGCATTGGAGATTGCATTGGGAGGTTTTGATTCAGCTTGATTTCTCTTGAAATTTCGGAATGGTCTCTTTGTAGAAGTCTCTGCTACTTGCTTTTTGATCTCAACCATCTCATTAGACATGGTTTTAAGGATTTCTGTAAACCCTCCATGTCATATGGATCTCTTGGTGTCTTTTTCTTGGAATCATCTTTAAAAGTGACTTTCTTTGATTTTCTTTCCTCAATAGCATTTTTCTTATCTAGAGAAATCATTCATTTTTCAACTGAAATAACTTCTTTCATATTCTCAGCTAAAGTCGGTTTTGCAACTCTATTTACAAAAATTGCTATGTTTGAGGGTAAAGCATTAATGTACCATTCACTTCTAACCTGCTCACTAGGTTTAGATGTTGTAGGGATCTTATTCAGGATTTTATTGAATCGAGAGTTAAAATCTTTAATGGGTTATTTTGGTTGAGTCTTTAAATTGGAGAGATCGTTGAATAGAGTAGAAATTGATCTATCATCTCCATATTTAGCTAAAAATTGCTCTTCAAACATATCCCAACTTGTGATAGAATCAGAGGGTAAGGAAAAATACCAGGATTATGCTGTCCCTTGCAAAGTATAGGGAAATAACCTTACTACAACATCTTCATGCTCTATTGCATTCAGATTTATAGCAAGCATAAAGTTATTGCTGTGTTCTTCTGCTTGTATACCAGTATCTGGACTAAACTTTGGCAGCTATTTTTTAGGATGATCAGGTAGATCATGCAAAGGTGCAGCCATATTTACAGCTCCCGGTCTAGTCCATGATCTCTGTGCCATTGTTGTGATGATGGTAGAAGAACTAGAAGTGACAACTGGTGTATGATTAGTAACAGTTGAAGTACTGGAAGAGACAATTGATGTTTGAACAGATGTAGTTTGAGCAGATGATCATGATGAGACTACTGGACTTTTCTGATTTGGAGCTTGGAAAAAAGATTGAATATGCGATGAAGAACTAATACCACTTTTTGTTTCCGATGGAGTTTTTCTTGTTTTGACTCTACTAGGTATAGGAAATTCTTTTGGGGAAATTCCAAGTTTTTCACTTTGTGACCTAGTGAGAGGTCTGGAAGAAACAAACTGCGAGGTGACACTACCTTCAGATATTTCCAATTCTTCTAATGATAATGAGAATCCTTGAAGTTTATGAACTAAAGCTTCAACTTCAGGGGATTCAAGAGGCAGATTATCTGATTGATCTGAGACTTTGGTAGTGGGTGTTTGAATACTTTTATCAATTTATTCTCTAGTGATTTGAGATGTGGAAGAAATTTAAGGTGATGAGGGTGTTGTGCTCTTAGAATGGCTTTTGGATTTGGATTTATCTGCCATTCATAGCTTTGGCCCTCCTTTTAGCGCCAAAAATGTTGAAGCCTCAAAAATCGCTGCTTCAAACATTGGGGGATAACCCTGGTTGGGACCTTAGGGAAACTCCTTTTCTGTTTGGTGTGGTGGCTCCGAATGGATTGCTAGGACCATTTTCCTAGTAATTTAAATGGGTTGGTAATGGAATGATTGGATGAAGGGAAAATGGGACTAAATGACTGAAATACAACTATCTAATATAATTTAAAACTGACAAAATAATTCTAAAACTAACCCGAGTATCAAATGTGAATACAACTTTAAATTGTTTCAATCAACCTATAACCATGAAAATGTATTACAACTTAATTGAAATATGTAGTTGTTAGAACGCTGTAATTAGCAAGATTGGAAAAATTCCAACTGTAGGGAGAACATTATTTCAACCACTTTGGGATTCTAGGATCTAGCCCTCCTGAATCTGGAGAGGGATCTCTCCAATAAGTGCAAAGATGGATTTGTCTTTGGAGTTTTGGGTAATGATATTAGGCTAGTTATGAAGGCCGAGGGTTTGTTTTTTTTTTCGGATGGTTAAGCATGATTACTGTTTGAGGTGGAAAGTTCTAAGTGCAAAGAGTTTCAAGAAATTAGAACAAGCTTTGGCCAGAAAGATAGATAATTGCAGGTTTTAGTCCATTGGGCTATGGAGTCATAATAGGGTTTAATTGAAACAATCGGGTTCAAGAATGGTCCATGGGGTAAGTCATCTATGTCTAAGGATCTCTTTAAAGTTTGATTGATGGAATGAAATGATACAAAAAGAAGGGGAATTAAACAAATGAAGAAAAAAGAGTAGCCTAGGATCTGGTAAGTACTTTGAAACTAGCCAGCCTTTGAAAAACACTTAAGAAAGACATAAAAGTAATCCAGGATCTAGTAAGTACTTCGAAACGAGCCAGCCTTTGATCCACTTTCGATAGAAAACATAATAAAAACAGAGGGAAACTTGAAGGCAACTGTTGGAGTAGAAACTAGCGGGCTGGGCTCACCACAAATGCTCTCCTAGCTCTACTTTACTTGGTTAATTTCAAGACAAACACAAAGATAACACTGAATGGACTAATATCTGGTAAGTAATTTTAAACTAGCCATCTTTTAACACATTCCAAGGGAAACTTTCAGACAGTCTTTTGGGATAAAACTAGGACCAAGGCACACCATATCTTCCTTAGTTCATCTCTACTTAACATATACTGAAAATAACATTTAAGAATAACAACCAGCTCAGACAGTAGGATGAGGGAACGACATCATTCCTATGCTTAAACTAAATTAGATCATTCCTAAATAACACAAATTGGAAGAAAACATTCAGATAAAGATTTTCAGTCAGAGAAGGGTACTGATATACAGTAGGTCCTAACTCTCTGCATGTTGTTCTTTATAAGAGAATATGAACACAATGAAAACAAAAGTAAAACAACAATTCACAATAAGAAATAACATCACCGTCAACATAGACCAAGATCCCATAAATCAGCTTGTATTGATGCTCCAAACCAGTTACAGCTTTAAGTCTAATGCTTTAGTTTAGCAATCATCTACACTTCCCAGACTAACTTATCTATCACAAGTAGAGCTCCAAGAGCCAATGAAAACTATTTACAAGTAGAAGTCTCAAGCTCAATTACATTTCAAAGTTCAGCAACCAACTCGACCAACAATATCTCATCTTCTACAGAGGTATTTATAGAAGAATGAGGAGGTGAGATCGAATAAAAGATCTCCCATAGCGATTAATACAGATTAGTGACTTCTCGGCCTTTGAGGGGCTCAATGGAGAATCGTACAGGTATTCTTACTGTATTAATTGATTTACATTTAAGATTAATCTCGGTGGGAGTTTTTTTTGACTTTTGAGGCTCTGTGTTATGTTGGAGTAACTCTGAAGATATTTTTGCATTAAGTTCTTTGGCAGAATCAGCTCTCTGGCTGCGTTGAGGAAAATATTTGATTTTGAACAATAACTTCGGCCTCTGTTTGAATGCTTCGAAGCATAGGTGGCTTGGTGGTAGCTGGGAGGAATCAATTTGCCTTAGATGTGGCGGTGGAGGCCTTTCTGTCTGATAAAACACTTATGATTTTCTTTAACTGTGTTTTAATTTGGAGGATTAGGCTTTTGATAACCAATCTTAGCCATAATCCCCAAATTTTTCTTCAACATTCTGCTCTGGCATGTTTCGTCTTCTACACTGATACTCTTTTAATTTATTTAACTCTGTGTCTTGTTGATGTGCAGGCTGTGCAGGGCACATATGGCATCAATGCCTCATGAAACATTGACGAAACATGGACTTCGAACCCCGCGAATGGTTTCCTCTGATGAATCAAATGCACGGTAACATCTTTCTTGGACTTTCGCCTTTCTTTGATTATAATGGATAAACCATTAATCCTGCAAAATACACAAAATATTGAGAAATCCTACGTTGTGGGTTTAACTTCTTTAGAGGGTGTAGGGAGAGAGCGTGGCCGTTGGATGGCATCATCCAATGGTGTAGATCTGTTTGTGGAGGTTGAAAGTAGAGTAGAGGGAGAGAATATATTAGATCCATCGATCACACAAAGATCAATGGTCGGGAGTGATCCAGGACGTATAATAGAGAAATGACGAAAATACAAAGGAAGTAAGGTAAAGAACCTTAGGCAGAAGAAGAAATGAATGAGAAATCAAAGTGGGCTTTGGGATGATCGTGGGTCGTCGGATGAGATTGGCCCACAAGATCAACGGTGGAGAATAAATCAGGAATTGGAAATCGGAGGGAGGCAAAGAATGTAATCAGATGCACCCGATGGAAAACCTCGATGTGATCATATGTGGGCCATCGATCTGTAGATCAGATCAATGGTGGGAGATGCGTCGGGAGATCAAAATTGGCGGTCAGAGATGAGGCGATGTGATTGCGCGATTGGGGAAGGCTGATGCAATTGCGCGATCGGGCCATTGCAATCGGAAGTTTTTAAAGGAGGGCAATCGAAAGAGCTTTTGTAGAAGTTTTTGATGTGATGGGTGGAAAATAGGAAAGCGCGCTAACCGTTGGATTGGCCCAATGATCAACGACGGAAATGGGTTCGGCTAATGAACGGGTGGGGCCATGTTATAATGTATGAAACCAAAAAAATTAATGAAAAAATAAAGGTTTTATGGCTTAAGGGTGGAAAATATATATAAGGCTTGGCGCCCGATTGCGGGGCCAGTGGATATATGGAATGTAGTATGCCCGGGGCGTGTATAAAAGGGGCCAATCGCAATCGAAGCCTCGAGATGGGTCTTTTTGATCTAACCATTTTCAAAGTTTGTGATGCGATTAGTGCTGTGAGGGGTTAGCGCCTGGTTTGTAGGGCGTGGACATGTGGGGGAAATGGTTTATGATTTTGGCCCCAGGGGGCTTAAACTCTTACTCAGAAATATGCATTTTTTATGTTTTTCTCTGGTTTTCAAAGGGTTTTGAGGGTTTCGATAAGGCAAAGAAAAAGTATTAAACCTTATCAAAGGGGTTTTGATGGAGGGGAAAGGGGAAAAATATGAAAATGAAGGATTTTTATGGGGAATAAAGGGGTAAAAATGAGGTTAGTTTTGGAAGTGGAAGGAGGGGGGGAAATGGTGATTTTGAAGCAATTTTTTCTTTTTGAAAACAACAAAATTTCTGAGTTTTGAAATGGAAATAGCAATGAATATTGAAACAAAGGCATGAGGCCTTCAAGAGTCTTCAAGAGATAACACTTTTTAGCAATAAAATTTGTTCCTTGAAGGCTCCAAAAAGTTTTAGCCACCTTTTTCTATAACAAATTTTATAGGTGGCTAACAACAGTAACAAATAAATATAACTCTGTTTAAGAAATTAAATAGAGTTATAATAACATATTTCATTCATCATTCATATATCATTTGAATATACTGTAAAAGATAAATATTTCTACACACTCAGAAATGATATCTATAAAGAAATATTGTAAAACGAGTATACATAAATGATAGCAATTTAAAAGAGAATATCACATAACATAAGAAAACTAACAGTGAATAGATAGAAATACTATATCCATCTTGATACTTTCAAATGCAATCCGATATCCAAATCTAGCAACTTCAATGTAAAACAGACTCCAAGATACAAAAATGAAATTCTTAAAGGAAATTTTGCACAGAATCACAAGATGTGATCCTTTATAAAAATATAAGAGTCAATGGAGTACAGAAATGTAATCTCCAAGTAAAAATATTACAAATTTAGGACCTCTTTCTAAATGCATGAAAGGGGTTTAAATAGGTACTTAATAAAACAAAATAAAAAAAATATTCCTACAATCTATCTAAATCAAAAATCTAGAAACAGAAATGTGATCTTGAGGTGAACCGACTCATTGATTATCTATTGCGTTTGATGTGCCCAGATGGCAGATTTTGAGCATTTTTTTCACCTCTTCTGGATGACTAAGTTTTGAGTGTAACTACCCTGTGTATGTGGCATCAAAGAATTCAGGAATAATGCAATCGATGGCATTTGAAATAAATTTTATTGTTGTTTGCTGACTATGAGGTTTGATAAGGTAGATCCACATCGTGTCCCATGATATTCCTTGCAATTGGCCAATTTGCTGATTTTTATTGACTATTTCTTGATTCCATCTGTAATCAGTTTCTTTCAACCTAGGTAACCTGCCAGGGGTACAATTTGAAATCAAATTGATTACATACAGGCTATTATTCACCATTTGTGTTACATTGTTCATCATGCTTTTAGTTCTGGATGTAGCTCCTTCCGCTTTGATTAAACGTTGTTCCCATTCTGCAAAAATAATTTCCTTGTGTCTTTCCAAAATCCTGGGAAGGTTTGATTTTCTTCCTGACTCTGAGTCTTGCCATAAAATAAATTCAGAAAATTTTTCATCAGCTTCATCAAATTCAATTTTAAGACTGACTCCTTCATCTACTAAGGAAGATGTAATTTCACACAAGGATTCTCAATCTGTAACCTTTAGACAAAATTCATTTAGTTGCTGAGACAATAATTTGTTTGTCTCTAGGGCTTCATTTTTGAACTGATCAAAATTAGGATAATTCTTAAACTTGTCCAATCTGGATTGAAACATCTTCTCTTGCTCAATCTTTGAAGTCTTCTCATCTTGCAGAAGAGCTTGTAATTTTGCTATCTCTTGGTTTAACTGCTGTTGCTTTTCTAAAGTCAGTTGATCGATATTTTTCTTTTCAACAGCAAGATGCTCTTCTAACTATTTTGATTTGAGCTCTCCATCCTGCAATTGCTGTTCTAACTGAATAATTTTCTGCCAGTTCTCTATAACCTATTCTTCCAACATAGTTATTTGAAAATCCTTTTGTTTCATTAATTTTGTGACTTCAGAGGCCTTGTCTATAGTTGCAACACTATAGGTACATGCGTATTGGGATAATTTGGTGAGATCCTCAGATGGATTCACCTCATCATTTTTATAAACAATATTCATAAACTCCACCTGTGATGTCGAAAGTGCATCCTGATCAGTTCTCCTCCTTTTCCTTTGTTTTCTCACAACAACCCTATGCTTAGGACTATAAAATACATCTAGAGGAGGGATTTATTCTATCTTCAACAAAATTTCACCTGTGGGATTTTCAGGAATAACTTCTATATCCTGGTCTTCCAGATCATTAACTTGGGGATTATTCTGTTGTCCTATTTGCTGGGAAATTTTTTCATATTGGCTCAGCAAATGAGGAGAAACTATAAGTTTAGCAGATTCAACTACCTTTTTAGTAGCTTCCTCGCTTCCAAGTTGAGAATCTGGATTATTATTTATATCTCCTTTTGGTGCCTATTCAGTAGCCTTACTGTTTGTGCCTCCCTTTTCAGTATGCACATTGGCATCAGTACATGTGATTTCTTTTCCTGTCTGGGCTGAAGACTGCTGATCAATATGTACATCAAGTTTAGCAGTTGTTTTTTTCTTTTCAGTATCAATTTTGCTGCTAATATCTTCTTTTTGTAAAACAGGATTAGTTCTTGTTACTTCTTTCTGAGTCTGTATGATGATTTTGCTGGCAGATGTTTCTATTACTGTTTTTTCAGATGTATTCTCTGTTTCCTTCTGTTGTGATTCATTCTCCTGTATAGGAATTCTCAACTAATGCAGAGGAACTTTGAGTAACCTCTGGCTTCTAAATAACAAAAACTTATTCATTTATTCGACCTGAAATTTGGACTTGGCCAAATCAAAAACTTGGGACAAATTATCTACAAAAACAAATAAATCATCAAACATATCTGGTTCATGTTCGAACCAAGCAATTGAAACAAAAGTATTAAAATCAAATGCCACTTTCCTTAGGTCATATTGCCTCCATGGGATTGTTGAAAGCTTGAGATTGTTTAGCTTACCAAATTATTTTTTAGCATGAACAAAGTTATTGAGAGTATAGTCACCACATTTAAAAGGAAAAGTAGGCCACATAAGCTTCTTGTTGTTCTCCAAAGTCTTAGACATGCCTTCTACTGTCAACTGATACGAAATTTCCTGTGCTAACAGTTTGTCTGGAACATACAAAGGAAGAATATGTGGTTCTACAATACTTTCGAAAACTATGATATATGTGAACCTTTCCTCTCAGAACCAATCCCCAATTGAGGATAAATCAACTTTTTCTTTGTCAGAAAACCTAGGAGGGAATCGGCCAAAAATACTTTGATAAATCGGGATAAGAAAACCATGACAAACTATGTAAACATGGCTTTCAAAATGCCCCTTCCATAAGAACTTGTGATATATATGAATAGCAACAAGATCTTTAGGGGTCCATTTCCATCCTAACATGGGGAATTCAGAATTGAAACAAAGGGCATCTAGGATATAAGCACAAAAAAAAGGAGTGGTATTTCCTGAATTTCTATCTTTCCTGTACTCAAGAATTCTATTGGCTATCTTATCAGAAAGAATGATAGCCTAGTCCTTTATCTCGGAATTAACAAAAAAATGTATTAATGGCACCATTTGTATAGAAAACCTAGCTGAGTTATCATTCCCAAACAATCTGCACATCATTGCTGCGACATAACAGTATGGAGGCGAAAGAGACTCCACAGAGTACATACCTGATGCCTCGTGTCTATGCTTTTCAGGAGCTTTTCTCCATTCTTTAATTGGCTTTGACTGATTTTCATGTTTCACAGCGAATTCCTTGATGAAGTCTTTGTTATAGATTTTTTGCGGGTCCGGAAGGTGGTACATTGCTTTAATGTCTTCTGCTTTGAAGGACCTGAATATTGCTCTAGAAGCTGAAACAAAGGTTCTATTTTGGACAACCACATTATCAATTACCCACCGAATAACATCATAATATGGAAAAATGTTTGCCTGAGTTGCAATTCGGTGCAGGAATGAGTTCGCTAATATACTAAGAAGAGTCTCAGAATCAGAGTCTGAGTCATCTTCATCAGGAACTGTTGCCTTGGCTTCAACAACTTTAGGGTTTTCCTTTTCAAGAAAGTTATACACTTTTTCCCATGTCATCTTACCATGTCCTTGGCATGAGGTATCTGTAACCAGCTTAAGCTTTTCTGGTTTCTCTTTAGGCGGCATGGTAAACATAGGAGCTTTTGCAAGGACGACAACTTTTGATTTCCTAGATATTTTTGACATTTTGGTATCAGGCAATGTTTCCCTTGTTCTGCGAATGAAAGGATTGGACATTCTATTTTTATGTAACAAAAAAAAGAAGCTTTCAGCTGAGGTGAAAATGCATTAATGAGAACAACTATACAAAAGGGTTAATTCGTTAATTTCCATTTATTATTTCTGTGTTTATAACATAAATTCCCTCTAAAGAGTCACACTCATGCATTCAAAACAAAATAAATCGTTATTATTTGTTTGATTTTCAATTAATGGTAAACATACAATCAGAGATCGACATATTTTGAAATAAGTGTAAAAATATTACCTTTTAAATCCTCGCGATGCGATGAATAAATAGTGTATGGGCATTAACTAATAATTGCATCGGGAATTTTCAAAGGTAAATGAAATAACATAATATGATTTCTGCCAATTTTCGATTGCGATGATCACATCGGGGATTTTCAAATGGAGTGGATCGTTAAAGAGTTTATCTGATTTCCGATTGCGATGAGGTGGAGTCCACCGTGTTGGAGTCTTTCAATCAAATGAATATAACGTTTAATTCTCCGAAATGCAATTGCGATGAATCGCATCACATCGAAAGTATGCAAAAAAAATATAACACTTTAAAGCTTATCTGATTTGCCATTGTGATTGAGTTCCATCGAATCGGAGATTTACAAAGTGAATATAGAACTTAAAGATCTCTCCAATTTCCGATTTGCGATTACTGTACACATCAAATGTTGTTAAATAAAAACTTTATGTAATATTTTGATATGATAAAAGCTTTGTATCTCATCGGATCAAAAAGTTTTTTAAGGTTGTATATTTTTATACACACTTGTAAATAAAAATATGCAATATGTCCTGTTATCAATGACCCTCTTATTCCTAATAAAAAATGATCGGATTGTTTCTAAATCTTTTATTTCTATTTGGAAAAAAAGATAAAAAGGGGACCTATTTCTAAATGAAATTTATTCTAAAAATTTAGAAATGGGGAGGGTTGTTGTACAGTACAACAGACCCTCAAGGTGAGGGGGGTGAGGGGAGCAAGCTAGTTCAGAACTTGGAGGGAATCGCCCATGGGATCCTAGATTATGCTTGCCTAGTAGATGTCCCTTTGGCTTATCAAAGGCACACCGTGGGGGTGCCTAGTTGCCTTTATCGTTTACTGAGGCGATTGGTGTGGGCAATGACATGCTACCATGAGCACCATGATGATTAGTCATCTAGGCTTTTATATGCATATTTTTGAGAGACATGTTGTCTCCGGATATTATTAACACATACATGTATATTTTTTGATTTTATGTGATGCACACAAACTGCAAACATTCAACATATATATATATATATATATATATATTTCTGGATGGATCTTCTTACATATGATGATGTTTTTTACAAGTTGTGTGAATGTCTATCTAGTAGCATGTTAGCTACTGCATCTGTTAACACATTCATGTGTCTGGGTATATGTTGATATGTAATGTAATCAAATTTTCTTTCCAGTAAAAGAATACGTAGATACAGTCCTAAAATGGATGGGTTCCTAACTGAATAATGACCATTGAGTTGTAACACTACAAGTTGTGAGTCTAGATATACAAGTAATGCACGAATACTGAGGTTAACAGCCTCGTTCAATAATTCCAAAACGACACTATATTCCCCAAAATTATTTGTAGTAGGCCCTAGACAAACACCTTGTAAATTAACTAACTCAACAGCAAGATTGTAGATTACCCAGGCAGTCGAGGACAGATTCTTGGTACTGCAGGAGGCACCATCCGCGAAACCAACAAAAGGAGTAATAGACATCTGAACAATTAGGAATACCCAATCAGTAGAAAGACGCTTATAAAGCACACCACACCACACATGCACAAAAATGAAATCACTCACTTATGTACACACACCAGACAAGAATAATTCAAGCGTAGTACTTCTTCAGGTACAACCCATTTCTAGGCTGCACTAAAGGAATACCTTCATAGTTTATTAGCTCATAGGCACCACTTTTTAATACACGTTTTATGATATAGAGCCCATGCCACATGGGCTAGAATTTTCTTGCCCTAAGTTTATCATGTGCTTGATCATACAAGAGGACGAGGTCCCCTTCGATGAAAGAACATGGAGAAACCATTTGATCAAAATGAGATTTCACCCACTTTTTCTATGCCTCGATAACCAAAGAAGCCAAGCAATGATTTTCATCCAGTCATTTCAGATACAGGAGACGTTCTTCCTCCGGAGAAGTGACAGGCAGTAATTCCATAGCCAAATTTAGTGAAGGGATCTCACATTCAACCGGAAGAGTTGCTTCCAGACCATACACCAACTAGAAAGGTGTGAATCCGGTCACGCTCTTTACTGATGTTCGGTAGGCCTAGAGAGTTGAGAACAATTAGAGATGCTAGTTGGATTTTTGAATACCAATTGTTTTTTGAAGCATCGTGACAAGTACTTTTTTCACGGCCTAAACCTGGCCATTCGCTTGAGAGTAGTATGGTGTTGATCTGTCATGACGCAAGCCCAACTTTGATGTCAGCTTTGCCATCATGTAGTCCCGAAAATGAGTGCCATGATTGGTGACGATGCCTTGAGGAATGCCGAAACATGTAATCACATGGTTGAAAATGAATTGAGCGGCTGTCTTACCATCGACAGCTAATGTAGGCATCGCCTCGGCCCACTTGGTGAAATAGTCCACATCAACGATGATATAAGCATGCCCCTGGCTGAGTGAGGGTTACATGTCATAATTTCAATGCCACATTTGGAAAAAGGGCCTAAGGTAATGATAGGATGTAAAGGTAGTGGTGGTGCACGCATCTTGCGTTGAAAGATTTGGCATGCATGACACTTTCGAACTGCAACAATACAGTCTTTGAATATAGACGGCCAGAAGTAACCCCCACGCATAATCTTCTGGGCAGTAGCATAACCAGACATGTGACTGCCACAGGCGCCGTTGTGACAGTAATTCAGGAGTTTCTTAGCCTCTTCCAAGGCCAAACATCGACGGAGCACAAAATCAACTCTGACACGATATAAGGTATCTATGACAATGTGATATGGTTGAGATTGATACCGAACACGACGTCGAGCATCCTTTGTCAACTCAGACTAGAAAGAAGATGTCTAAAGGTACACGATGATGTCACTGTACCATGGATCATGAGTGCTGATTAGAAAGAGAGTTTCATCCTGGATATGATCTTTAGATTGGGATGGAACAGAGTTGGTAGGGAGAGAGCAGATAAGATAAAAAAAAACCAGTGACTTCATCGATTTGGTAGTGGTGAACTCCAAATCGAACTCCTGAAGGATGACAATGCATTTGGAGTACTTTCCCCCCAGCAATTTTTGACACAAGATGTAAGTCATGGGGTTGCAGTTGGAAATCATGGTTACCGTGGGCAACAGGATGTAATGGCGAAACTGCTGAACAGTCTAGACCGTGACAAGCGCCAACTTCTCGATGTGAGCATAGCGTGTTTTAGTATTTAGAAGATTTTGAGATAGATAATAAACCACATATTCATTTCCATCATCGTCATCCTGTACCAAAACCATGGCAATCGTGCTAAAAGCGATGGCCAAATAGAGGGTAAAGTCGCGATGATAGTTGGGAGGACGTACTAATGGAGTGTTGACGAGCAAAATTTTAATTTTATAGAAGGATTGCTGAGAAATCTCATCCCAATGGAAGGGAATGTCCTGTTTTAGAAGTCCCGTAAACCCTTTGGCCACTTCTGCATAGTTCGGGATAAAGCGACATAAGAAATTCGCTCTTCCCTGAAGGCTCTGAAGTTGATGCAATGAGGACGGGGATGGGAGATTAACAATAGCCTCGACCTTGAGAGGGTCAAGGTGAATTCCGTCTTTAGAGACAATGAATCCCAAAAGACGACCAAAATCAACGCAGAAGACGAACTTGTGAATGTTATCGACAACCCCCAGTTTAATGGAGATGTCGATAGTCATGGTTTGGGTGATACTCAGATTTCCTTCCGAAAGAACCTCATGATTCAATATTGGCATTTGGAGAGGTGGAGAGGGAACCTGAGATGCGAAGTGCTATAGAAAATTGGAAATTTCCCCTAGGTCGGGCATGAACCAGGAACGATGATGTCCATCGCTCCACGATATATCTTTAAGAGACATCATCTCAACGATAGCTTCGTCGGACGGAAAGACTTCTCTCAACGGATCGGGCGAATCTGCATCTCCGAGCCAAGGGGATTGAGAATATACATCTAGATCCATGCTCAAAGGAGAATTTTCAGGAGGAGGAGGAACAAATGTAGCGATGATCTCACAATAATTGATTTCAACTGGAGTCAGAGGCATCGATTCTCCAAAATAGGTCACCTGTTCAAGGGAAGCAATGATCCACAGGTCATTTGACCTAGAGATCATGTTGACTTGAACGGTGTTCGGTGGTGGCACAGGAAAAATACCCATGAGAACGGGGTCCTTGAAAAGATCAGGTCCTACACTATCGGGGGGATTGGGAATTTGATCCACATATGGCACGTTATTCTTGGAGGACAAGGCAAAGAAATACAACTGATCGACAATGATAATATTTCCCTCATGAGGAAACTTCAAAAGACGAAAGAGGGTGGATGGAATGCATAGCATGGCGTGGGTCCATATGCGACCAAGAAGAAGATTTTAGTTGAGTTTGGCATCAACCAATTCTACTTCAACGTTGACTTTCTTACCTTGTAATGTGATCAGTAAAATCGTGAGAACACCCAAGGGTTTTGATTCCCTACCATCGAATTCCTCAAGGGCATTGGGAGATGAAGTAAGAGATGGAGAGCCAATGGCGTTCCAGTAGGCAGATGACATAACACAGGTAGATGCACCTTCATCCACAACGGCTCTGTGAATGTTGAGGCCGTTGATACTGACTTGTATAACAAGGGCGATTTGATGTGGAAGTCCAGGGAAAAAATTATCTAGATCGAAGGTGAGAAGACTAGAATCGACATGATCAATTCCATCGATTGCAGATAACAGAGATTTCCTTTGCGATGGGAAACTTTGAAGCACTTCCAACGCAAACATTGTGGAAGGTGCCTGTGCCAAATCCTCAACAATGCTGTAATGTTGAGCAGTACGGCCGTTTGGATTATAGGAAGATTTTTGCATAACACCTTTGGAAGCTGGCCTTACAACCGGTTCAGCGATGGGCTTCTCAATTTATAAAGGACCAGAGACAGGTGGGGGAGGCGGGCCATCAATGACTTCCTTCCCAGCTACCTGGCGTGATCTGGCATAATCCTTCGAACGAGTGGCCATACACATACCCCCATAGAAATATCCTGAGCGATCTTGTTAACAAAGGAGGTAGTGAACCAGTGAGTTAGAAGCTGATCAGGAATATCAAACTTGATCAGTCGACGATGAAGTCTCCACTCATGAATATGATCTGAAATATGAGTGGCTTTATCCTGCTTGAAAGATGTCAGGAGATGTGTCCCAGCTTCATAACGAACCGGTAACTGGAAATGTGTCAAGGAAGCCATAGCTAGAGTATTAAAGTCTTGAAAAATACCACAGGGTATTTCTATGTACCACTTATTAGTAGCACCGATAAGAGTGCGCTGAAAAAGGCGTAGAAGAATCGAATCATCCACCCAAGAGTTTGAAGAACACCACTGATGGTAGGTCATGACATGTGCTTGGGGGTCTTCTTTAGCTTTACCCTCAAATTTGGGACAGTTACCAGGCACCTTGGTTGGAACAAGAGGATAATATGGATTATGGAGAATTGGATCATTGGTCAATTTAGATACATCCGAAAATTCCAACGTGGCAAGGAAAGGCAACTGAGGATTAAACGGCATACCAGGTCCCCGATAAGGAACTGTACCTATACTCCAACCTAGTTGGGCATAAATTTTCCCCCATTGGTTCTGTCCCAGAGGATTCTTACCATAGGGGGTATAAGCCGTATAATTGGGTTGATACGGTTACTGATAACCAGTGTAAGGGGGTTGATAACCAGGGTACTGGCCTCGATTATATGTAGGCCCCGTTTGAGCAATGTATGGATTCAACTACTGAGTATAGGTATAGCCTGTTTGTTGAAGGTAATAACCAAAACCTTGGGGCGGTTTGTAAACCGGTCGAGACTGACCTTGAAGGTAATAGCTGCCTTGGGGTTGAGCGGGCTGCTGGTAAGTGGGGTTCTGCTGAGCCTGATGAGTTGGGTGCACAGGCGGATTTGGCTGTGGCATAGAATAGATCGGCTGTTGATCAGGATTAATTGGATGTGCAGGTTGTCCTGGTTGAACCGGTTGACCTGGCTTTGCAAGCTGCCCTGGTTGAACAGGTTGGCCTGGCTGAACAGGTTGTCTTGGTTGAACAGGTTGACCCAGCTAATGAAGGACACCAGGCTGCCTCAGCTGAGCAAGATGGCTTAATGGCGGGAGAGGGCCAGGTTGTGCCTGATAACCTGGTTGGCCTGTGATAGGACCATAGGATGGCCCTGGCTGTGCAACATTCGGACCAATGGGAAACTAAGGTTGCTGAGGTTGCACCAAAGGTTGAGAAGGATGGATTTTCCCTCCAGGACCGTACAACGGTCTTGGTTGATACCCCGGTTGGCCTGTGGGTCATTGAGGTTGCCCTGGTTGGACCATAGAGTGAGGCTGTAGAGGTTGACCTTGAGGGTTGTAGGGGTGCCCTTGCAGACCGTACAACAACCCCTACTGGCCCGAAGGTTTTCCTTGTAAGGGTTGTCCTTGCGGGTCATAGAGATAACTAGGCTGGCCCGAAGGTCGACCCTGGAAGGGTTGTCCTTGCGGGTTAGAAGGTTGCCCAGCCTGGGCAGATAGAAAACTTTGAACATACTGATAAGCCTCAGGAGTAGGAAAATGAAGAGGGTTACCCTGCTCATCATATTGATATGGAAATACATAGATTGGGGTACAATCCGTTTCATAATGGGAAAAGTAAGGATAGTTGGGATCTTGGGAGGATTGACCAACCTCAGAGTTTGACGGATGTAAAGACAACTGATACTCCTCAGGAGAGATATTCTTCAGAATAGCAGATGTTATGTAAATGTCTTCAGGAACTAACAAGGTCCTGGTTGAATGAGTAGTGATAGTGGGCGTAGATGCAGCTACATAGAAAGTAGGCCTAACAGGTAATGATGTGACATGAGGAGATGACATGAGAGGTGTCTATGGTGACACCCCTAATGAAGGAATAACCGGCGTCGTGGATGGAGTCGATATTCCCATAGAGGCCACAACGACCATGACCTGACTTAAGGACCTTTATCCCACTAGAAGCGAAGGACAAGGTGAAGACATGATAGAAGACTCGGGGATGTTTTCTGGAAAAAGCTGGTAATCTTCACCAGATGTAGGAATTTCCTCACTAGGAGAAGGAATGGGTGAGTCCATATCTGACCCTGCCGCTAGATCTTCTAAAAGATGACGAGGACTAGGGGGTATAATGGCAGCCAAGAAAGGTGATCCCGATGTAAGAGGAGGGAAGTATTCCCCTACTCTAAATCCAAACCAAGTGTTGGATAAGGGCCAATTGAATTCAACTGGTCCACCAAAGGGAAGCTCAGATATAACCGGTCCCCCATCGGGAAACTTGTATATAATAGGCTGCTGAGGTTCAGCAGAGGACTAAGAGACCTCTGATGAATCGTCTGTGTAAGGAATACCAGTAGACAAAACTGAGGGTTGCACCATTGTGACAATAACGAAAAGAGGAAGAGATCCAAACAGAGACACATGGGAAAAAACCAAGGCAAACAATCAAATGGCCGAAAAACAATATCTAAAAGGGTGTGTGATCGTAGGTGATTAATTTACCACTTTGAAACTGGAAAATTTTATTGTCATATTTTAAGAGTCTAGAAAAAAGTAAAATATGACTCTATCTATTTCAATTTGGAAACAAGTATGAAAGGACAAGCACTTGATGATATTTTCAAATTTAATGAGTCAGAAAAGATTGAAATGACTACTTTGGTAATCTAGGCAGATGGGTGTACCAGATATCCGTGAACTTCCATATACATCTTGGTTACAAAATGAAAGAGAAATCAACCAAGGACTTGACGTACGTGCAGGTAATCTCCCTGAATGTTGTGTCCAGTGTATCACGTGTATAAGGCAGAAAACTCGGCTTCCTATGGATAAATGATAGCAACCTAGTGGGGTCTCCCTTTATAGACGCAGGGGTACGGGGAGCACAAGTCCGTGCTAGCACTGTCTAAAGCCAAGAGGCGAACAAAAACTACTAGGTTTAACGATGCCGGAACACGTCACTGGCCTAGACCTCTAGATATTTCGTTAATGTTTCAATGTTTCCTTAAGGTAAATTGAATAAATTTTAGAGTTTATCTTCAATTATGTTTCAATTTTAGGCCCTATCGAATGTTGTGTCTCAAAAAATCCTCTAAATGCACACTACATGCCATAATATATCACTTTGTTCAATGAAGAGCTAACTACGAGAAGGTTGAGAGCTTTTCAAACAATAACAAAACGATCACAAAACATCTACTATAGTCTCTAAAGCACACTAATGAAACTAAAAACTTTTCTTTTAGAGTTATATAACACTAATAATGCGGAAAAGCTTTCAAGTTTCACTAACTAATCAAAAGAAAAGATATTTTTTTTGTATTTTTCAATGTTTTAGAGAAAATGCACCAAACGAAATGAAAAACTAATGAGAAAACCAATTCGAGAAATGACACTGAGAGAGTCAAAACCAACAAGTTCACTCAATGGAAGGACACACAATGATAACTCAAACTGATGGAGAAATCCCTCAAATCAAAGAAGGATCCAAAAAAAAACTCATACAAACAGTGTAATCTAGGCTCGAAATGGGACAAAGTGAAACTTGAATGAAAAAGAGAGCAGTCACTCAAATAATGAAATGATACAATGGAAACCAACCAAACGAATGCAAGGAAGCGAAAATGAAGTTGACTGGGAAGACAAGGACCAAAAAATTCCAATGGGAGGCTCAACACACTATAGCACCTAGAAGCCCTAGGGCTGGAATGCAAAACTGATGGTAGAGGGAAAACAACCAGAGGATAGGCGTCCAACATAGTCAACAAGGACTTCAAGGCACTCAAACAGTTGGAAAAATGACACCAGGACTAGAAATCAGACTCAGAGGGCTAAACAACAAGTAAACCCTAACACTGAATAGGGTTGGTGCAACTGTTTGACTGTATCTTGCGTCAAAATAACATTGGTGCGGGGGCCTAACTAGCAACAAGCATCAGTTGGTGCGACCGTCAGGCTATAAACTACACCAATGGAGTTTACTATGGAAAGAGAATAAAAAAGAGCAAACAAAGAGTAGATCAGGTCTTCTGGGGGCTGAACAGGGGTTTTACACCAAAAGGAGGCAAACCAGAAGAGCAAGTCAATCAATCAAAAGCCAAAAAAAACTGAAAGAGACAAGACTAACTCCAACTAAACAATCCCTAGCAGAGTCGCCAGTTTATTGGAGAGGCAAATCCCCTCTGTGGACAGAGGCGATCCCTACTAGCCTAGATTGTGTCTAGCAACAATCAGGTCATGCAGTGATGCAAGTCTCTAGTTACAAAACAACAAAAAACATAACGAATTACCTACCTCAGGTCCTACACAGTGGTCGTTGAAGAAATGATGACGCTTCCCATCCTTCGCTTTGGAAGATCATGATTCTTCCGCTTGACACGTCCGAATTCCTGCACACATATGAATGATACAATGATATACCATGTAAAACCTAAATCTTGTGACCATACATCAGTCAGAGAGGATGTAATTCATTACATCAAGAAAAAGACACATGAATGAAACCATGATCAAAGTTGCTTATCATTAAAATAACAAAGGAAAGATACAACCCAAAGCTCTGACACTTGATCTTCCTTCGGTGGGGCTAACAGCAGAGCATGTCTCAACGAAGCTTGTCGGAAATGGGACAAAGCTCTCTCTCTTTGGCTTGGCTCTCAAAGGTTGTCTAGCGATAGTCTCCTTGCTACAAGTTCAGCTCTTAGTTTTCTGAGGGAAAAGGAAAGCTTATATAGATGGGGGAAGAGGAGTTGGGATCCCTGCAATCATGGGATTGGCCCTATCTCTAAGGAAGCTTCCATGATAGGTGGAAAACCACCTCCCATACATGGAGATCCGAAGCCAAACCTCCCAACTCATTTTAGAGACTCGTTTAGGAGTTTGTTGGAATCAAAATTCTGCCATTTATTTTTAAAAAACACTCCTTATTAAGCTTGGTGCGAGTGAGACACTGGGACAGAGCGCCAGTTGGTGTGCCCTTTATGGTGGATTTTCCCCATTGGCGCGAGGGCTGAACTGGCTATTCGTGCCAAGGCCAAAAGATCAGTTTTTAGGGTTTTTCAAGGGAAACTTTCTTTAGAGGAATTATTGTCCTTGTCAAGGGGGATGCCATGAAAGTGGTTTCATGTCATGTCACTACTCACAGGTCACGGGAAAGGCCCTCCATTGTGTGGGATGGGGAATTGCAGGGACGGTGACAAAATGGTGTGTAACACTTGTTAATAAGTTACACTTGCAATTTTGTTCACTACCTGTCACATAAGTAAAACTAGCTATTCCATAAAATCATCATGTATAAACATATCACATCTGGTTAGCTCAAAACAAAACCATCATAATCAAAATCATAGATCACATGTAGTCATAAAAAACTAGAATCATAGAGCACATGCATAATAAAACTGAAATAAAATATTGATAGTTATCCTTTAATCAATCATTTCCATATGCACACCAGATTGGTTTCCACACCCGACAAACACCCAATTCCTTCTCTTCAACTACATACACATACACATAGTGTGCATCACACAGATACAAAAACAAATGACATACAACACCATATAATGCATGCAACTACACCTGAAATACAAAACATACACCTACACCCGATATACAATAAAACACATACACTTGCATCTAATTTACGACATAACACAATATATATGCCTACATAAGGTGTACAACACAACAAAATACATAGACCTACATATGGTGTATAACACAATACATATACATACAAAATCAACACAACGAATACACATGTCATGATACCACAACTAAGCAATACACACACACAGTACCACACATACAAAAAAAAACGTATACAACAGGCAAATAATACCATATGTGCACAACACAACATGTACGACATGCACACAATACCACATGTACAATAGTAACAGATGTACAACATGTACATAGTACCACATGTACACAACACGACCTGCACAACATGTACACAACACCAACTGTACACAACATCACTTGCACAACGTGTACACAGTACCATACGTACAAAATGCCACCTGAACAACATGTACACAATGCAACATGCACAACATGTACAAAACACCACATGTACATAGAACCACATGCACGATATGTACACAACACCACTTGTACACATCACCCCATGTACAACATATACACAAAATCACATGCACACAACACCAAAATTACAATCATACATACAAAACCACATGTACATAGCACCATAGGTCAACATGCACACCACACCATATGTACACAACACCACATATGAAATATGCACAAAGAACCATATTTACACAAAAATGCATATCCAACATGTGCACAACACATATGTGCATAACACTACATAAAAAACATGTACATAACACCATATGTACATAGCATTGCATAAAAATCATGTAAACAACACCATATATACAAAACACCACATGCACAAATCATAATAGGTACAACATGTACAAATTGTACCACATATATACACAACAATAGTACCACACATCCATAGACCACACACTGAATCTACCAAGAAACCTTGCTTCCAGATCCTTTCCACCATCCATGCTTGTCCCAACATGTGACTGATCATACTTCTTTCATTATGTTGATGTATCCCTTAATATTACCTATCCATAACATAAATATGGGCATAGTACAAGCATATAATATCAATTCATATCCACATGATATTGATCTCATAGATTTGTCAGGGCTAATATTGCCACTAGTTTCCTCATAAGACAAGGAGCCTCTTCATGAAATTCACATGCATAAGCAATCATTTCTCCACAAGAATGTTTCCTGAAAACCTTGTCAGACAATGACATAGTTACATACACACATACAATATACATGTAAAAATTTGTATAAAACAATCATGATCCCGCCAAAAAATGACATACATACATATATATATATACACACACACACACATATAAATATTAACATTAAATAATCATGATTTCTGATGACCCTGTTAGACAATGGAATGCATACATACATGCATACATATATAGACATCAACATAATCATGATCACAACAAAATTACCAAATATCATAAGGTATAGGTTAAGATAACTCCCTTTATCCATGAAAAACATGCAAAACATCGAGAACAATAGTTCCCAACATAGCCAAGGTATCTTATGCCTCAGATCCATTTACTTTACGTTTCTCATGAATGTCCTGCCACCGTACATTTATCCCAATGAACCCCACCAGTCCAAGAAATTGTCATACTCTTGCCTTCAACTTCCCTTACTCATGCATCGAGTTTCATTCGGGTCTTACATTACCTGCGAGGTTTCATTCAACTCTCCCCACGCTCCATTAACTTCCATTTTCCCAAACCAATTCCCGATAAGCCAAAAACACAAAAAGGAAAGAACAAGAAACAAAAAAGAGAAAACCATGAAAACCAATAGAAATATTGCACCACCGACAAAGTGGCATGATCATGCACTAGAGAAAATCAATACTGCAAATCAAGTGCAACAAATCACAAAACAATAAAAGCACAAGACTAGAAACAAATACCATGACTCAATACCTATGGTTCCCAAGGAAACCTCAACCCAAGCCTTCTTCAAGATTTCATGGAAGTCTCTTTGGCATTCAATTCCTTGCATCATACTTTCATAGACACATAACTGTCAGTGTATAAATAAATATAAAAATATACTGGTTACCTTACCTTGATGTGCCAAGCATGTGGTGTTGTATCTAAACACGTACATATATCATCTCTCAAGGGACTTCAATTCCATTGATGAATTAAACTATAGATAGAAACTTTACCTGCCAAACACATGTTCATGAATATAGCACATATCCAAATAGTGTCAGAGAAAACCAAGGTTAAGAAGACTTCATGTGTTCATGCAAAGCACTCATTCATTTGGAATCGTGGTTTACAAAAATAGCCAAAGGAATTCTCACCCAATTTCTTCTCTTAATATTTACCTTACTACAATTGTGTCTTATTATAAGCTATCACATCACCCAACCATTAGCTATATAAACAATTCAATCATTACCTGGTCACACAAATTCCAAACATGTTTCCTACAGTTGTTCAAAAATGTTAGTTACATGTTCCAAAGATCAAGATGATATTTATATTAATATGAAATAAACCTCTACCATGACTAATAGTGATGTCATAATCAACTCACAATCATAGTCATAATACTAAAATTAGCACCCACTTAAACTCAAGTACATATTAGTTGTCTCAACACATAATGTGCTAGTACAAACATCTTGAAACAAGATCATTCCTTCATGCAATCTCATAGACACATACTCATATCATGCAATAAATAAAACATTCAGACAACAAGTAGACAACATAATATACACCAAACACTCAAACACCAAATAAAAGACATAGTCAAACATTCAAACACCAAATGTATGACGTAATCAAACTCATAGCTTAATGCATCTCAGGGGAGGCTATATTGTCTGCACAATCAATATAGATTAGCATGATATAGGTTTACAACACATCAAATCAAACATAAATAAGGTCATGGTATCCATAATGATAATTAGCTAACATGTCCACATCATAAGCTCATAAAAAATTATCATTCATGCATAACAATCACATATGCATAGTCAGTCTAGATTAGGATGATACATATAACATCAAGATATTAAATGAAATAACCCTAATCATGAAGTTAACTAACATATAAAAACAAAAATTTAACATATAACATAATCATAAACAACATATAACATAATCATTAAGTTAACTAACATATAATATCAACAATAAAGCATATAATAACAATTTACTATCCTACACGACTATCTAACGCACATGTATATGATTGCACTTAACTAGCATTTACCATGCATGTAACCACAAAAAAATAGAATGAAAATTATATAAGTAACCATAATTATTATAACAACCATTAACCTACATACCTCCATACCCACCATACAAACCTGTATGATGATCTACTCTTACCCCAAAGTCTAGTGCTGCAATCTCACTTTGGTGATCTGCATCTCTTACTCTATCTCAAGCAACACATCAACATCATAACAACCAACAACAACATGATGACACAAAATGCATACAATGACCTCACAATTCATGTTTGACTTATTATACATGCATAAATCTAACCATGACAATGCATGCATAACCACATATAGACATTGACATGCATATACATCGAACATGAATCCATGAAAAACACATCCAAACAAAAAAATCACCAACTTCTACATGGTGACACAATGTCAACAATGACCCTCACCATGCATACACAAAAATAAAATATACCAAAAGCATAAATAACACATATATAGCTGACATGTATGCATGACAAACAAATTCTGCTGATCCAGTCCAAGTGTTGAACCATGCTCTGATATGACTTTGTAACACCCTCCTGTCACATTTATCAAACCTAAACGGTCCACCGGGGTAAACATGTGATGAAGACTTACTATGATATGATTCAACTCCCCATGTATAGTTAAGGAAGTGGATCTGACAAAAAAAACCAAATGACCTTCCACACATGCTACAAAACCTCCAGGATCCAACCAACATTTCTAGGTGACCAACCACTGAGGAAACTTATTTTTTCATTGATTTAACACCCTAGTCAATCAATTCAAAATCCATGCATGTGAATTAAGGCCTCTTATTTCTACAACAACAAGAACAAGCCAACGACTGTGGAATTTTTTAGCTAGTTCTGTGCCAGCGACCCCAGATTCTGTGCCTCTTTTTTAGGGACAAGACATAGACCACCACCCAATACCCCATGAAAACCTAAGGAATGATAAATAAAAATGAGACAAAAGTACTAATTCAAACATTTTATCAATTATTTGACTAGACCCTTAGTAACCATGACAAGAATTTCATCACACATGTCACAAATATGCATTCTACAAGACATAATAACAGATCTGAGAATAATGGTCGCAAAATTATCTTAGAATCACTAATAAGAATTTATGCCTTGTCACATTAGATGCATTATAATATATTAGGTCATATGTTCATTTTTAATTCATTTATCAACCAAAACATGATGCGAGCCTTACATCATAATTATCATAAAACATACTCATAACCAACATATAAACAATAGAAATAAAAAGGATAGAACAACCATAAATTCCACATATGAATGAATACATTTTCACATAAAATACCAAGGAAAAGAACTCTTATTAATGAATGAATAGGCCAACCAGGTCTGAGACTTCCATGTATCACCCGACCATAAATTGGTTGAACCAAATATTTCTTTTAGCCAATCACCCCCATGCCATATTCCAGGTATGAATGTGGGACTCATAACCAAAAATCAACCAAGGCTTCCTGAGGCTCAACCACCTCAACCTCATCAATAGAACCAGGATTTACCACAATCCCCACTGGATCACTAGGACCTAAAAAAGCATGGATGCCACCGGATTTCTCCACCTACACCATGAGGAATTTACTTGTCTCCTAGTATCTAGGCTTTACCGTATATCTTTCCATTTACTGGTCGATATTCCTAGGCCTAATCGGTACTCCAATCTCCAAGCTTTACTGCAATCCGCACCAAATCACTAGGCCTGACCGAGGGCACACACCTCTAGAATTTAGCGTATATCCCGCCATGCACCGATCAAGGATTCCTAGGCTTACATAGACATAAAATATCTGGCTTTACTGCAACCCACAATCTGGTTCACATATCACTAGGAGATGTGTTATTTATTTTATATACCACCTCACTTAGTTTCCAATCCATTCGACAATCCAACTCAACTGAAACAAGAGAAATCCATCACAAAATGGCTATCTATAAATAACAAGGCAAGGCTGAAGAAGAGGGTCACACTTGGAAAAACCCATGCCCATGAAAACAGGAGAACCAAGAACACACATTCATAACCATGAATGCAAAAAATAGTAAGGAAATCATACATGCAACTTGATACCTACAAATAATTCCACTGTAGTTGCTTGATCCTTGCTTCCTCTTTCCCTTATTTTGTTTTCTTGATCCAATGCTAAAGTGATCCAAGAAAACTCTAAGTTTCCAAGAGTGAGAGAGAGAGAACATAGAGAGAGAGCTCCAAAAGAGGATCTGAAAAAAGTATACGAACTGATCCTCATAAGCCTTTTTATCAACGATGCCTCTATTTTCTTCATTTTACCATTATTTTTCCTTCATTTTCCTCCTCATATGCAACCTATGACCTTTCACCTTAATTTTCTCCTAATTTCCATTATTTTCATAAATAAATTGCCAAAAATGCCATTTTTCCTTTCCAAAGCCTTTTCCATTTCCTTTTCCAATTTCCTTAGTCGTAATAAACCAAATGAACACCCACACTAAGATGTTTCACCCACCATGCATCTTGGAATAAGTGTCTCATAACCGTGGTTATTATTTTGGTTGTGTTAAATTTTATTACATGGATTTTTCACCAGGGTTGTTACACATTGGTGGAAAGAGAAGAGAACGAGTTTTGAAAAGACTTGGAACAAATTACTGAACACTCAGGAAGCAGTGTTTGTAGTGACCAAAAGGTGTAACTGAAGGCACTGATAATGTGCATTGGTGATTGATTTGGAGGGTTCATCATTGTTGTTGCTATGTGTTGAGTAGATAGTTGGAGTACACATATTTAAGAGTGATCACACTGGACAGATCGAGGAAGGTGTTGGAGTAGCAAGGAACTACCACATAATCAACAATTGTGGAGTTGCATTAATTCAGTTTGACATTACATTGTTTATGTGAACTTTTTTTTTCATTTTTTTCTTCCACTAAATTAGCATAAAATTTGTTTATTGATTTTAAAGTTGGCAAAATTTTTGTTTCAAGATGGCTAATATTCTAGAAGAATCATATCTAAATTAAGAAATCAAATTTGATTATGCCAATTACATGAATTGGAAATTTAAATTGCAAACACTGATGGAGGGATACCATGTATGCTCGATAGAAAGTGGTGATTAAGTGAGACTAGAGGAACTGTGGAAGCTATAACTACATCAATTTAAGATTGTAGAAGTGGGAGAATAAGGAAAAATTGTTGCTAAGAATGTATGTAAAAGACAACATTATAATTCATATCAGATAATGCAAGACATTGAACAAGACCTTGAAAAAACTCAAGGATTTGTATGAGTCGAAGAATACAAATAGATTCATGTCCTTGAAGAGTAAGCTACTTTCTATTAAAATGGAAGAAAATGAAAGTATCAATATTTTATTCAAGAATTAAGGACATTAAAGATCAACTTGGAGATATAGGTGAATCCATATCTAGCACTGAACTAGTCACTATAACATTAAATTGAATGCTATATGAGTACCAAATGTTCATCACAGATATTGCAACAAGGTAGAAGGCTCCAAAATTTTGATGAGTTGGCAGGAGTACTCATACAGGAGGAAGAAATCCTAAAGGAACATTAAAATTCAAAGTTCTGAATTAGCGTTGAAGGAAAAGGGAAATCACATTTCAAGAGGAAGCCTTGGGAAGGTAATAAAGAAAGAAAGTCACCACTTGGAAAGTTATCATTTGGTAAGTCACCACTTTCTAAATCACAACCAGGTATGAAATTTCTAAAGGTCAATATGAAATTTTATTATTGTGGCAAGTTTATATATTACTATAGAGAATGCATGAAAAGGAAATACCACGAGTCCAAACATTGAAATAAGAGGCATATTGGTACTGATAGAGGAGAAAAAATGAATAATAACATCAAAAAATTTAGACTATTATTTATAGATGCTACACTATTTGTTGAAATAGATGATCCAAATACTTGGTTTTTTATTTTTGCACCTCCATCCATATGTCCTATGATAAGGCCTAGTTTGAAAAATTTCATGAAAATAATAATGGTGTGTAAATATATATCTTTGGGATGATCATTCACATGAAATTAAAGGGTATGGTGATGTATGAGTGGCATTACCTAATGGTCATGTTAAGAAACTTCAAAATGTGATGTATGTGCTTAGTATTAATAAAAATATAATACTATTTTATTCTAATAGATCAGGGCTTAAAGGTAAAATTTCTAAATTGACATTTTTTAGTGAAAGATACACAAGATCACTTCAAGAACATTGCAACAAGAGTTACAATTGGAGGTTTATATAAGCTCAACGTGGCTTGACCAAAATCCATCAAGAAGTGGTGTCCATGACAATGACAACAAAATATCTTTGGCATTAAATGTATTGACAAAGTTACCAACTTAATGAGAATTGTACCGAGTTCTTGGTTTTTTAAAGGTCGCAAAAAATCATGATTTTCATGCTGATTTTGAAAAGTGTTGATGCAACATCAACATTTTTTTTGGATCATATTTTTGACACTTTAAATTTCTTATGTACCAACATAGATCCATCTTAAGTATGGATTTAACATGAGCTGAAAGGGATCAAATTTCTTCACTTGCAAACTTTTTTCAGGTGAAAAATATAATGTGCAATCATTCATTGTTTAAATTGTATTTTTGAATGATATATAGAGAATATATAGGACCAAATAAACATTTTAACTATAAAAACTTAAATAGTTTATTTAAATATCCTATTGAAATATTTTTGAAATGTATAAGGTTTAAGCATCTCACTCACACATTATTTTTTACTTATAATTACTTATATATATATATAATGTTAGTGATTTTCATGTCGATTTTGAAATGTGTTAATGCAACATCAAACCATTTTTTTGTGGGCTTATTTTTTACGCTTTATATTTTCTTATGGATTTTGTTTTTGAAATGTTGGTGATTTTCGTGCTGATTTGAAAAGCGTTGATGAACATCAACATTTTTTCAGGGGAGAGGGGCATATTTTTTAAAGGGTTTTTCAAGTTTGTGTTTTTAATTTTTCTTTGCAATAGTTTTATGTAATGAAAGTTTCATTTTTTTGTGAACTTTAAAAAAGAAATTAATATTTTTAAGTTTAGTTTATATATATATTTATGCATCGTTAATTAATACTTCAATACACAAAATACTTGTCACTAAAAAATAATAATTTTAAACACTTGATAAAAAAATACACATTTTGCGAATAAATTTAATGAAAAAAATACACTTTTGGGGCTCTTTTGAGTAAAAATGGCATGTGAAATAAAATATTTTTATGAAAAAAGATTTGAGTTTTTTTGAAAAAATAACAAATTTCATGAAAATTCACCGGATGCGGTTGCCTCCAGTTCATTGTGATGGGACTCAAGTCCCTCGTTGCCTCCCGAGGCAGAACCTATGGGCATGCCATTTGGCCTCCCACCCTTGCAATTACTATGGCATTCAATTCGCCACCCCGCGCCATATTAACTGCAGTCTCTGGAACCGTCTTCGCAAGGTGCTCATCATCTGCTTCACTTCGGCTCTTGGCATGGATAGGGATTATATGCATGGTGCCTGCCCTATTTGCTTTGCCGCTTTGTTTCACTGTGTTTCTTGCCCGTCTGCCTGCTCGAAGCCCAATGCTCGAACATAGACAGGCAGAAGGTGTGAACTGGTATGCTGTTTGGAAACCACTCCGGAATTCCATTATTCGCACATTCATTTCTGTTTTTCCAATTCGTTGTTTTTCTCTAGTGGTCCTGTGCATTCTCTGCCTTCTTGGCCGCTCCATTTTCCTCCCTCCGCCATGCCTCGTTTACGCCAGCGCATGTGCTGTCGAAGAGGCTCCAGTCGGGGCAAAGTTCATCGTTCTCCGTCGTCCCTTGCCTCTGATTCTTCCTCAGAATTTTCTTCGGAATCCAGAGGCCGTAGAGGCAGACCTCGTGGCCCTCCCTCCGTGCCTCCCTCTGAGCCTCCGGTTTGCCCTTCTGCCGTTCCCTCTGCCCCTCACCCTATTCCCCTTCTTTCCTCCGCTAGTCTTCCCAACATGTTGAGTTCACCTTCAACTACACATTTGAATGTCTGGTTCTCAAAGCCTTTGTTATGGTTTCGTTTTGCGAAGAATCCTCTACTTTGGTGCTTCCTCCACCTACTACTCCTGGTCTCTCTGTCACTTTCCAGGGCCCCTCTGTTGCCAGCCCCATTCCGGCAGATTTTTCCCAGTTAAATCTTGTCCCAAACATTTCAATGCAGGTTCAGAATGTGGAACACGCGGACAAAGACACAGTGCCACCTTCCGCTGATGATGAGGGGAGCAGAGAAGAATGGGGCTACAGAATCGTTGAAGAATCACCCTCCTCCACCAATGCTCAGTAGTCAGAAGACACCTCAGAGGTTTTGGTTTTCCAGGTTCAAGGTATTCATGCTCTTTCTGGTTTTCTTGTGGTTTTATCCTCTGCTTGCAGAGCAACATGTTATAATTTTTGTTTTTTGACAAACTATTGGGATGTAATGCCGGTTTCCCTCACAAGGGCGACGAATTTTAATATTTTGGGACTGGTTTCCCCACGCTGGGCGGTCCAAACCATGATTTTTCCTGGAAGTCAAGCCCTGTGCTCAGGCTTCCTTAGCTAGGACAGTGGAAGCTCTATATTATTATGTTAATTATTAATAGAATTAGTGTTACTTATAAAAAAAAAAACAAATTTCATGAAAATTCTATGAATTTTATCTCCAAAGATGATAATATTTGAAGTTTTTTTTAATGATTAACATAAAATTTTAAGTAAAAATAACTAAAAAAAAATTGTTTAAAACAAATTAATGAAGATGGTTAATGTCCACTTAGACCAATGAGGTCTATCAGACCTTAAGAAAAAAAAATTTAATTGAGACTTTTTTACATTTTATTTTTATGATCAAAGATGAGGGAAAGAAGTGTTCCTAGATCACTATAGTTTTGTTGACTGAACAAGTCAAGAAGGTTGGTAATGTGGTAGATGTTTTGGAAATGAGAATGGATATGAGAAATATCCAGAAAATTAAAGAGAAAGTGCTTTTCATCTTTAACCTTGCTAACAAAATACAAATAATTTATAAGAAAAAAAAACAAAAATAATTTAAAGAAAAAAATTTCAAAAGAAATTCAAAAACACAATTTAAAAAAATAAAGATAGAGAAATATTAAAAAATAAATAAATAAAATTATATAGGTTTAAAAATAATAATAATGATGATGATGATGATTAACATCCACTAATACCAATGTGGTCTATCAGACCTCAAGAAGAAGAAGAATCTAACTGTAATTATTTTGAATCTTATATCAATGCTAAAAAAAAGGAAAGAAGCACATCGAGATCACTATAGATGGGCTGACTTAACAAATCAAGAACATTGGAAGGGTGACAGATGTTAGGGAAATGAGAGTGAATGTGAGTAAGGGCAAGAAAATCTAAAATAAAGTGCTTTTCATCCTCCACCCTCTTAGTATCACAAAATTGACAAATTCTATCATCACAGGGAGTATTAGGAGTAGACCAATGCCTGGTTTCATTTTGAAGCTCATGAGAATTAGTTCTAATCCTAGCGATGTTCATATTTTTCTTTGAGCAGGTCAAAACAAAAATATAATTCTGGCTCTCAAGGGTGGCATTGAAAACCTCCTTATAATATCTTAGCTTCCTTTTACCCTGCAGCTCATTATCATCCCATAACTTATCCTTAAATTTGGAGGTGATAGTATCTTTGATGCTATCTTTGCTTCCAAGGATAATCTCTTCATTTATCCCCCAATTGTTGAGCCAAGACTGGGCATCCTTATGCCACCCATGCTTGAGGTGAAGGTGGGGGTTTTGACTAAAGTTAGAAGAAATTTTAGGAAGCCTCTTGGATTCCATGTTGTAAAGCTTATTCCTATACATTAGATACTTAAACACAACCATAATTTCAATAGGGGAGAGGCCAACTTTGATCTAGAGGATAGGAAAGGGGGTATTTCCCTTGATCTTGAGATTATAGGTTATGGTTTTTTTTTGAAGCATCTTAATCTTTCTCCACAACTCTTTTGATATACTACAACCCTAGAATTCACAATGGTATAGGACAACAAGGGTGACAAGCGTCTCAAAGAGGAGAATTTTTAACTCCAAATATAAAGATTGAAAACCTTACAATTTTTTTCAAGCTCACAATAAGCTTTCTAGCCTCCAATAATTCTTTTCTCAATGCTATACTTCTATTTGAGCTGATAATGAATGTCAATACCCAAATATTTATAAGAAGAAACTTGTTCCAAGCACTTATTATCATAGAAAAAAATTCCATGGGTGATATTTTTGGATTTAATTATCATGATTTTAGTCTTGTTGGTATTAACCATCATACCCATCTTGGAGCAATAGTCATGAAGAGTCTTAAGTTGTGTGTCAAGTTCCTCATGGCTTTTATCAAGAAAAATGATATCATCGGCGTAGATGAGAAGAGTAATGATAATACCAACAAGCTCGGTCCCCTTGCACCTTGTTATTTCCAAACACTCCTCTAGCTTATTCATGCAAGGGTATGGGAAAGGGGACACCCTTGCTTAACCCTGATATTGCATTTAATATCTTTGGACCACCCTTAGTTGGTTTTAAGCTTGGAAAAAACCATCTCATAGAGGTGAATCACAACAATCTTCAACTTAGGAGGAATCATTATCTCATCAAGTCTTTTCAAAATCTTATCCCGAGGAACAATGTCAAAGGCTTTTCTAAAGTCCACAAAGAAACAAAAAATATCAACTTTACTATTATGACATTCCTTGACAATGATCATGAGAGTGACAAGATGGTTGATAGTCGAGTGGTATCTCCTAAAACCAGCTTGCCCTTTAGCTCTTTTACCATGGATTTCAAGGTAATGAATAATCTTATTTTCCAAAATGAGACCATAAAACTGTTGAGATTCAACAAGATGATGAGCTTAGTGAAAATGAGTCGCCTTCACTAAGTGGGCCTGCAATCTATTTTTGGTGCAAGTCTATTTTTAGACATGGTGATCATATTTCAAAAGTTGCAGGATGCTATTTGTGGATGGTTGGTCTATTGGGCGAAGTCTATTTATAGATCATCGATCTAAAAATAGAAGTGTCGATTATTATTAGCTCTTAATAATAATTCGATAATAAACAACAACTTATTCTCTTGGAGCACTTAATTTCAGTGCACAGATTTGGAAAATCAGTGGGCTGAAGGAATTACACAATTCCTAGGGTTTACTGGTGTTTCATGCATGGAGGACTCAGTTAGAGCTAAAGTGGAAAAGTTATGACGGAGTTGGAAGAGTAGTTCATGGAGTTGTATTTAGTTTAACTCAGTTAGACTCAGTTGAGCTAGTTGTATCTAGTCTAAATGAATGATACACTAGTGAGAGTGGAGTGAATTAATTATTTAATTAATTCACAAATAATAACTCATTAATCAACTAAACAATACAATAGTTAACTACAGTGCATGGCAGTTCCAGTGGAGACCCAGTGGAGAGATAGGTGAAAGGGAAAGATGGACTATCCATTGTGACTATAGTGATGCATTGATTGCACCACACACACATTGGAGTTGAAAATGAGGATTGCAGAGTCAAGGCAAGGGTAATTTTAATTCATTCAGAGCTATTCTTCAATAGGGATTACGCAGTGGAGGCAGGCTAGCAGGAGGGTAGAAATCGGTGCATATATTTGCATATTTCTTCTATGTTAGTGTGTGATGATTGATTGTACTGAGAGCTTGATGTACTAAGATTTGTATGAGATTGTTACATGATATCCATGATACATAATATATGATAGTTGGGGTTTTCATCTTTAGGCTTTCTCGTTAAACAATTGTGTCATTTGCGATTGTTTTTATTTATGCTTCACATGTGTTTGCAATTAATTTTCAGCAAAAGATTAACAGTGGAAAGATTCTGTATTTTGCAAGAAGTTAAATATTGTGAGATCAGGGGAATTTGGATGTCTATATGCTTATTTTCTACTAATTTATACATGGCATCAGAGCAGTATTAAATATTGAAGATTGCAATTGTGAAGAATTACTGAGTTTGTGCTGGTGGACAATTCAAATTTGCTACAGAAAATTCTTGGTGCAGAAGTTGAGTATACATTGAAATGTCTTTCAATGCATTGTGATTTGAGTATGCCCTTGATGGGAGCTTGAATTACATAGCCTGGAAGGATACGATGGAGGTGGTGCTAGAGGATAATGTACTGAAGGGGTTCATCGATAGTGATGTTCCTAAGCCGGGATCTAGCGATGCTGCATTACTTGACGCATGGCAAAAGAAGATAGCAAAGACAAGAAGAATTCTATTGGAATTTGTGAAGGACCATATTTTGTACAACCTTCATGGGAAAGCCACTCCATTCTTAATGCGTAAGGCTTTAACATATTTTTTTCAAAGCAACAGCGACCATAGGAAGTTGGCGCCGAAAGACAAGCTCAGAAAAATAAAAATGGAGAAGGGCAACAATATTCCAAAATATCTCACAAAGTCTGTCCACTGTAGGGATGAACTGGGAAGTGTGGGGATTACTGTTGATGATGAAGAATTGGTGAGCTTGGCTCTCCTTGGGCTTCCAAAGAGCTGGCATTTCTACGAAGACTCTGTCAATGGACGGGAGAAACAGCTGGGATGGGAGCGACTTTGGTTGGATCTTATGCAGGAGGAGATAAGGCGGGGTACCAGGGATGGCTCTTCATAGAAGAATCATGATGAAGGGAATTGCGCTTTGGCCACCAAAGAAAGGAAAGGGAAGGGGAAGAAATTTCCTTCAAAATCCGATGCTAAAGGCAAGAAGTAGGATTTGTCCAAGGTGAAGTGTTTTCACTATCATGAACATGGGCATTTTGCCACTAACTGCCCACAGAAGAAGAAGAAAAATAATGTTTCTAGAGCTACAACTAGAGAGGCCTTATCCTCGCAATTTGAACTTGATTTCTCTTTGATCGCATGCTTGATTTCAAGCTATATGGGATCGGTGTGGTATCTTGATAGTTGTGCGTCTTTCCATATGATAGGAGACAAGGAATTGTTTAGTGACTTGGAGGAGAAGGACCTCCAAATGCATATAGAGATGGATGACGATGGTTGATATAGTGTGACCAGAATTGGGACCATTACATTTGAGAGGGAGTCTGGTAATCCATTCTTGTTGAAGGATTTTATGCATATTCCAGGTCTGAAGAAGAACTTGGTCTCGGTCGCAATGTTGGAAGACAAAGGTTATGATGTTGTTTTCAGTGAGGGAAAAGCCTTCCTTCGACATAAAACAACGAGTCAAAAAAATAATATAGGGATTTGAGTTAATAATCTCTACAAGGTGGAGGCAGATGGTTGCACTGCAATGGTGGGAAAAGCATAAGAAGTGGTGAGCCGGGATGAGGGTGAATTATGGCACAGTAGATTGGGCCATCTTCACCATGGCACTTTGAAGATTTTGCAGCAGATTTCTACTGGAATTCCCAAGTCTCTTGCGCAGTCAGATTAGTGCAAGGGATGTACTATGGGTAAGTTTGTGAAGACCACCTTTCATGAGAAGGAGAAATGTGCTTCGGTGATTCTAGAGAGAATTCACACAGATGTGTGTGGACCTTTCTTGGTTGCTTCAACAAAAAAACACAGGTATTATGTTATATTTGTTGATGAATATTCTCGTAGATGCTGGATCTTCTTCATGCAGAAGAAGAGGAAAAAATTCTTAAAGTTCTATGAGTTTAAAGCATTGGTCGAGAAGGAGTTGGGGAAGAAAGTGAAAGCTCTATGGAGTGATAATGGTGGTGAATACATCTCGGGTGAATTCAAAGACTTCTGTAGCAAAGAAGGAATTCGAAGAGAACTCATAGTGCCTCATAACCCACAATAGAATAGGGTCGCGGAGAGGAAGAATATAATGATCGTGGGTGCTGCATGACCAGGGCCTACCGATGCACTTGTGGGTAGAAGCATGAAACACTCCGGTTTATGTGAAAAACCATTGTCCTCATAGAGTACTTGGCATGAGTACACCTGAATAAGCTTTTACTGGTAAGAAGCCTGATATTTCTCATTTGAAGATTTTTGGCTCATCTGTTTACATTCATGTGAAAAAGGATGCTAGGAAGAAGCTGGAGCCAACTGTAAAAGTTGGGATATTTGTGGGGTACACAGAAACACCCCATAATTATTGTGTGTATTTTACAGATAGTTGGATGATTGTGGTGCGACGGGATATAAAATTTAATGAGGTGAAAGCCAGGAAGTTGTCACTTGAGAGGGAGGTACACTTGCATGCAGAGGAGGAACTTCTTGTTCCCAAAGATGAGCCTCTATATGTGGATCAACCACAAGAGGAGAGTCATGGAGTGGAGGAGGCCACTCATGCAGAACCAAACATCATACAAGGCAGAAAGTGTACAATAGAAGTTGAGAGATTGAAGCTTGATGCGGCACATAATGTAGGAGTCCTTACATCACAGCGCAGACATAGATAGTCACCTGACCGATTTACTGGATACATGGCTCTTATGAGCAAGTGTATCATGACAAAGCCATATTATTTTGAAGAAGCAGTGTAGGAGCCCAAATGGGTAGATGCCATGGTGGAGGAGTATGACTCCATTGTCAGAAACAGTGCTTGGGAGATTGTTCCAGGGTCGGTGGGTAAATCAGTTGTAGGATCAAGATGGATCTACAAGGTAAAGCAAGTTGCTGATGGGAGTGTCGAGAATTATAAGGCAAGATTCGTTGCTTGGGGATTCTCACAGATCGAGGGGATTGACTATGAAGAAACCTTTGCACCTATCGCACGGTTTTCTTCCATACAAACCATCCTTGATCTCTCAGCGCAGATGGGTTGGCACATTCATCAGATGGATGTGAAGACTGTGTTCCTTAATGGGATCATTGAGGAAGAGGTGTACATTGAGCAGCCTAAAGGATTTTAGATCTTCAGCAACGAGTCGCAGGTGTGCAGACTCAAAAGAGCGCTATATGGGCTGAAGCAAGCACCTCATGCTTGGTACACACAGATCAACAACTATTTCACTGAACTTGGCTTCACCAAGAGTGAGGTGGATGCAAACCTGTACCAAATTGTGGTGGAGGGTAAGCTTTTAATAATTTTTCTTTATGTTGATGACTTAATACTAACGGGTGATGAGTAGTTGATACACTCATGCAAGGAAGATCTTGCAAAGGAGTTCAAGATGAAGGATTTGGGCCTCCTTCGTTATTTCCTTGGAGTGTAAATATGGCAGCGGGAAGGTGAACTATTTGTGTCTCAAGGAAAGTATGCCCAAGAGATATTGGAGAAGTTTCACATGCAAGGCTACAAGCCTATCGAAACTCCTCTTCCAGGAAATTGGAGGATATAGGATTCTACATCAATAGAGGTAGTGGATGCCACTATTTATCAACAGTTGGTGGGTTCGCTCATGTATTTAGTTAATACAAGACCGGACGTATGCTATGTGGTGAACCAACTTTCACAAGTGATGGTTAAGCCTACCAAGCTCTTTTGGAAGGTAGGCAATCATTTCCTAAGATATCTCAGGGGCACATCTAAGTATGGCTTATAGTACAAACAGACGAATGAGGTGAAGTTGCATGGATTCACAGATGCAGATTGGGCAGGAAGCCCAATAGACATAAATAGCACATCAGGAGGGATTTTAAGTATCAGATCTACAACATTTTCTTGGTACAGCAGGAAACAAAGATCCATGGCACTCAGTTCAACGGAAGCAGAATACATGGTAGCAAGTCAAGTTGCATGTGAGGCTATCTGGATGAGGAAGATCCTGGTCGGTTTGTTCGGTTCACATTTAGATCCTATAGTAATACATTGTGATAATCAGAGTTGCATTAAACTCTCGATTAATCCTATTTTTCATGATAGATCTAAACATATTGATATCCAATATCATCATATCAGAGATTGTGTGTAGCGGAAGATCATGTTGCTTTAGTACATTCCTACGAAAGAACAGGATGCAGATATTCTAACGAAGGCACTCACCAGGAGAAAATTCAAATACCATAGAGACAGGATTGAGGGAAGGATAATCCCTATCTTGTTGAGAGGGAGTGTTGAGATTCAACAAGATGATGAGCTTAGTGAAAATGAGTCGCCTTCACTAAGTCCACCCGCATGCTATTTTTGGCACAAGTCTATTTTTAGACTATGTATATTTTTAGACATAGTGATCATATTTCAGAAGTTGCAGGATGCTATTTGTGGATGGTTGGTCAAGTTGAAAAAATATATGAAATTATATTTTTAGAATATTGGGCGAAGTCTATTTATAGATCATTGATCTAAAAATAGAAGTGTCAATTATTATTAGCTCTTAATAATAATCCAACAATAAACATCAACTTATTCCCTTGGAGCAATTAATCTCAGTGCACAGATTTGGAAAATCAGTGGGCTGAAGGAATTACACAATTCCTAGGGTTTACTGGTGGTTCATGCATGGAGGAATCAATTAGAACTGAATTGGAAAAGTTATGACAAAGTTGGAAGAGTAGTTCACGGAGTTGTATTCAGTTTAAATCAGTTAGACTCAGTTGAGCTAGTTGTATCTAGTCTAACTGAATGATACACTAGTGAGAGTGGAGTGAATTAATTAGTGAATTAATTCACAAATAATAACTCATTAATCAACTGAACAAATACAATAGTTAACTATAGTGCATGTCAATTCCAGTGGAGACCCAGTGGAGAGGTAGGTGAAAGGGTGAGATGGACTATCCGTTGTGACTATAGTGATGCATTGATTGCATCACACTTACATTGGACTTTCCAGTGAGGATTGCGCAGTCAAGGCAAGGGTAGTTCAAATTCATTCAGAGCTATTCTTCAATAGGGATTGCGTAGTGGAGGCAGGCTATTAGGAGGGCAGAAATTAGTGCATGGATTTGCAGATTTCATCTTGTTAGTGTGTGACGATTGTATTGTACTGAGAGCTTGATGTACTAAGCTTTGTATGAGATTTTTACATGATCTCCATGATACATAATATATGATATTTGGGGTTTTCAGCTTCAGGCTTTCCCATTAAACAACTGTGTTATGTGCGATTGTTTTTATTTATGCTTCACATGTGTTTGCAATTAATTTTCCACAAAATATTAACAGTGGAATGATTTTTCATATTTTCAGGAGATTAAATATTGTTGAGATGAAGGAGATAGGATCATGCTTAGTGTATACTAATTTCTACAAAAAATTGGCTAAGATGTGGCTAAATATAATGTTCCTGAAGTTAGAGGGAAAAAAATTGTCCCCATTTTTAAAGATAGGCACATTAAGGATTTGCATCCAAGGCTTAGGGAAGCCATGCTTTACAACCAAATTGAGAACCTTGTGGAGATGAGGAATGAGGATAGATATTCCCATATTTAAGATCTTAGCTCGGTATCCTTCAATGTCTTTAGCTTTCTCACTAGCGATCTAATTAATCCCAAACCTTATTATTAAAAAATAATAAAAATGTTATAATTTAATTGAAAAATTAGTTATAAATTAATTTTAAGAAAAAATCCCAAAAAAGAATTTTTTCTTAATTGTGTTGAATAGGAGATTGAAAATGAATAGGGATTGTCTACCCAACCTTCAAATTTGTCTGGACGACAAAAAAAGGTTGGAATCTTGCAAAAAAAATTTCAAAAAATCTCACATTAGAAATGTTTGAATCGAGTTTTTAATGGTGAAAATGGATTCAAAACCATTAGAAAAATTCAACGCACTCAAAATATTAAAGTTTGACAATTGTAACTTGGATTTACAAAAATTCCTACCAAATTTTATCAAAATCTTGCCATAATTTCTATAATTTTCTAGGAAAATTTCAAAGCTACGTAGACTACGACGTATGAATATACCTAGGATGTGAGCCAAGTGTAGGGTTATATGATTAGAGATTTTGTTAGCCAATACATGTTTTTTGAAGGAGAATTTTTTGTGTCATGGGCATTGGAAAATACCAACTACATGTAGTCAACCCAGCGTTATAATCTTTGGAATCAAGGCAAATTATGCCTACAACATAATTTCCAAAATTGTTGCTAACTTGTATGATAAAAGAGATCTTAAGCCACCTTTGATTGATAAACATGGCCATAAGGAAAAATATGAGTTATGTAGCCTTGAAACATGGCCATGATAAAGGGCACATGATAACATAGATCTATAAGCTCACAATTGTATTTACTTTCACACTAGAAAATATAAGTAACTAAAGGGTACTGGATGGACATGAGCTATGAGTTGTCTTGTGAGTGGATTTTTTTCCCTATAATTGTTTTGTAGTGTAAAAGGATGTGGAATTTTAGATTGGAAATTTACAAAAAAGAAGTAAGTATCATGCATTTCACCATTTAGTACCAAATTTTTAAACATGGCATAATTATAATAGTTTTTAATTTGAAACATTGTGTAATTATAATATTTATTTAAAAATTCCCCAATTGGGGTGCCAGGTGTACAGCGTAAGGGGTGAGGTGGCACGAGATTGTGCGGGCCACACGGTGAGACCAAGCTGACATGTGGGGAGGAATGTGGGTGGTACCACCCAAGGTGTATAATGATGGCATTAAATACGGATGGAAGACAACTCATGCTATCAGACAAGTCTTGGAATAAGTGTCAGCGCGGGAGGAAGAAACAATATGTTAAGGTTGGAAAGTTAGTTCCTCCATGGTTTTCTGTTGAGCGGGAAGTAGAATATAAGGTTTTTGAGTAGGTGAAGGTTTTGGCAACAGCTGCATGTCGCTTCCCTAGGTATGTTCTTAGCCTCATTATTCGTATGTCTGTTGATGCAGTAAAAGAAGGCCTTGGTTCATGGGATTAATTTTTGTTATCTGCATTTGGAATGGAAGTGATTCACCCTAGTTTTAATATGATGTCTGGTTTTTGGGTTGGTTTGTTGAATTATTCATGGGTTTTTACGTTTGTTAAGCCTTGGAAATCTGGCTGCTATGAGTACTGGGTTTTAAATTTTCATGGTAATCCTATCCTCATCAGTCATCATGGTTTCCAGTATGCTTGCCTCTTCTATTTGGCTGTTGTTTGTCGTGATAATCCCAAAAACGTGGGCATGAAGTATATTATAGAGGCGGTAGGAGAAAGCGTATGAGAAACCCTGAATCCCCACTTATATTTCCTGTTATATTGCTTGAATGACCCTGCATGTCTCTCAACTAGGTTTGCATGTCATCATCTCATTTTCGTTTATCATTTCTTGGACTCTGTTTGTCAATCTCTTATCTTAGTTACCCAATTCACCGCATAGATAGAAATTTTTAGAATTTTACTGATGATGGCCTTAGTAATGTAATCCAACCTTTCTGCCAAGTTTGCAACCTCCATATCTCAGCCCAAAAATTTCATGAAATTGATTGCATGGCTTATAATGACACTTTGGGGGGTAGAGTCTTGTATGGAAACTTGAATGGTAATATAGACTTCGGGTTATTCTTTCGAGAGCCTACTTCTACTACCAAGAACAAGGAGGGTTTATTTCCTGATTGAATTTTTGAAGTTGATCAAGTCTCTTGCCTCGGTGGCATGAGTGGAGCATATCTGAATGTATTTTTGGGTTACTGTCAAGTCTCTTCTCAAGGGTTTCTGGTGTATGGAAATATTTTGTCTATGCATGGTTCAATTCCGCATGTCACAAATGTAATTCCTCTTTAGAAAACATAGACACCTCTAGGTGGCCCTGTTATAAGAAATAATAGCAATGAGAGTTGTATAACGCTCTCGGGTTAGGCCAATGAGCTTCCTCGACCTGAACTTCCGAGTCCTATAAATTTCATAATTCTGAGGGATAAAGGAAGAGGGGCTGATGATGCTCAACATACCATTAAAATTGAGGTAAACACCCTCAATAAACATGATATTCTCCTCTATTTTTTTACTAAATTCAATATTGAAATTATGTTACCATATACATTTATTCTTAGTTTCTCTATAAGTTTTATTAGACCCTCAGTGTGGCACCCACTGTGGCCCAGAAAGATAATTCAGTTGTTGGATGAATATCACCAAGACAAAATGGTGAAAGGAAAACTTGCGAAAAAAGAAGCTAAGGACAAAGGAAAGCTGGAAAAAGGAAATTCAAAAGAGGGCCCAAGCAGGAGGGGATGAAAGTCAGAGAAGGAAATGATGGAGAATATTTTCAGGCCTATGGGTTAGGTACACCTGGTCATGTGAAATAACTTATTTAAGGTTGGGAGCGAGACCATAAAACAAAATAGGAAGAAGACATCTCAGAGGAAGAGATGGAGATGTTGACCGATCCGGGGGCTATCGGGGTCAGACTATCTTTATTCAAATAGTCCATTCATATATACTGGACAATGAAATGCTTATTGGCCAAGGCCATTGTTAATTTTTAAGAAATATGTGGTGATCGAAATCAACCTCTATTCTAGCTGAAATGAATTAGGAAATCTAGGAAATACATCTTCTGCAACACCACCAAAATGTTTGCCTTGGCTGAATGGAACATCAACTACAGAGTATGAACCAAGTCGACATGCCTGGGTCCAGTGTTAAGGATCTGGCACCTATCGCATCATTAGATGATTTATTTTTATTACTCTTTGTCCTTTTGGGATGAATATTACATATAACATTTACTTTATGGTTAAGACTTTGGATGTAGTAGATAATAGATCTATTAAGGTAGATAGGGTCATATTTAAACTTTCTCAATTTTGGTTGGCCTTTAACTCTTTAAGGTGGCCAACCGACCTGGTTTCCTACGGGCAGGTTGAGGCCATCCAGTATATATTATGATTGTAACTAGATTTTCTTCTTGATCTAATGGAAAATAGGGAGGAACTACCAAACTTACAAAAAAACAATATTTATTTAAAAATATTTGTATTTTTAAAATTTGTATTTGTTAAATTTATAATTTAACGAGATATATAATTTTTCATTTCTTTTAATTTCTTTTAATTAATTTCTTATTAATTTGTATTTTGTTTTTGAAGGTTGAATTTTAGTTGCATTATGTCAAGCTGTATTAGGCTAAGATTTTAAGAAAGCTATACTTTCAGTATTAAAAGAAAATATTTTTGGTATAGAGTCTCCTTGTTTTAAGTATTCACTTTTAAATGTATATTTATTCATGATATTAGGTTTTAATTCTATGGCTAAAAAATGTCAAAATTTTAAGGTTTGTTTGAGTCTTAATATTTTATCTTAAACACCATAGTTGAAAAATGTCAAAATGTTAGGGTTTTTTCAGAGACATGATATTTATCTTTAACACTATGGTTGAAAATTGTTGTAATTTCTAAGATTTTGTGATCATGTTATTTTATCTTTAATGTTATCATAAAAAACTATTGGACTTTTAAGGTTTTTCGCAATCATGATATTTTATTTTTAATATCATTGCCAAAAAAATGTTGGAATTTTAACCAAAAGAAATATTAATGCAACATCAACACTTTTCGATTTTGGGGTATTTTAACATGTTTATTGCACATTTTTTTAGTTTTTAATGTGATTGCTAAAAAAACTGAAATTTAACCTTAAAAAAAATGTCGATGCAATATCAACACTTTTCATTTTTGCGGCGTTCTTCATGTTTATTACAAAAAAAATAGGTTTTTAAGGTCATATCTAATTTTGTTTTGGATTTTTAACCCCGAAAAACAAGTGTTGATGCAACATCAACACTAAATATTGTTTTCGAGTTGTTTTTTCATATTTTTTGCACAAAAATTAGGGTTTTTTGGGTTAGAGTTGTCATTTTGGGGTTAATGTATCATTAAGTTGGTAACTTTGTTTATGAACACCTTAATTATTATGATTTATTACTGCTTTAAAAGCAAGGAATGGAAGAAGGGCTACCAATACTTAAGAATGAATATTTTGCATGTGAAAGGTGAGCATTAGGGAAGATGCATAGGGAAGAGTTCCCTACTCATATAGATAAAAGGACAAGTAATGTTCTAGAACTTGTGCATACAAATGTATGTGGTCCTATGCAGACTAGATAATTAGGTGGAGCATATTACTTCTTGATATTTATTGATGACTGTACGAAATGTACATGGGCTTAATTCATGAGAAAGAAGAGTGATGTATTTGAATATTTTAATGAGTTCAAAAATCTGGTTAAAAAGAAAATAGGAAAATACATCAAGACCTATGATCAGATCAAAGGGGAGAATATATTTCAAATAAATTCATCAAGTACTCCAAATCCCATGGAATCATATAGAAATACATAATACCATATAATCCACAACATAATGAAGTAGCTGAAAGGAATAATAGAACCATGGTTGAATGTTCTTGAAGCATGTTAAAAGGTAAAAATATTACCAATTCTTTTTTAAATGAAGCTATTAACAATGTTTTTTGTTTGAAAAATAGAAGCCCATCTAAAATTTTAGACCATGAGACTCCTTTTGAAGCACTTCATGGTTATAAACCAACAATAACCATCTCAGAATCTTAGGTAGTAAGGCATTCTCTCATGTTCCAAAAGAAGATAAGAGGAAATTTGATGCGAAAACTATCAAGTATATTTTCATAGGTTATTGTTTTTATCATAAATTTTACAAGTTGTTTGATCCCTACACACATAAAATATTTGGAAGCATAGATGTATTATTTCATGAGCTTGTAGATCAAGGCCATAAAGAGGAAAAGTATGATGCATGGCATATGCCCTAAGAGTATGATGTTGTCAAAGAGGAAGAAAATGATCAGTAGGAATAGAAAATGGAGGAAGAATCCAGTGACATGGACACCTCTAGTAGCCACAACACACCAAGAGGAAGAGATGATTCACCACAAAGAAGGAAAAAATATGAAAGTAGTGAAGTACCAAGAAGGTCATCTCGCCAAAATTAACCACTAGTAAGATTTAAAGATTAATATGCCTTAATGACTAAAATAATGAATGTTATAGAGCCTTTGAACTTAAAAGAAGCTAATGAGCATAGTGGAGAGATGCAATAAAGGATGAATATGAGTCTATAATGAAAAATGATAGATAGGAATTAAGAGAATTTCTTGAGGATAAAGTACCCATAAGATCCAAATGGTTGTTCAAACCTAAATTTAATGTTGGTGGAAGTATAGATAAATATAAGGCTATGTAGTTGCAAAATGATACTAATAAAAAGAAGGAAAATATTATGAAGAAAATTTTTCACATGTAGCTAAATTAAATACAATTAGGGTGTTGATTGTTTTAGCTACAAAACATAAATGAAAAATACATTAGCTAGATTGCAGGTATTACTTTTTGAACGGGGAACTAAAAGAAGAATTATATTGTGTTTGGTAAAAAGGGTTTGTTAAAAATGGTCAAGAGCACCTCGTTTGAAAATTAAATAAATATTTATATGGATTAAATCAAACATTAATATCTCGGTATGTAAAGATTGATTTTTTCTTTCTTCAGAAAGGCTTTATGAAAAGCAAAAATAGCCCTAATTTTTATATCAAGTCAAATAAAAAGTGTCATGTTATTATGAATTTCCTATATCACTACAACAAACCCCTATGATTAGCTCCCTTTTCTGCTCCCTTTTTTGCTCCCAAGGATGGTTTTAGTGTATTTTTCTCCATTTTTCTGAAAATCCTACGCTATTTATTGGGATGACACTATTTTTGGCATTGTTTGTGCCAAAAAAAACATTTAGGAAATAATAGCATCAGAAATAGTGCCATAATTAGAGACATAAAGAACACCAAAAATAGCATTGGAAATAATGCCTGGAATCACGCCATTAATTGCGCCAGAAATAGTGCCAATGACAACGCCTAATTTAATGTTGGATGTGCGTAAATAGTTAATTAATTGAGGTTTTTGGGGTTAAGTGGATAGGGGATTTGAGGATTATGGGATTTAGGGATTTGGGGTACATTGATTAAGGGTTAAGGGATTAGTTGTTAGGGTTTAAGGGATTAAGGGTCAAGAGATAAGGGATTTGTCAGTTACGGGCTAGGTAGTTTAATGATTAATGGATTAGGGATTACAGGTTAAGGGATTAATTTTTAAGTGCTTAGGACATAGGGGTTTATGGATTAATGGATTATGGATTAGGGCGTAAGTGTTTAAGGGTTGATGGCTTAGGGGTTAGGGTATTTAGGGCTTTTTCATTAAGGGATTAGTGATTACCTAGAGTTAAGGGATTATGGGCACTTTAGGGATTAAGGCTTAAATATTTGAAGATCAATAAAGGCTTGAGAGTTAGGGGATTTAAGTCTTTATCAAAAATATCTTGAAATGGCATGGAACGCCTTCCAACATGTCAAACACCAATGGCATCCTCGATGCCACACGGTGAGTAGTGAATGGGGCCAACATTGAAATTTCTTCAAATTATTTTTGTATGCGTCGAAATTTTACATGGTTAGACTAGACACATGCCTTGAAAATATGTGAGGGTTTGAAGGCACTATTTAAAATATTTAGCAATGAAGGCCCAATTTTACATTAGCCTAGTGTTGTGGAGGTAAATCCCCTCTGCGGACAGAGGCGATCCCTATTAGCCTAGACCGGGTCTAGCAACAATCGTTCACGCTATAGTGCAGGTTCATAATTGCAGATAAACCAACTAGCGATGAAGGCTTACCTAGAATCCAACGCTGTCGCTTGTAGAGAAAGTAGCACTCCCGTTCCTCAGCTCTGGCAGATCACAATCCTCATGATCTCCATGGTCAGACACCTGCACACATAAGAAACAAAACAAACGCAAGTGTAAAATCCAGTACGTACAACTATATGTCAGTCAGAGAAGACATAACTCAACATCATAATCAACAACAAGAGTGGAACCATAACAAATAGTCGCTTATCATTAATTAATCAAAAGAAGAATACAACCATAGCTCTGACGCTGAATTCTCCTTCAGAGGGTCATCAACAGAACGTGTCTCGATAAAGCCTGTCAGGGATGGGAAAAGCCTCTCTCTCCGGATGTGTCAAAATTGATATCCTTGCTTGGATTTGGCCTTAAGGGAATGGATCAAAGCTCTTACAACATTAGGCTCTTGGGAACTTGGAGACTAGCTTGCAAATGAGATGAGAAAGCTTTTATAGATGGAGGAAGGGGAGTTGGGATCCCTATAATTATGGGATTGGCCCTATCCTCAAGGAAGCTTCCATGAGAGGTGGCAAACCACCTCCTCTACATGGAGATCCGGAGCCAAACCTCCCAACTCAAATTAGATACCAGTTTCTGGATCAGTTAGGATGAAACTTCCACCATTTATTTTTAAAAAACACTCCTTAAAATGGCTGGCACGAGTGCGACTCTGGGACAGAGCGCCAATTGGCGCATCCTCTTTGAAGGATTTCCCCCATTGGCATAGGTAATGAACTGGCTACTCACACCAATGTAAAAAGGGGTGATTTTAGGGTTTTTCATAAGGAGTTGTCTTTAGGGAAATGAGAGTACATGTTTAAGGGAATGCCATGAAAGTGTTTTCAATTTATGTCACTGCTCACAGGTCATGGAATGAGCCCTCCAATTGTGTGGGATGGGAATGGTATGGATCAGGGACAAACTGTCAGGGAAGCTGATGCCCCCAGCGATGGAGGCCGTCCAGAGAGAGAGGGGTGAAATGCTTTATGAGAATGTGTCCAACTGAAAACACCGCTGTCGGAAAACCTGCATAGAGAAGTACAACTGATATGTCAAATACACGATATATACGTGGTATGGGCGCAACCATCCATAACAGAGTATGTCATAATCCAGATCCGAGGCATGGACACAGCCATCCAGTGAGGATCGGTAAATAGACTCAGGTATGGTCATAGCCATCTAATCAGTGAGTCATGTAACTAATCATAATAATACACAAAATCGCAACATAATTATAACAAGAGTAGAACTGGCATTCGTAACTCCATCTCGAACTAGAAAGTACAAGTTCAAGTAAGTTGCCGAACATGGAGTCAAGTCGAACATGCAAGAACATCGTCTCTGACACAAAATGCTACCATAAAGTCATAATGGACAGAGGTACCACCATTAATGCCAATGGTCCTCAAGGTACTTACAAGTACAATATACGGCATGTGAACAATGAGCTGACGTCGAACACCCGCAGAATCACTCGATCGGAGGCAATGATGAAAACCTCACGTCGAATGCGAAGAACCTGCCATTGAGGCATGCAGGCTCCAAGGTACCAGAAGGGAGTCTCTAGATCAGCTTCCTAGATAATGAGCTGAAGTTGACAGGAAGTGACCTTGATCGAAGGTGGGCCATAGTGTTTCCCACATCATCGACGTGAGACAGAGGAACATAATGTCTTTGTAAATCAGGATCAGATGAGAATCAGAGGAAGGTTGATACTTGCAGAGGTCAACTTCTCTTGAACACATGGCGGAACGACAGTGAGTTTGGCAGTATTTGACATCAATGGATCAGAGGTCATGGAAACGAGGCAAAGAGCAGATGAGAGGTCAAAAAGGATTACCCAAACCCATGGAGGCAAGTGGAAAACGAGATGAGATGTCCCCAACCCGACACGAATGCAGACAAGTGCCATGTTCAAGAGTGACATACTGCTGACACGACAATGATTCTGGTTTCATTTTTTCTCCCATTTCTGGCGAGTACCCCAATTATTTTTTGATGACAAGCTTGAAGGGGATAGCATATGCTTGTAATATAAGTTCGTCCTTCAGATGAATCCATCCTAGTACATTTAACGATCCCTAGGAAGGAGCGACTCGAATAACGTCATTACAACTGAATCCAATGTCATCAGGGTTTAACGAGTCTGACAGAGGAAGAAATCGATGTCTTTTCATGTTCAGAGAGTTTGAAAAGACAGAAAACTTTTCATGTAAATATTTTCTCAGACCCGAAAAGGTATAAAACTTTGTCTGAGAAAACCTCCTAGTTGCGATAGGCTAGGGTATTCCTTTTTCGTAAATAATCTATCCCAGCTCGAAAAAGGGGTAAACGTATACTGGGTAGATGTCGTTTTGTGGCCACTTTAACGAGATCAAAACGACAAGGGCCTCGGCAATATTTTCATGTTTAGAGAGTCAGGAAAGAGCTAAAAGATGACTCCAAAATGACTTTTTCATGTATTTACCGAGTCCGAAAAAGTATAGAATACAACTCATGCCACCGTTTAAGTTGCGTAGAAACCTGTTCCTGCACATAAAGGCAAGTGTAAAATCCATTTTCGACAAAATATATTAAAATATTAATAAAAAATGACTTTTAAAAACTAATTAGATTTCAAAAGTTATAAATAAGTCTCAAATGGTAAAAACAAAATTACTTTTACTATTTACCTCATTGGAGAGCAACATTGGTCCATTTGGTGTGCAAACATCTGACGACGACTGCGACCTATCCGGGTTACCATTCAAATCCTCGTTTGTTCCAGGTAAGAGGCGCTTCCTTGAATTCCATTTCGATTCATTTTATAGAGATTTCCATTACGGATTAGACTTGCGTGGAAGATTTTTAAAATTTTTAGGGCTCCGCCCATTGGCGCAGGTATTGGGCACGGACCCGCGCCAATTTCCTTTTACGTACAAAGGGGTCGCGCCAATGGCGCAACACGATTTTTTCATTTTAAATTTCCAAACAGAGAACGATCCAATGGATTTTTCCATGTAACAGAGGTCTAATCAAGGGTTTTTTATCATGTTGATGCAGGTAACCAAACACAATGGTTATCGAATGGAAGGAAAGGGAGCATGGGGAAGAGGATGCACTGGCCATAGAGAATGAGGCCTGTATGAACGCACTTAAGAACTGTGGACTCAAGAAGTTCTTCCTGACACCCTGCTTACGAGCTCAAACTGAGCTCCTATAGTACTTGGTGAGTATTTGGGACGAAAATGAAGAAGTGTTCAAACTTCGGGACCAAGTGCTGGAATTGGAGGTTTCTGACGTATACTTCATAACCGGACTATCGTGCAGAGGTCCAGTGCCCATCTTGACAAGCAACAGACCATCTGGTGAAAAGATGGAGCAGGTAATGGCGAGGGTGTGCCCAAGGGCACGGACTGGATCAGGAAGCGGGAAGGTGGATATCCACACTATCTAGGATCTAGCATTGAGAGTAGTGCTACACACCATCACACGAGCTACGGGATCACAAGCTCCACATGAGGCCACCAAGGCCCAACTCCTATTAGCCTCTGAGAGTATGAATCCTACACTATTTGATTGGGCTACAGCGGTGATAACCAATATCAAGAGGCAGCTTACCAAGTGCAAGAAAGCCAAGCTGAAATAGTTTGGCTACGGTTCCATTTTGGTATCGTTCATCCTAGAATGATTACCAATATTTCAGGGCCAAGGGGCCATTGTTGCTGAGTCGATACCAAGAGAGCCAAGGATGGCTCGCGAGGCAGCACTTATGCCCAGATCAGGAGGAGGCCAACAGATGTCCTGGAGGCCTGAGTTTTTTGGATGGTTACGGTAGCAGTTGATCGTGGTCGAGGATTGGCCCTATGCTCGGACCGATTTCACCGGAGACCCAAACCTTCCACTCCCAGAAGGGGATGACTAGGACAAGGAGTTGGGTATGACCTCTCTTTTTTATTTTTATGTTTTAAGAATTTTTTTGGTAATACATGTCCGTTATAATAACAGTTGTTATGTGTATGCAGATGTCGGCCCAGAGAGACCCGCGAGCATGTCGCCCATTGCGTGGAGAACCCATGCTGATCATGACCCTCAGGCTGAGGGTGGCAAGGGAGGTGAACTAATTCAGAACCTGGAGGGCATTGCTCGGGGGATCCCGGACTATGCACGGCTAGCATATGTTACACTAGCATACCAGCGACACACTGTGGGGGTTCCCAGTCACCTCCACCGACTACTGAGACGCTTAGTGCACGCGATAGCATGTTACCATGAGCACCATGTGGATTCGATTCCTAGGGTTTCTTTTATGCATATTTTTGAGAGACATGTCATCTCCGGATGTATTAAGACAAACATGTATATTTTGATTTTATGTGATACACACTATGTAAACATTTCGACACATATATATATAAATACCTATTTCTGGATGGATCTTCTCACATGTGATGATGTTTTATAAATTGCGCAAATGTCTATCTAGAACCAAATTAGCTACTACATGTGTTAATGTATTCATATGTCTAGGTATGTGCTGATATGTAATATAGTCAAAATTTCTTTCCAGCAGAAGAATACGCAAATACAGATGTAAAATGGATGGATTTCTTACTGAATAATGCCCGTTAAGTTGTAATACTACAAGTTGTGAGTCTAGATACACAAGTAATTCATGAATGCCAAGGTCCATAGCCTCGGTTAATAATTCCAATACAGCACTATATTCCGTGATATGATTTGTAGCAGGACCCAGACACACACCTTGCAGGTTAACCAACTCACCAATAGGATCATAGATTACCTAGGCTGCAGAAGATAGATTCCTGGTACTGCGGGAGGCACCATCCGCGAAACCCACAAACGGAGTAATGGACATCTGCACAATCAGGAAGACCCGATTAGCAGAAAGATGCTTACATTGCACACCACACCACACATGCACACAAATGAATATACACACCTATGTACACACACCACACCAAAAATAACTTCAAGCGTAGTATTTATTAAGGTACAAACCATTTCTAGGCTGCGCCAGCAGAACTCCTTCATAATCAATAAGCTCATAAGCCCCATTCTTCAATACTCATTTTACTATATAGGTCCCATGCCACATGGGTTGGAGCTTTCCTGCCCCGATTTTGTCATGCACTTGGTCGTATAGGAGGACAAGGTCCCCTTCGACAAAGGAACGTGGAGAGACTGATTGATCAAAGTGTGCTTTGACCCGCTTTTTCTGTGCTTCAAGAACTAAAGTAGCCAAGCGGCGGGTTTCATCCAACCATTCTAAATAAAAGAGATGCTATTCTTCAAGAGAAGTATCGAGCAAAATTTCCACAGCTAGCTTTAAGGAAGGAATTTCGCACTCAACCGGAACAGTTGCTTCCAGACCATACACCAATTGGAATGGTGTGAATCCGACTGCACTCTTTGCTGACGTCCAGTATGCCCATAGAGATGAGAACAATTCGAGGTGCCAATTGGACTTATGAATTCCAACTGGTCATTGAAGCATTTTGACCAAAACCTTGTTCACAGCCTCAACCTGGCCATTTTCCTATGGGTAATATGGCGTTGAGCTATCGTGTCGTAAGCCCAATCTTGATGTCAGCTCGGCCATCATGTAATCTCGAAAGTGAGTACCATGATCGGTAACAATGGCTTGAGGGACCCCGAAACATGTAATGATATGGTTGAAGATAAATTGGGCAGTTGTCTTACCATCGGCAGCTAGTGTAGGCATCACTTCGGCCCACTTAGTAAAGTAGTTGACAACGACAATTATGTATGCATGCCCCCCGACCGAATGAGGGTTACACGTCATAAAATAAATGCCCCATTTTGTGAAAGGGCCGACGGTAATGACAGGATGCAGAGGGAGGGATGGCGTGCACATCTTGCACTGAAAAACCTTACATGCGTGACATTTGCGGACTGTAACAATACAGTCTTTAAAGATTGATGGCCAGAAGTAACCCGCACGCAGAATCTTCTGGGCGGTTGCATATCTAGACATGTGACTGCCACAGGCACCACTGTGACAGTCATTTAAGACTCGTTCGGCCTCTTCCAAATTCAAACACCGACGAAGCACTGAATCTACTCCAACCTGGTATAATGTATCTCCTACAATGCGGTAGGGTTGAGATTGATGCCGAATCCGACATCAGGCATCTTTGGTCAACTCAGAGCGAAAGGATGACATCTAAAGATACACAATAATATCGCCATACCATAGGTCATGGGTGCTGATAAGGAAGATGGTTTCATCTGGTATATGTTCTTCAGAATGAGATGGTGGGGATTCTGTTGGGAGAGAGCAAATAAGATCCGCGAAAACCAGTGATTTGGTCGACTTAGCAGTAGTGAACTCTAGGTCGAACTCCTGAAGGATAACGATCCATTTGGAGTATTTCCCCCCCAGTAATTGTCGAGAAAGAATATATCTCATGGGGTTGCAATCTGAAACCATGGTTACGGTACGCAGCAGGATGTAATGGCGGAAACGTTGCACAGCTTATACAACTGCTAAAAGCTAGCTTCTCGACGTGAGCGCAACGTGTTTCCGTGTCAAGAATATTTTGCGATATATAGTAAACAACGTGTTAGTTTCCATCATCATCATCCTGTACCAGAACCATAGCTATGGTGCTAAACGCGGCAGCCAAGTACAGAGTGAAATCACGGTGATAGTTTGGAGGCCGAAGCAACGGAGCATTAACCAGTAATGTCTTAAGCTTCTCAAAGGATTGCTGAGCAATGTCGTCCCAATGAAAGGGAACGTTTTTCTTTAGAAGATGCGTGAATCCTTTGGCCACTTCCGCGTAGTTCGGTATAAAGCGTCGTAGGAAGTTATTTTTTCCCTGCAGACTCTGCAATTGATATAACGAAGAGGGTGATGGGAGATTGACAATGGCCTCGACCTTTAGGGGATCGAGGCGAATTTCGTCCTTGGAGACTATGAACCCCAAAAGACGGCCAGAATCCACACAAAAGATGCACTTATGAGGATTGAGCTGGATATTGTAGCGTTGACAGCGAAGGAAAATCTGGCAGAGGTGTTCTGGGTGGTCCTCTCGCCGACCTGAATGAGCTGGAAAATCATCCAGATAAGGCTGAATGATATGGCGTATTTCATGGAACGCATAAGACATAGCATGCTGGAAAGTGGCTCCAGCATTCTTCAAGCCGAACGGGAGCTTTTTATAAGCGAAAGTACCCCATGGACAGATGAATGCAGTATTGTGTTGATTAGCAGGTAGAATGTTTATCTGATTGTACCCGAAAAATCGTCCATTAGGGAATAAATCTCACTCCCAGCACATTCGTCAATGATTTGATCTATGAAGGGAGTAGGATAGTTGTCGTTTGGACAGGCCCGATTAATATCTCGGTAATCAACACAAACTCTGATAGTACCCTGTTTCTTATCTACAGGGACAATGTTGGAGACCCATTTTGTGAGGGGAGTTGGGTAAATGAAGCCCGCATTCAGAAGTTTTTCAACTTTTTCTTTAATGGCAGCGGCTTTGTGAGGATGCACCGGGCGCAAACGTTGGTGCACGGGTTTCGCACCAGGATGGGAAGGAATCTCATGCACTACTATGCTAGGATCAATCCTAGGCATTTCCTCATAGGACCAGGCAAACACGTCTCTGAATTCTCGAAAAATATCAGTATAAACTCATATCTCATCAGGAGAACAAGTCACTCCCACGTGTATATTATCAACTATCCCCAGTTTAATGGAGATGTCGATTGGAATGGTTTGAGTGATGTTGCTCAGGTTTCCCTCTGAAAGCACCTCATGTGTCAATATGGGCATCTGGAGAGGTGTAGTGGGAACCTGAGATGCAAAATGATCTAGAAAATCTAACATTTCACCCAAGCTAGGCATAAATGAGGAACGATGATGTCCATCACTCCAAGGCAGCTCCTCAAGAGACATTGTTTCGACAATGGCTTCATCAGAAGGGAAAATCTCTTTAAGAGGATCAGGCGAGTCAGCCTCACCGAGCCAGGGGGATTGAGAATAGATGTATAAATCCATGCTCAAAGGAGCATGCTGAGGAGGGGGAGGATCAGATGCAGCGACGATTTTACAGTAGTTAATCTCTACCAGAGTTAAGGGCATCGATTCTCCAAACTCAGCCACCTGCTCAGGCGTAGGGATGAGACATGGGTCGTCAAAACTAGAGATCATGTTAACTTGAGCGGTGTGCGGTGGTGGTGTGGGAAAAATACCCATGAGGACAGGGTCTTTGAAAAGATCGGGTCCTACAATGTCAGGGGGATTTGGGATCTGATCCACGTACGAAACGTTTTTCTCGGAGGTGGAGGTGAAGAAAGACAACTGATCCACCATAACGATTTTGCCCTTGTGAGGGAATTTAATAAGTTGAAAGAGGGTGGATGGCATGCATAACATGGCGTGAGTCCAACTGCGGCTGAGAAGTATATTGTAGTTAAGCTTGGCGTCAACTACTTCTACTTCTACGTTGACTGTCTTCCCCTGTAAGGTAATCGCTAAACTCTCGAGAACACCCAGGGGTTTCGATTCCCGACCATCAAATGCCTCTAGGGAATTAGGAGATGAGGAAAGGGCCGGAGAGCCAATGGCCTTCTAGCAAGCGGACGACATGACACAGGTAGAAGCACCTTCATCCACAATGGCCCTATGGATGTTAAGACCGTTGATCCCGACATGAATACCAAAAGCGATCTGATGTGGAAGTCGGGGGGTAAAGTTCTCTAAGTCGAAGGTGAGAAGATTAGAATTAGTGGGATCAATCCCACCGATTGCAGACAACAAAGATTTCCGTTGTGACGGGCAAATTTGAAGAACTTCCAATGCAGACATGGCAGAAGGCGCCTGTGCCAGATCCTCAACAATACTATAGTGCTGAGCGGCATGGGCATTTGGATTATAGGAAGATCTTCGTAGAACACCTTTAGAAGGTGGCCTTACAATAGGTTCAGCAGTAGGCTTCTCAATCTCCAACGAACCAAAGATAGGTGGGGGAGGTGGACCATCCACAATTGCCTTCCCAGGTGCCTGATGCGATTCGTTCTAGTCCTTCGAACATGTAGCAATAGAGATAGGTGCAGCACCATTCATCATAAAGACCTGAGACCCAAATGGTGCAGATGGTGAAGGCTGTTCAACCATCTGGGTCTGTTGAGACGGGAACAGTTCTTTAAGAACTGCCGGAGTCCCTTTGGAGCCTTTTAGAAGGTGACTAACTTCAGATCGTCATGGACAATCTTTTGTATAATGATCTCCTTCACAAATGAGGCAGGGGTACTTCGGTTTGCGTTGGGAACCGTCCTTGGTACGAGGTTTGCACTCTGACTTTGGGGCGTCGGATTTGGATTTAACTTTGCCCTTCTTTTTCCCTTTGGAGGCTTTCTCCGTAGGATTGGCCTGAACGGCATTAACCTCCACAGTTTTTCCAGAATCGGGAGGGGCGGGAGGAGCAAAGTTATTGGATGAGTTGGAATTCTGCTTCCCATTGGAATATTTCTTCGAATTCTGAGACACAGAACCAATAACACCATCCACCGCCGGGCTATATGGAGCTTTAGAGGTTCCAGACCATGGAGCATCAGGCAAGATATCATAAAGCGTGCCGGAATGAGAGTATACCAGATCTATATATTGGGCATGCGCTATGGCTTGTTCTTAAGTCACACACGCTCCCATAGCAATATCTTGGGCGATTTTGTTAACGAAGGAGGTGGTGAACCAATGAGTTAGTATCTGATCAGGTATATGAAACGTGATCAGTCTACGACGACGCCGCCACTCATGAATGTGATCAGAAATGTGGGTGGCTTTGTCCTGCTTCAAAGAAGTCAGGAGGTGTGTCCCGGCTTCATAGCGAACCGATAACTGAAAATGAGTCAGAAAAGCCATGGCTAACGTATTGAAATCTTGAAATATGCCACGGGATAATTCGATATACCACTTAGCAGCAGCGCCAGTCAAAGTGCGCTAGAAGAGGTGCAGATGGATTGAATCATCCACCCAAGAGTTGGACGAACACCAAAGATGGTAAGTCATCACATGAGCTTGGGGGTCCTCTCCAGCTTTACCCTCAAACTTGGGGCAATCATCGGGCACCTTGGTAGGAACCGGAGGCCAATAAGGATTATGCAGAATTGGATCATTCGTTAATTTTGAAACATCCGGTAATTCCAAGGTAGCCAGAAATGACAATGGTGGATTGGACGGCATACCTGGCCCTAGATAAGGACCAGTACCTGTACTCCACGCTGGTTGAGAATAAACTTGCCCCCAGGGGTTTTGTCCCATAGGTTTCTGACTGTAGGGGGTATAGGTTGTATATCCAGTGTAATTCGGTTGCTGGTAACCAGCGTACGGGGCTTGATAACCAAAGTATGGACCCTGATTGTAAGTCGGCCCTACATGAGCAGCATGTGGATTTGGCTGTTGAGCATAGGTGTAGCCAGGTTGCTGAGAGTAATAGTTAGAACCTTAGGGCTGGCTATAATTCGGTCGATATTGACCATGAGAATAGTAGCCACCCTGAGGTCGAGTGGCTGCTGATAGGTGGGACCCTGCTGAGCCTGATAATTAGGGCGCAACGGTTGATTTGGCTGCGACATTGAATAAGTCGGCTGTTGGGCGGGTGATTAATTTTACCACATTGAAACTCAGAAACTTCACTGTTTCATGTTTTAAGAGTTGAGAAATAGATGAAAGGTGACTCTATCTCTTTCAGTTTTGTAGCAAGCATGAAAGGACAAGCGCTTGGTGATCCTTTCAAATTTAAAGAGTCAGAAAAGATCAAATGACTGCTCAGGAATACTAGGAAAAGGGTGTACCAAATAACCGTGAACTGCAATATACACCTTGGTTTCAAAAATGAAAGAGAAATCAACCAAGGACTTAACGTACGTGCAGGCAATCTCCCCAAATGTTGTGTCCGGTGTATAACGGATATAGGGCGGCAGACTCGGCTTCCTATGGATAAAGGATAGAAACCTAGTAGTGTCTCCCTTTATATACTCAACGGTACGGGGAGCACAAGTCCGTACTAGTGTTGTCTAAAGCCAAGAGGTGAATGATAGCTACTAGGTTTAAAGACGCCGGAACACGTCTCTAGCCTAGACCTCTAAATGTGTTTCATTAGATTTCAATGCTGCCTTAGTGTAAATTGAGTAAATTTTAATGTTTATCTTCAATTACGTTTCAGTTTTCAGGCCCTAGCGAGTGTGATGTCACAAAATCTCCTAAATGCACACTATATGCCACAGTATATCATCTCATTCAATGAAAACTAACCATGAGAGAGTGGAGAGCCTTTCACACAAACAAAATGATAAGAAAACAACCAAAAAAGCCTCTAATGCAGCTAATGTAAACCAAAAGATTTTCTCTCAAAGTCACTAATCACTAATAACACCGAAAATATTTTAATTTGCACTAACTAATCAAAAGCAAAGAGATTTTTTAATATTTTCAATGTCTAATAGCAATAATCACTAAACAAAATGAAAACTAATGAAGAGAAATTTGAGATGCGATAGTAAGAGAGAAAAAATGAGCAAATCACTCAATGAAAAACACGCAATTATACCTCAAATTGAAAAAACATTTCCTCAAAACCAAAAGAATCCCAAAGACTCAAATGGACCATGTAATCTAGGCCCAAACGAGGCAAAGCAAAATTTGAATGAAGAAGAGAACAAACACTCAAATAATTAAATAAAGTGATAATCAATCACTAAATGAATGTAAAGAAGAAATCACAAGGTCGACTGAACTGATAGAAACCCAAAACTCCCAAGGGAGGCTCGACACACAAGAGGACCTAGATGCCCTAGGGCTAGAAAGTGAAATCGATGGAAACGGGCAAAAAATCAAAGGACGAAGGTCATAGCTAGTCAAACAAGGCTCCAGAACACTCAAACAAGCGAAAAAACAAGGCCAAAGTCACAGATCAGTCTCAGAAGGCTCAAAACACAGAAAACCCTAATAACTCACAGGATTGGCGCGATTGTGAGGCTGAAATTAGCACCAGAATGGAATTGGTGCGGGTGATACACAAGAAACCTACGCCAATGGGCACGACTGTCAAGCTAAAAAGCGCGCCAGTCGAGTTAACTATGGGAAAAATAAAAAAGAGCAGTCCAGACACATACCAGTGATGACAAGGCCAAACAAAAGCCAAACAAAATAGAAAAACAAACCCAAAGAGCTGACCAAGCAAGCAAGGTCAAGAATCAACTGAAAAGACAAGACAACACTCCACGTTTTCAGTTCATAAACTAAACCAGAGATTGACTGAAGCAGCGTTGATCTACTTCTCTAATGCAGAGCAAAAGAATTTCGAAGGCTATATGGCTAACTTCAGGCTCCATCTGTAACTTACAAATAAGAACAACAACAAATCAGCGTTCCCCAGTGGAGTCGCCAAATTTTTGTGGAGGTAAATCCCCTCTGCGGACAGAGGCGATCCCTACTAGCCCAGACCGGGTCTAGCAACAATCGTTCACGCTATAGTGCAGGTTCCCAATTGCAGATAAACCAACTAGCGATGAAGGCTTACTTGGAATCCAACGTTTTCGCTTGTAGAGAAAGTAGCGCTCCCGTTCCTCAGCTCTGGCAGATCATAATCCTCACGATCTCTGTGGTCGGACACCTGCACATGCAAGAAACAAAACAAACGCAAGCGTAAAATACAGTACATACAACTATATTTCAGTCAGAGAAGACATAACTCAACATCATAATCAACAACAAGAGTGGAACCATAACCAATAGTCGCTTATCATTAATTAATCAAAAGAAGAATACAACCATAGCTCTGACGCTGAATTCTCCTTCGGAGGGTCGTCAACAGAACATGTCTCGATAAAGCCTGTCAGGGATGGGACAAGCCTCTCTCTCCGGATGTGTCGACAAAGATCTCCTTGCTTGGATTTGGCCTTAAGGGAATGGATCAAAGCTCTTACAGCATTAGGCTCTTGGGAACTTGGAGACTAGCTTGCAAATGAGATGAGAAAGCTTTTATAGATGGAGGAAGGGGAGTTGGGATCCCTATAATTATGGGATTGGCCCTATCCTCAAGGAAGCTTCCATGAGAGGTGGCAAACCACCTCCTCTACATGGAGATCCGGAGCCAAACCTCCCAACTCGAATTAGATACCATTTTCTTGATCAGTTAGGACGAAACTTCTACCATTTATTTTTAAAAAACACTCCTTAAAATGGCTGGCGCGAGTGCGACTCTGGGACAGAGCGCCAATTGGCGCGTCCTCTTTGAAGTATTTCCCCCATTGGCGCGGGTAATGAACTGGCTACCCGCGCCAATGCAAAAAGGGGTGCTTTTAGGGTTTTTCACAAGGAGTTGTCTTCAGGGCAATGAGAGTACATGTTTAACAGAATTCCATGAAAGTGTTTTCAAGTTATGTCACTGCTCACAGGTCACGGAATGAGCCTTCCAATTGTGCGGGATGGGGAATTGTAGGGACGATGACAAATTGCTGTGTAACACCTAGTAAAATTGAGTAAAATAAAATTTCCACATCAACATGAGCACTTGGAGGAAGTTAACTAGCCTGACATGGATATTATCACTCAATTAGCTCAGTAAATTCAAGTTATAGGGCTTGGAGGTCAGTTATGTATGTGTGATTGCTAAATTTTAATAATCCAATTCATTTATTTTCAGTTGTATTAAATTAATTAAACTCTAACTATTGTTAGATTCAGTTGAAGGTTAGTTGTGTAGTGGGAAAATAGTCAAACTGAGAGATATGTTAGTTAACTGATCAATTAGCCCAACATAGCTAGTGCATGCAAGGAATTCAAATTCCTCAATGGAAGTGGAGATGACAAGGCAATGTAAGAACAATTATAAACTAGTTTGAGTGTATAGGTGTTGCATGAGATCAGGTGATCCATCCTTGGGATTTGCATAATTGATTTGGAGGAAATTCATAAATAATAAGGGATAATTTCCTCAGGGTTTGTGTAAGGAAATAGGAATCTAGGTGAGATGATATTTGGCTAAGTGTTGGCCTGAGTTGTTCAATGAGAAAAGAGAACAATTATTCTTTTATAGGTTGAGCTCAGAGTTGGAGATAGAAATTGTAATAGATTCTCTTTTCATTTGATTAATGCAAAGAGCCTTGAGGGTTTTTCCCACTTGGGTTCCCCTAGAAATAACCATGTATTTGTGGTTTTTCTTATTCCATGTCTATGCATGTTGTTTTAAATTGTGATTTTCAATCCGCAGATCAGACGAGTATAATTGTGTCTCTTTATTTTTGATTAAATTTCTTTAGCAGTTTCAATTCTATAAAATTTCTACATGGTATAATAGCCTCAAAATTCACATTAGAACCACTATTTTGAACTCGTCTCTCAAATAATTTGGAATTTGTAGCTCCTGTGCAACAAATTTTCTTTAGGATTAGGAGGATGTCTTTCAGCAGATTGATATTTGAGTATGCCATATAAGGTGGCTCGAATTTAATATCATGGAAGTATTGAATGGAAGCAGTGCTTGATGAAAATAGTGTGCTAGAATATGTTAAAAATGACATCGCAAAACCTCCATATTCGGTTGCACAACAATTAGCCCAGTGGAAGAAGGATGTTCCAAAGACCAGAAGAATTCTTCTGGAAGGTGTGAGAGACCATGTGGTCTCAAATATCCATGGGAAAGAGCCACCATTTTCTATGTGGAAGGCACTCACTGAGCTATTCGAAAACAGTAGTGACCATAGAAAATTTCCCCTAAAAGACAAAGTTTGAAACATTAAGAAGCAGCCTAATGATATTATTATGCAGTATCTCTCTAGATTTACACAAGTTCATGATGAGATTGGATGGGTTGGGGTGAATGTTGCAGAATATGACCCGGTGAAGATTTCAGGAGAAATAATTAGGATGGAACATCATCCAAAGCTGAGGATGAAGAAAATTTGCATTAGTGGAAAGGGCTAGAACGGAAAAGGGAAGAAGACCCAGAGAAAACTCGAGTCTAGCAAAAATAATGGTAAGAAGAAATACATGGGAAAGATAAAATTCTTCCACTACTACTAGTTCAGGCACTTTTCAACCAAATGTACACACAATAATTCTACCAAGAAGCCTTCGGGAGGAGAAAAAAGTGAAGCATTGGCTTCAAAATTAGAATTATAATTCACCCTAATAACATGCATGGAAAAACTGTTATGGAGAGTGTGTGGTACCTTGATTCTAGTGCCTCCTTCCATATGACAGACTGCAAGAAGTTTTTCAGTAGCCTAGAGGGGAAGGATCTCTAGATGCATATCAAAATGGGTGCGGATGGGAGGTACATTGCTGCACGAATTGGTATTGTCACATTTGAGAGGAGAAAGCCTCTCCTCTTTGCCTCAAAGATGTTATGTTTGTACCTGGGTTGAAGAAGAACTTGATATCTATACCAATATTAGAGGATTGTGGCTATGATTTTATTTTCAGTAAAGTGGAAGCCATTTTTAGACACATAGCTACCAGGAAAGTGAAGCAGATCAAGGTTCTAGTGAAGAACATTTACAAACTTGAGGTTATAAATTTCACTTCATTGAAAATTAAGGTTGAAAATGTGTAATATTGCGATGTTGGAGAACTATGGCACATGGTATTGGGTCATCTACACCACAGTGCCTTAAAAATCATGCAAAAAATTACCACCGGGCTCCCTAAAGGCTCCCTTGACCAACAAGATGTCTAAAAGGGTTGAAAATTGGGGAAATATGTCAATCCAAATTCCATGACCGAGAGAGAAGAACAGATGCAATCTTGAAGTGAGTCCTCTCTTATCTTTTTGGACCCTTTTCTATAACCTCCACAACAAGATATAAGTAATATATTATTTGTATTAATAATTTCTCTAGAAAATGTTGGATCTTATTCATGCAGAAGGAGGATGACATTTTCTCAAATTTGTTGAGTTCAAGGAATTAATTGAGAAGGAGACTAGGAAGAAGGTGAAGGCTCTTAGGAGCAAAAATTGAGGTGAATTTGTTTCACATGCCTTCAAATATTTCTCTGTGAAAGAAGGTATTTCAAGGGAACTGACAACACCCCATAACCCACAATAGAATGGGGTAGATGAGAGGAAGAACAGGAGCATCATGTGAGAAACAAGGTCCATGTTGCATGATTAGGGGTTTCCATTACATCTATGGGGAGAAGCATGAAACACTGCAATTTACTTGAAAAAATAGAGTCCTCATATGATACTTGGTATGATCACACCAGAGGAAGATTTCTCGAGGAGAAAGGTTGATGTGTCTCATTTCAGAAGTTTTGGAGCTTTAGTTTATTGCCATGTCTCCAAGGAATTGAGGAAGAAACTTGAGCATACAATAAAGTTGGGAGTTTTTGTAGGATACACTGAAACTCCACACAATTTCCAGGTATTTTTTCCTTCGACAAGGATGATATTTGTAAGGAGATATTTCAAGTTTGATGAGGAAAATGCTATGAGATGCTCACTGGAATGAGATTTGAGTATCCCACCAGAGAAAGATCTTATAGATCTAAAGGAGGAGCTTTAGGATGAGCTTCAGGAGGTTGTGGAGAAGCCACATGCAAAGGAGCAGACATGATGCATAGTGGAGACAACCACTCAACTAGAATATTCTAGAGAGGGGAGAAATAGAACTAGAGAAGATGAAGTATTATTGTAGGTTTCATGAGAAAATATGGGATCCCCCACATATCAACATAGGCAGAGTAGGTCACCTGATAGGTAAACTAGTTACATGGCTCTCATGACCGAGTTCATTGAGATAGAGCATTCCTCATTTGAGGAAGCAATTTCTCAACTTGTTTGGGTTGATGCCATGGTGGAATAATATGAATCCATCATGAAGAATAATGTATGGGAGGTGGCACCGAGGCTAGAAGGGAAACCGAGGCTAGAAGGGAAATCAATATTGGGTTGGAGATGGATCTACAATGTGAAGCATGCAATGGATGAGACCATCGAGAAATACAAGGCTAGATTTTTTTCCAAGGTATTATCTCAGATAAAGGGAGTGGAATTTGAGGAAAAGTTTGCACCAGTTGCAAGATATTCCTTAATCAGATCCATTCTAGCATTGGTTGTATAGATGGGGTGGAAAATCCACCAGATGGATGTGAAGACCACCTTTCTCAATGGCGTTGTTGAGAAGGAAATTTTCATAAATAAACCAAAAGGATTGAGACATGTCATAGAGATTCGTATGCGTGTAGGCTCACGAGAGCAAGGTATGGTCTCAAACAGGCACCCCAAGCATGGTACACTCAGATTGACAGTTATCTCATTGGATTGGGATTCACCAAAAATGAAGTAGATGTGAACCTCTAACACGTTGTGGTAGATGGAAAGTTTCTTATTATTGTTTTACATGTTTATGATTTAATATTGACAAGTGATGGTCAACTGATTTTCTCTTGCAAATAATATCTTGTAAGGGAATTTGAGATGAAAGAAATGGGCCTCATACATTAATTATTCATGATGGAATTATAGTAGGGTGATGGTGATTTTTTTATAGCTCAAGGAAAGTATGCTACCGAGACACTTTATATATTTCACATGGATAATTGTAGGCCCATGGACACACCTCTAGCTAAAAACTAGAGGAAGGAGAATGCCACTTCAGGTGAAGAGGTTGGTGTTACCATTTATAGATATCTTTTGGGTTCACTGATGTATCACATGAACACACAACCTAACATGTGATATGTATTCAACCAACTTAGCCAAGCTATAGTGAGGCCTGCCAAATTATATTAGAAGGAAGTAAAGAATGTGTTATAGTACGTCAGAGGCACTACCTAGTATGGATTATGGTACATACAGATAGAGGGAGATAAACTTCAAGGATTCACTGATGAAAATTGGGCAGGGAGTCCATATGATAGGAAAATTCCATTATGTGCTATCTTCAATGTTGGGTCAGCAACTATTTCCTGGTACAGCAGGAAGAAAAGGTCTATGGTGCTTAGCTCAGTAGAGGCTAAATACATGGCTGCAAGTCAAGCATCGTGTGAAGCAATATAGATGAGGAAAATACTTGTAGGACTATTCAGTTTGGATATGGATCTGACAGTGATATATTGAGATAATCAGAGTTGCATTAAGCTTTCTGAGAATCCGGTATTTCATGAAAGGTCAAAGCACATTGATATCCAGTATCATCATTTGCAGGACGATGTGTAGAGGATAATTATATAGCTACATTACATTCCAACTGACGATCAAGATGTTAACATCTTGACAAAGGAATTTTCAAGAGGTAAATTCGAATTCCACAGGGGCAGGATATGGCTGGTTGAAATCCTTTCTTGCTAAGAGGGAGTGGTGAAAAACTATATCAAGGAAGGCTCAATTTGACTTTATCCTTAGTCAAATTGAGTAATATAGTTTAGTTATTTTCAATTGTATTCAGTTAATTGACCTCTAACTATTGTTAGAGGCAGTTCAAGGTCAATTTTGTAGTGGAACAATAGTCTAACTAAAAGATTTGTTAATTAACTAATCAATCATCCGAAAATAGATAGTGCATGCAGGGAATTCGAATTCCTCAGTTGATGTAGAGATGAAAAGGCAGGGTAATAATAGTTGTAAACTAGTTTGAGTGTACATGTGTTGCATGAGGTTAGGTGATGCATCCTTGGGAATTGCTTAATTAATTTGGAGAAAATTCCTAAATAATGGGGGCTAATTTCCAAAGGATTTTCACAAGGAAATTAGATTCTAGGTGAGCCAATATTTGGCTAAGTGTTGGCCATAGTTGTTCATTGAGAAAAGAGAACAATTATTCTTTTGCAGGTTGAACTCAGAGCTAGAGCTAGAAATTGTAATAGGTTCTTTATTCATCTGATTAATACAAAGAGGCTTGAGGGGTTTTTACTAGTTGGGTTCCCCTAGAAATCACTATGTATTTGTGGTTTTTCTTATTGCATGTCTATGCATGTCGTTCTAAATTGAGAATTTCATTTTGTAGATCAGTATAGTAGAATTATGTGTCTTGATTTTAGATTAATTTTCTTGAGTAGTTGCAATTCTATCAAATTTCTACAACCTCAAGGATGCTTAATGTACCCACATAATCTTTGAGACCTTCCACATATCTTTCATTAACATTCATCATGCAGTCTCATTGTCATACTTCGTCATTCCCATCTATGGAATCTTTGTCAGAACTCTCTTGAAATGTCCTTGAACATCTTCCAACATGTCCATCACCAATTTCATCAATTGACACTACATGGTGAGAAGTGAATGGGGCCAACTTTGAAATTTCCTCAAAATGTTCTTGTATGCATCAAAACTTGACATGGCTAGAGTAGACACATGCCTTAATAGTATGCAAGGGTTTCAAGACTCAAGGATGTGTGACATCCTCGCATAATATTTGATATCATCCACGTTTACATCAATGTTCATAATGCAGTATCATTTTCATTATTCTTCATTCCCATCTATGGAATGTTTGTCAAAACTCTGTGGAAATTACATGGAATTTATTCCAACATGCCTAATAACCAATTTCATCCACTGACTTTGAACGGTGAATAGTGAATGTTTCCAAAGTTGAAATCTATTTAAATTGTTCATTTATGCGTCAAAATTTGACATGGTTAAATTATAAGGCACATGGATTGACGATATGTGAGGGTTTCAAGACTCAAGGATGCTTGAAATCCCCACATAATCTTTGAGATCATCCACATTTGCATCAAAATTCATCATGCAGTCTCATTGTTAGCATTCCTCATTCCCATATATGGAAACTTTGGTTAAACTCTTGAAATGTCATGTAATGTATTCTAACAAGCCCATCACTAATTTCATCCACTGATACTTCTTAGTGAGAAGTGAATGGGCCCAACGTTGAAATTTATTCAAACTATTCTTGTATGCATAGAAATTTGACATGGTTAGACTAGTAGACACATGCCTTGAAAATATGCAAGGGTTTCAAGACTCAAGGATGCTTGATGTCCCCGCATAATCTTTGAGATCATCCACGTTTGCATCAACATCCATCATACAGTCTCACTGTCATCATTCCTCATTCCCATCTATGGAATCTTTGTGGAAACTCTCTTGAAATTTCATGGAATGTATTTTAACATGCCCGTCACAATTTCCATCCACCGACGTTGCGTGATGAGTAGTGAATGGGGCCAACATTGAAATTTCTTCAAAATATTCCTATATGCGTCGAAATTTGACATGGTTAGAATAAGAACACGGCTTGATGGTATGTGATGGTTTCAATACTCAAGAATGTGTGACATCCTCGTATACTCTTTGAGATCATCAACATTTGCATCAACGTTCATCATGCAACCTCATTGCCATCATTCATCATTGCCATCTATCGAATCTTTGTCAAAAATCTCTTGAACTATCATGGAACCTTTTCCAACATGCCCATCACCAATTTTATCCACTGACATTGCTCGATGAGTAGTGAATAGGGCTAGTGTTGAAATTTATTCAAATTGTTCATGTATGCATTGAAATTTTATGTGGTTAGACTAGGCACATGCATTGATGGTATGAGAGGGTTTTACTACTCAGGGACATAGTTCTTGATCATCACCATCACCATCATCACCATCATCATGGTTTTCATTTCCATCATTTTTAGCATCCATTTTATCTTTCTATATTCTATTTTGGCTTCCTATTAGGGATTAAGGGAAATAAGGGTTAATTAGGTATGATATATATGGATATGAGATTATAATGATTAAGGGTTAAAGGTTAGATATTTTAGAAGTGAGGGCATAAAATGGTTATGGGTTAAGGTTTTTATAAGTTAAGGTACTTTATAATTATGATCATTGGGGATTGGGGATTAAGGGTCATATCAGTTTTAAAGGTTGACAATTATATATAATAAATATTAAATGTGACACATATAAGTGATTGGTAATTATAGGGATTAAGTGTTAGAAATTAAGTGGGGGTTAGTAGTTATATATTTTATGGGTTACATCAGTTAATGGCAAGGGGTTTTATGCATAAACAATTATTTTTTAAAGGTTATATTAAATTAATGGTTAGCAAAGTTGATGGGTTAATTAGTAGGTACATATAAGTGGTTAGTGATTATAGGGGTTATAGGTGTTATATGTTTAGGGTTGTTAAGGTTATTAGATATAAAATTCACCTTACGTGGCTTAATGAATATGATTGATAAGGGTTATGGTTTGAGAGTTACAAGAGTTAAATATTATATGGGTTATGGGATAAGGTTATTAAGTAGAGGTGTTAATCACTCAAAGTTAGATTTTATATAGATTAGGGATTCAATATGTTATATGTTACATGCATGGTTTAAGGTGATAAGGGTTGGATTTCATGAGGAAGTAAGAGATCATAATGGTTAGGGATTCAGAGTTAGAAATTAGGAGTAATAAAGGATTAAGGGTGATGAGATACAATATGGGTCACTAATGAGGGATTATCATGGTTAAGTGTTTGGGGATAAGTCTTATAATGGATATAAACTATACATGTCAAGGGTTATGAAATAGATAATAGGGATATAGGAATTAGGGGTTACTGGTTGAAAAATATAAAGAACATAACTTAGGGGTGATAATGGTTAAGATATTTAAGGGTTAGTGGCTGGTGGTAATAGGAGTAAGGGGTGATATAACCTAGATGGATTAGAAACTACGGTTAGATTTTATTAAGGTAATGGATTATAATTTTTAATTAGGAATTATAGGTTATGGTTAAGGATGATGTGATTTGGTTCAATGGCTATATAAGTTATATAGGTTTTGATTTATAGAGATAACTAATTACATGTTAAAGTGATAGTGAAAAGGGTTTCATGGGTCAAGGACCATAATTTTTGGGGTGATATGTTATGGTTTATAGGTGATGGGGATTAAAGGTGTGAAAATTGACATGGGTTATGTTTTATAGATGCTACCATATATAGATTCTAATGGTTCATATTTAGTGAGTATGGGGATTAAGGAAAGTGGGTTATTTATTAAGGTTTATTGAGGGATAAGGATATGGTTTATAATGTCACACAATGGGGTTTATTAGGATTTATATATATTTGGGGATTTGAGATAGAGGGATTAAGGATTATGTGGGTTATAAACTAGGGGTTTTGAATCATGTGTTAGGGTTTATTAGGGATATTTGTTAAGGGTTAGGGTTTTTTTAAGGGGTTATAATGTGAGGATTTATAGGGGCCAGGAGATTTCAGAGTGTTAAGGATTATAAGTTAATATAGTAGTTATTAACTATATTTTATATAATAATTTAGTAATTTTGGTTATTAATTCCAAGTCCAAAGGATATATGCATTTAGGGATCTAGGTTATTTGGTTTATCGTTTAAAAAAGAAAATTGTTTGGATGTGTCATATAGGTTATGGGTTAGGGAATATAGGAGTTAGAGAATATGTTTATATATGTGATTAGGTTATGGATCATATACGTTATTAGTTAAAAAGTACAGTTTTTATGATTAAGAGTTTATTAGTCATAATGGTTACATTTCAAGAATTAAGGGTGATAGGGTTGTGCCTTTTGGGATATAGTTGTTATGGTTACAAGCTATATTAGATAATAAACATTAGGGGTCGAATTAGTAGGTTTTAATGGTTATAGGTGATTGTGATTATAATTGCTAATGTTATACAATTTAGGGGTGATAAGGCCTGGACATTGTTAGGTCACAAAATTGTCATATTTTTCCTACTTATTTTCCTATTTCTTTTATCCCTTTTTGACCAACAGGACCATATCTTATTACTGTAACAATGCTTATTCACATGAGTATGTCCTTTTTCACTTGTCGCTTTCTTATTCCAATTCTACTTGTAATTTGACATCAAAGCTGTTGTCCTAGGATGATTTTTATCGTAAAAATAATGTATGGGTTGTTTCATGTTTGGATGGTGTATCGAAGGTTACTGTTACATGATTAAATTTCAGTTCCTTTACCAATTTGGATTAATTAGGGTTCCAAGAGCTATTTTTATTACACATACAATTCTCAAGCACGTGTTGGCTTTCCTAATCATATCATATCTAGGAAATCTTGGGACCCTCCTAATGTCCACGTTATTGGAAAAATTTCTGATTTAATATTAGGAAATAATGTGCCTACCAAGTATGAGGACCTTGGGAACCCCACTATAAATGTAACTATTGGTGGAATGATTCTTCTTGATACCTTAATTGATTTAGGGCTGCCATCAATATAATATTGAACCTATGAACACAAATAGTCTTATGTACTCTTTAGTGCTGAAAAAATATTGTTGTAGTAGTATAAATATTCATCACAAAACATCTCTCAAATTTCATCATTGAATTTGAACCACAAAGTAGATTTCCGAACATTCATCTGTATAGTCCCATGAAATCATGATGGTAAGCTAAGGAAATTTATGCATATTTTGTCAATTATTTTTGGATTTGGTACCTGAGAAGCAACAATCATAATAGTACGTACACATGCCGACGAAAATTATTATAATAATATGGGGGGGATTGCATCATTAAAATGACACATGATTTCATCCAAATTTATTCGTCCAATTAATACATACCTCAACCTGCCATAATATCACATGATTAGACTGTTCTGACACCATTACTTTTTAAACTTAAATCGATGTAACTGTCACCATTAGTACCAATATTCCTTCATCATTATTACTTGTTTTTATTTATTATTCGTGATGTTACATATGAAGATAAACACAATCATTCAAAAATTCCCTTTGATTTAAAAGTTATGAATCAGTAATAAGGAGGAGTAACCACTGATAATTCCAGCACCTTGACATTCTCCCCTGAGAAAGAATTTGTGTGCACTGAAGCAACCTTGTAACATTGTTATGGAAGACAAATCGATCTTACAGACATGAGCTATCTCCCTAGATTCAAAGACAAATCTAGAAACAAAAATAAAAGTGACTTCTACCTTTCCTTATTCTATAACTGAAACATGATAAATGAAATGTGCAAGAGTCCCTTACATTTCTACAAAATGCTTGTGGATGTCCTTTTGATTATTTCAGAATCCTTCCCTTACTGCTTCAAGAGACTATTCACATAAACAAAACTACACAAGGAATAAAATCATAACATATATAAAGAGTGAAAAACAAAGTGAATGGAAATTGCAACATAACATATAGCACAATGTTAATATAATATTTAGTTATAAACTATGCAAAAGATCAAGGAATTTTGCAAAGAGCATTATAACGTGTACAAATAGGAAAGAAACAACTTCTTGTATTAATATTGAATAATAAGGAGAAATAGAACCTTAGCCTTGATGATGTAAGTCTCCTCCCAATGATATGCAATCCTCCCCTTACACTACAAGGAAAAGACCCTCTAGCAGAGGTTATAAAGGAGGTTTTTAGTGTTATAAATTGGCCAAAATTGTCAGAAAAACATTTTCTACAACATCCATTTTTGGTAACGGAGGTTTTTGCGGAGCTTTTAATGGAATTTCAACAAAACTAAATAACCTAGGCGACCGAAGGTTATTACAGATGCTTTTTTCATCAGTACGCTAGTAAGGTGTGAACGCATCGGTGCGTGTCATATAGACGGTTGGCCCAGGGCGGTCGAAGTTGCATGCATTGGGCTGTAAAGGTATACAACTGCACCAGGCGCATTGTAGGTGATACAACACATGGGGTCATTCTAATTCATATTGGGATTGTGCGGTGCCCATATGTCATATCAACACACCCGTACATAGTCCTATTGAAGTGCACCAGTGCATAGTATCAAACAAACACACCAATTTTTCTAATTCATATTGGTATTTGTGTGATGCCCATAGGTCATACAAATGCACCGGTGCATAGTATAACATAAACACACCGGTGCGCATTATCACACAAACACACTGAGATTTATAATTGGTATTGGTATGTGTGTGGTGCCCATAGGTCGTAGAAACACACTGGTGTGTTGTATCATACAAATGCACCGGTGTATGGTAACTGACATGCACTGGTGTTCATTTTTTATTTTTTAGAAACATCGAACTATGACAGTGTAATTATTGTGATTTTTAAAAATTCATTACTCATCAAAAGTCGACACATCTTATAACAGTATTCATATTAATTAAATTTTTATTAATGCATTTGAATGTGATGTTTTGATTAATTTGTTATATCTTATCATAATTATTGTGATTTTTAAAAATTCATTATTCATCAAAAGACGATACATATCTTATAGCAATATTCATATCAATTAAATTTTTATAAGTGAATTTGAATGCGATGTTTGGATTAATTTGTTATATCATATCATTAGATTTCAGATCTCTTCATTATAATATTTAATCATCCATAGATTTAATCAGTGATGTTACATTTCACAGCGACAATTGAGAACACAATAGAATAAATTAAAACATGTTTTGTTATATATATATATATATATAAAAGACAGTCTTTGTCATACAAAATGGGATAGTTATTGGTATCCCTTTGTCTTTCCATTGGGAAACTATGTCCATTACATTAAACAAAATGTCTGATGTCACAGACAAATATTTCAAAAAATACAATGCCTTGCTTTGATATCCAAACATAATGATCATCATTCTTCGCTTGAACTGTTGTCACTGCTAGAGTTACTTCCATGACTTGGGTTATTTTCAGGAATGTTTTGTTCACGATGTTTATTGTTTTCTTATTCTTCACCATCCATCTACAAACATAAAAATAAACTGTAATGAGTGTATATACATTGGTGAGAATAATAAAAAATTGCAATATTAAATAATATACATCAATGTAAATCGAAAAAAAATGATGTCCCATAGCAAAAATTGACTCATGAACTATACACATTCTTTCAAAACCATGTAATATGTTATCTTTCAATATTTCATCTGTTGGCACAGTTCCATAATTTGTTTCCTACAGGTTTTATGTCCCATAACAAATCATATATTTAATATAAAATATGTTTTTGTTCTTTTAATTATAGACGAAGCTAAGTAAAACAATATCGATAGATGCTTACAAATTCCACAATTAATTTCTGATATGCCAACATATACTCACAACCCAAATTTAACCCAATGTCAATCAATTCGTCTAATGGTTCTTCTTTGTATGTTATCACCTATTTGAAGAAATTCAATGATGATTTTTGTAAAACAACTTAAAATATACAAAAATGAAATCTAGTTAAATTGCTATAAGGAAGTAACAATTACTCACGAACTTAGATATCAACCCTTGTCTTCCTTGTCGTCTTGTTTTATGTGCTGAATAGGTTCCATTTTCTTTTCTTTTCTGCAAGAATAGACTTGAAATTAATATTTAATGCTAAATTTTTTATTTATTGTACCTAATGATCGAAAAATTCAATGATTACATATTTCATTTGAAGCACGTTGTTGTTCAGATGGCTCCTCCTGCGATGCAGTTTTGTCCATTTCTTTGACCATCTCCTTGTACACCTTTTTTGACATTCCTACTGGCATATTTATGATATCAGCTTGTTCATCTTTTGAGATTTTCATAATCTTCCTAAAAATGTTACATGACAATAAACTATTTAATTTTTATATTGATATATGAAAATTAAATATAACAAAAGTGATAGTTATAAATTATATTTATAAATAATTCTAGATAAAAATTTAAAGGAATATTAATTTTTCATTCCTTATTTATTTTTGTTGTACGTTTTTGCTATTAAAAGTCTGACATGTCTCATTGCCCAATTCTCTGGAAACTCTTCCTGTAGTTTAGATAAAATTTGGTTCTTTGAATCATTGGATTGATTTTTGTATTGTAAGTGGAAAGAACATCTATACATTCATTCCACTAGATCCCTCAAACTTTTGTAAAAGTTTTTCCCCCTTTCGTTAACCTCCAACACCACTCTAGATGAGCTAAGGAGAAATTCATTTTCATTTGCATGTTCTATTTTTCTTTTCTTTTCTTAGAACAACATTCCTTTTCTGATTTGTTGGTCCCTGTATAACATTAAACAAATGTGAATTAATATATTGTTTAACACATGTTATCTAATAATTTTAAGTATATTATTAGTGAAAATTAAAAAAAGAAACTCATATTGGATGGATAGTATTTTTTCATTCACCTGATTCATCCTTTTGCAGGAGAGGAATAACATGTTTCTGAGTTTATTTATTAACCCAAAAACAAGTTATTCCTCTCCTCTAAAAACTATTTTCACCTATATGGATTCTCTCTTTAAAAATCATCCTTTTGCAATTTTTCCTTCAAGATTTTATGCTCTTCTGGTCCTAGATCAGAAATAATATTATCAAGCTTCCTCATTTTGTGGCTCTGCATGATACACGGTAAATAATACATATTAGTTAAACTTACATATAGTTCAAAAATAATATTTTTGGTAAAGAATTTACAAAGAACTTGCCATTTTTGGTTTTCTTGATGTGTTGTCAGTATTTTTGTTACTTGATCTCTTGTCAGCCATTTCTTTATCAATATGAAACCAGTACCATATCATTCATTAAAATATATTAAATAAATAAATTGAGTTCAGCCATTTCTTTATCAATATGAAATCAGTACACAATGAACATTAAATATGGTCAATTTTATGAACGCTAATAATTATATCGGCATTAATAATTTATTAGTATTTTCCATGATCACCAACTGCAGGTTATTTGAAGATAAGGTTCTTCTGAGTGATAATGTCTTGCCTGGTAGCTGCAAAGAGGCAAAGAAATTGTTGAAAATGTTGGGTGTTGAGTATATATCATATCATGCATGTCCAAATGATTGTATTCTATATAGAGAAGAATACACATAAAAAGAGATATGTCTGAAATGTGGGCATGACATGTATGATAAATAAAAAAAGAAGGGGAAATCACGTGGTCCTCCTTTTAAGATATTGAGGAACATGCCTATAATCCCAAGGATTAAAAGGATATTTCGTTGCAAAGAATTAGCTATGTTACAGGGATGGCATGCCTCACACATAAGTGAGTTGGGAGTTATGCGAATCCCAACTGATTCAATAGCCATGAAGCATATACAGGATACATGGCCCGAAAAATTCAAGGATGAAGTACAAAGTCTACGACTTGGCATAGCTATGGATGGCATCAACCCATATTCCCTCCAGAACACCAACTATTCTATTTAGCCTGTATTGGTGATCAATAAAAATATCCTCCCATGGTTGTCTATGAAGAATGAACATATTATGTCGACTCTCATAGTCCCTAGTAGAAGACAAGTGAAGAATATGGATGTCTACTTACAACCATTGGTAGATGAATTGAAGGAATTATAGGATGGGATAAATGTATACGATGTATCAAGACCCATCGCAGTAGAGAGGAGTTTTACGTTGTATGGCATATGTGCTTACACGACACATGATTATCTAGGCTTAGGAGTTTTCTCTGGTAAATTACATTTTTATTGATTTGTTTATATATGTAACAAAATTACTTAACATATTAGTTGTTTAATTCGTTGTAATTGTTCTGTTCTTCATGATATTCTTTAACGTGCCATGCATACAAATTGTATACAATAATCTTGTAGGTCTTGTAAAAAAAGGGTATTTTGGATGTAAATGTTGTGAACCTTCTCTGAAAGCTAGATAGTCCAAGGACCTACGAAATCCAGTGTATGATTGCTCCAGGGAATTCCTCCTAGAAGAACACCCTTACAGAAGAGCATCATTCGCTTTTAATGGTGGACGAGAGAGAACCCAAAGGCCTCCAATAACGACACCAGCTGAATGAATTTCAACATATGGGAAAGATAAGGAGAAGGAGTTCATAGAAATGTTCAATTCAAATAGGGAGCCTATGTTCGATGATCCAGAATTATTCGACACCTACGTTGAGAAATTGCCCATTTGGATGAAAAGGAAATCTATAATTTATAACCTCCCATATTGGGAGCATCTTAAGATTACCCACTTATTAGATCCCTACATATATTTAAAAAAAATTCATCTTCTTTACGGAGGAACATATCATCGAAACAAAGTGACACATTGGCTGTTAGGAAAGATCTTATTCTTCAAAAACTAAAAAGAAACATTGGCCAAGACGGTTATATGTGAGGGTTCCATCTTCGTACGAGTCTTCTCTACAACGTTGCTTCACCGTGGATGACCATTTGTCGGGGTTGAAATCACATGACCATTTGAATATTATAAGAGTACGTATAATGTCAAAAGCATGATTTTATTATTTTTTATATTAATAAATTTTATCCCATGCAGGGATTATAAAACATAACTAATTTTGTATAATATTGCACGTATTTATACCTTTGAAGTGTAATTATCCTTTGTTCATGCATGGGTGTGTGAAACATGAATTCCCTCAAGACCTAAGAAATGCCATATCTAAATTATCTGCATTTTTACATTGGATCACGTTAAAGGAGATTCATGTGGCTAGCATTCCACAGTGGCGGTAAGAGATAGTTGAGAATGTTTGTATGTTTGAGAAGGAACTGCCGACGAGTTTCATGGACTTGTAGGTTCATATTCTAATCCACCTAGTAGATGAGGTTGAATTAGTTGGGGTGGTTTCTTGTCCTTGGATGTTCCTCTTAGAGAGGTACGTGAAGAAATTGAAAGGTTTTTTCGACAAAGGGAAAAAATCGAGGGGTCTATGGCAGAGGGGTACCTATCGTATGAGTCTTTCTATTATGCTAGTGAGTACATCAAGCAGATTGACAACAGATTAGGTGCGGTGATTTGGGACGATGAAAGGGATGAAGACAAAGAGAAGGGTAGTTGCTCCAAATGAGTGGAAAAAAGCGCTTGACAAAGAGTAAGAGACTTATAATTTTTCAAATTTACACAAAGTAAATATTCATGTTGAACTTCGATATAATGTATATTTTGAACTCTATGTACTATATAATGTCGGTTTGATTTCATCAGCAAATGCATAAATTGAAGCAATCAATAAATTCGTTCTTTACAATTCTTAAGCAACACAACTATGGGTCGCATTGTACGAAAAAAAGAGGATGAAATGGGATAGTGACAAGAAATAATTCAGATGGTTTAATGGTAGAAGTGTGCCTTATCCCTGATCATTTAAAATAAAATACACCAAAAATATGCCCCAACAGTTGGGTTGCTGACCAAGTTAGAGAGAAATATGGTGCAACCGGTCGTTACCCGCGTGATGAAGAGGATGCACTAAACGTAGGGATTGGGTGCAGAAACTAGATAATAATATATTTAATTTATATGTACATTTGAAACTTAATAATGCACCTTTCATATGTAATTACATCTATATTTCATATTTTAACTATTGGGTTATTATAATACACGTGACACTATGATTTTTTTAACTTTTTTATAGGGGCATTTGTTCCCATCTATGTGGGCATATGGACACCATTTTCACACAGAAAATGTTGATGATGGACACATCACACAAGACTGTGGAGTGGAAGTCGAGTTCAATCAATCTAGTCGATCTAGTCACCGTGATCAAAACCTAGTACGAGGGATGTTAGGTTACGTTAGAAAGATACAAGAGATCATTGAAGTGGATTTCTCTTCTTTACAACGTGTTATTTTTAGGTGCAAGTGGTGGGACACCTTTGATTGTAATAATGTAAAGGAATATCGCGATAGTAGGCTGATATGTATCAACTCTAGAAAGATGTGGGATGAAGCTAAGGAGCCATATGTTTTCCCTAAACATTGCAACCAGGTGTTTTTTTACCTAGATGTGTTGGATAGGGATTGGTGGTTCGTATTGAGACATGACCCTAGATCAAAACATATTTTTGAGAACAATAGTGTTATCATGACATGTGAGCTGGAAGATAATGAGGGTGATCATGAGAACCGAGAGTTATATGGTACATGTGTTATTTCATCAATGTTTATACTTTTTAAGATGGGTTTTTCGAAAAATTATAATATGTATTTTGAAGTAATTGGTAATTTGCATTGTGTTAATGTTAAAATCAATATTTCACTTTATAATTTGCAATTATGTTGATCTAAAAAACAATGGCATATATATATATATATATATATATATATATATATATATATATATATATATATATATATATATATATATATATATATATATATATATATATTGTATGTAAGGTCATAATAAAATAATGATAATTCTAAAGTACATGAATTTATTTGCTTTATTTTCTAAACTTTATTATGTTACAAAAATTCATATTATTCTAGATTTATTATTTTACAATTATTTAAATTTTTACAAATTTACAAACTTAAAATTTTTAATAAAATCATTTCACATTAATACAATTAAAATTTTACAAATATTTTTCATGTACAATTAGAATTAGAATTAGAATTACAATTCATTTCACAGAAATACAATTAAAATTTTACAAATATTTTACATACAATTATAATTAGAATTACAGTTACAATTACAATTTCACGTACTATTACAATTACATTTTAGAATTTTACATGAAATTACAATTACAATTTTACAAATTTACATATATACCATTACAATTACAATTTTAGAATTTTACATACAATTACACTTTTAGAATTTTAGAATTTTACATATAAACAATTACAATTAAAATTACAATTACAATCACTTCACAATAAATTAAATATTACAATTACAATTAAAATTTTACAAATATTTTACATACAATTACAATTAAAATTACAATTACAATTTTAGAGCTTTACATACAATTAGAATTAGAATTACAAATACAAATACAAATTTACAAATTTACATACAATTAAAATCGAAATTTCAATTACAATCACGACATAATATTTAGTAAATATTATGATAATTTTATATTAAATTAATTAATAAACATCACGATCATGATAACCATCATACAAACATCATATTAGACTAAAAAACACATTCAAATTCGCTAACATCATCGTGATCATGATCATCTAATAAAACACAACTAGCATTGTATAACATCATCACAACACAAACATCAAATATACATCTCATGTCAAATAACCGCTATCACATACACATCTATCTGCAAGCTGCACATTAAATGAACATATCTAACATGACCTAACAATATACACATCATGATGATCACCAACATGTAAATTAAGTACAACTGCAACATGAACATAAAATACATGGACCATATATATATATATAAATGTATAATGTAAAAAATATACAATTGTAATATAAATGTCATATATCAGCTGGTGGTACATCATCAATAGCAGTAATAATCGAGGCTTTCTCAGTCAATGGTGCAGCCTCGACAATCTTAGAGACATGTTGATCATCACGTGTCTGCTGATCTGGTACTGGTGCCTCATGTTGATCAAGATCAATTGTTGGCTGCTCATCGTGATGACTTGACTTGGTCGATGGTCCAGGCTGCACATGATCATGAGTACTACTGGATGCTGCAGGCTGCTGACTCGATGTGGCCGATGGTCCAACCAAATCTCCATGATGACTTCTAGTTGATGCTGCAGGCTGCTCATCTAGTGCGACGTGAGGTGAAAGATTATCACTCCCCTAATCGTGATCATCAAATGATGTGTCATTGTTCGCGGACTGTCGATCATGTGCTGCGTCTCGACCATGCCTATAATGTGCAAGGGACCTCCTCAACCACGTAAATAAGGTTGTAGCTCCTACGACATGCTGCATCAAGTTGTACATGTCACGCAACATGCCTCTCCACATATGTACTAACCTACCATCGGCCTGTATTTCTCTCATAGTAGTGGGCCTGAATCCTTCCTCAACAAACAATGCACATAGTTGGTCACCCAACTCCATCCTCAATCTACTATCAAGCCTACCGTGCCTAGCAAAAGGTGGTACCAGAGTACCAGCAGGAGTAGGTATGTCTGCACTGGCCTCATGATCCTCGACATCTACCATATCTTGATCATTGTCAGGATCCACACCTGGATCATTTGGTGGCACTGGCATGTAATTGCCATCAAAAGACCCAATGTTTACAAAATATATACAAGTACACAACAATAATTAGATAATTTCATTAAACAATTTAATAAAAATAAGTTAAAGAACATGTTAGAATAAATTTAAATAAAACAGTAATATTGCCTTTATCATCTGGCAGCTCATCATTTGTGAATAGGATGTTGGCACACCCTCGCTAGCCCAAACCAACATAAGGACAGGGGACCATAACGAAGGGATGCTCATCAACACTGGTTATCAAATCCAGTGCATCATGCGATATCTTCACGGAAAACTTAGTCTCGCCCCTCTTGGGCATCATCTGTCCCCACATGTGCATCTGTGCATCCAGCATTGGCCTACGAGGCTATCAAAAAAAAGTAGGCCTCATCTCTGGAAACCTCTCAAAAAATAAATAAAATAGCTTTGAAGAAAAAGGGAAGTTGACCCTCCCTTGTGCATAAGCACGACATCTATCTAAGGCTGTACATAACTGCCACAAAAAAATGGCAGACCACCTAAAAAGTCATGGATCCTGTACTAAAGAATCTACATAATATAGAAGCAAAAAACTAATGCGTTGCCTGTCGTGGGTGTTGTGTGAAATGGTCGAAATCAGAAGTGAGAGGCACCTCAGCTCCTCACTACCAAATGTAGCAATATGTAACTAACCTCTAGAGACCTGAGAATCTGAAGGAGACAGTATATCCGTGCTAATGTATCTCTGGGAGTACACCAACTGACTCCCTATTCCATAGCCAACTAGAACCTATGGGAACGAGGTAAAATACACCCCTCTCCTTGATAGCCCTGTAATGAAATAGATTTCCTCCATAGTGGGCGCGTCCCACTGGTTAGGACCAACCCAGAAAACCTGTAGGTGGGCATTCTACCTGCGGATAAGATGTCGCAAAAACAAACCATGGCCCTTTAGGGAAGTAACCTCCTCATAGAACTTGAGGAGGCCCACCTACCTTAGGATCCCCTGGGTAGCTACTGCAATAGGGCAAGGGTACGCATCTCTCTCCCTCTTTCGTGCCTCCCACAGGTGAACCATGTTATACTGGTCCACCTGTTGTTGTTGTTGTTGTTCCCTCTATTATCTCCTTTCAAATCTCTAAATGATTGAAATATTAAATACACTTTTTTTATTAAATGAGACATGTATTTAGGAATATACATATATACATTTTTTGAAAAAAAAAACAGTCAGTGCACCACAAAAAATAGGCATGCATTGGTCACGGTGCATATTTTATTGTTGGGCATTGGAGGCGGTGCACCAGAGAATTTTTAGCGAAACGGAGGTGTTGCACTAGAAAATTTTCAGCGCACCGGAGGCGGTGCACCAAAATTTTTATAGTGCATAGGAGGGCGGTGTGCCAGAAAATTTTCAGCGCACTGGAGGCGGTGCACCTATAAATTTTAAGCTCACCGCCCTCCTAGCATTGTTCCAAATTCAACGGTGTGGTGGTATAACAGCCCACACCGTTGACTATGGAACAATGTCAGGAGGGCAGTGCGCTGACCAAACTATACATCCCGAGCATATAGTTTAGTCAACACATCACCCTCCTGACATTAGTACATATTCAATGGTGTTGTATTTTACCAGGCCACACCGTTGACCAAGTCGAAATGCCAGAATGCAGTGCACTGACAAAATTACTCGCCCCAGGGTGGATATTTTCGTCAACGCACCACATTCCCACTATTCAACAGGGTCGGTGGTGCGGCTTGGTAACTGACTGCACTGCAGTTGTTTTAAACTGAAAAAATCTCGGTGTGCCTTTTGGTACCACACCGAAACAGGTGTGGATAGTTTTAGCAACGGTGGTGGTGCAACCTGTAAATTTACAGGCAGCATCGTGAACTGGTGCAAGCCGAACGGCTCGAGCGCACTGCATAGGAAATTTAAAAAAAAAGGTTAATTTTAAGCTAATTTACAATTCTAATACGCTAAAAGGTCTAATTATGGAAAAACAAGAAAAATACCTATACATTTGGTCGTAAAGGAGGCATATTGGCTGTAGAATTTGCAAAACTAAATTTACCCACCATTTTGAAACAACAACAGTGCTTGCAATGGGAGCACCGATGTTAGGGTGCCTCAGACAAGGAAAATTTGCACCAGAGCTTGAGAGTTTTGGAGCACTAAAAAGTGAAAAATGCAGTGTTTTGGTTGTAATTTTTTTTATTTAACCCTCTTTCGGTGTGCGGGTTTTTATAGGCGCATCGGTGTGGTTTCTTAAGACCGCACTATGCTGTTTCAGTTTTGGTGAGGGGTTTTAGGACGCACCGGTGTGGAATATTTGTAAAACACCAGTGTGCTAGAGTAACAAGACACACTGAGTGGGTTTGCATAGATTTCATGGTGTCTCAGTGTGCCAATGATTTTTGTGCATTGGCGCTTTCTCTAGTTGAACGCATTGGTGCGGTTTAGGATGATAAGTCCATCGGATGAAAAAAATTCGAAAAAACCTCCACCCGCCAACCTCCTCTAGTAACTTCTGCTACAAATTGATGTCTCGGATATTTTTATAAGGGGTTCCTCAAAAAAATCCGCTAGAGGGTCTTTTCCTTGTAGTGTTAGGTGACAATATTTTAGTCCTAATCCGATAGCATAAGTTTACATTCAAAATTTACCCCAAAGCCTCTGGTCCATGTTGAATTTATAGGTAAATGATTCTGGCCTTCTTTTCATTCCCTAAGAAGACATCACCACCGTCATATTTTTCAAATTTTCAGAACCACTCCCTATGGGGAGTGAAGTGAGAGGATTCACTTGTGTCAATCAACCATGCCAAATGGTCTACATGTGTACATGAAGAAGAAGCCAAGTACAGATCCCCACATTCATCTGACGTGGTTTTTTCTTCTGCAGAAGGAGCATCATTAGATCCATTTCCCTTCGCAGGAGATTTAGATCTACAACCATTTTTGTAATTACCTTCCATTCCGCATTTCCAACACACCTTGACATGTTTTCCTGTAGATTTAGATCTCCCTCTATATTTATATCTCCCACTCAAGGATTTTTTTTTTTTTTTTTAATGTTATGGGACTGTCCACATATAGACAAGGAATCTCCATTATAGCTCTCCATATTTTTCTGTCACATCTCCTCTGACAGAAATGATGAGACTATTTCATCAAAATTCAAGGTGGTTGTATTTCTTCCTATTGCAACAACTAGACTATCTCGCGAATTTGGTAGAGAACACAAAAAACCGATGCACGTATATTCATCTAAATTTTTATATAAACATATAAAAATTGGCTTACCATAGTATTAAAGGCATTCATATGCTCTGTCACTGAGTCTCCATCCTTCATCCTCAGGTTATACAATTTTTTCTGCAGGAATAATTTGCTCACCAGAGACTTAGATTGGTACATAGTCCCTAACTTGACCCACACATCCTTCACCATAGCTTCCCCTGGTACATTCAAAAATACTAAATATGAGAGACACAATCATATTGTGCTCTTCACCTTTCAATATAACTTCACCCAATCCTCTACTGACATTCCTGTTGGTGTTGTGCCTAGATATACAATAATCCATTGATCTCATTAAACCACTAGATCCTCCATCTCAAGCTTCCAAAACTCAAAACTATGACCATTAAATTCTTAATCGATATCTTTCCATTGTTCGCCCTCTTATTTAACCACAAGAATCGATCCCATAGATCTCCCACTGAAAAAGGTTTACCACGGGCCCAAGAAAAACCCCTCAATATAAAAGTCATCTCCTTGAAGCTAACATAACTTTGATACCAAATGTAGGTTTTAACCCTGTATAGAAGTTACCTGCAAATGAATTCTTAAAACAAAAAATATAAAATGGCGAGAACATAAAACAAATATTCACGGAGATTTTATCTTGGATCCTAAATATGGGACTATCATATATATTTTTCATTATATTCCTTTTAATGTTACAATACATATATATACATGTTTAAGCATTCATAAACCCTAATCCACTAACCCTGGAATAGAACATATTCATAGTTCCCTAGACCTGATCTACAATGTACCATGGGTAGAAAACCATCATGCCCGAAACCATGTGCAAAACCCATGCACAAAACCATGGGTAGGTTTGCCCATTGTCTTTGGGTTCTCCCCCCATTTTTGGGTTTGCTCAATTTGTTGAAATTTGCAACAAGAAACAGTGAAATTGACATCCAGAAACAACACACACACTGGTGAGGGATCACAGGTCACATAATGATGGATCCTAGCAACACATTAGAGTGCAACCAATTATTAAATAAATTGGAAAATTAATTATAATATTATCTCATAACAAATTGCAATAGTTAACTAAGTGTGATAAACTTAGTTAGATCAAGAATTTCAAGTTGAGGGTCGAAGGATACGAATGCAGAGTCATTCTAATTTTTAACAGGGTCCAGTTGTAGTTGTAGCACTAGTGTGGTGTGAGTGGGATCAATTAACTCACATTAATTGAGTTCAAATCAGTTTAACTAATTCTAACTGATTGATGAGCTAGTGGAAGAGTAAGTGAATTAAAGCATATTTAATTCACAAGTAGTAATCTACCAAGTAACTGATGATTCACTATTAATAGTTGCATGCATGTCAACTTTTATGGAGACCCGATCGAGACAAAGGTTTAAGACAAGTAAACTATCAGTTGTATTTTTGGCGAACTGCCTAGGTGTAGTTATAAAGTCATATGAAGGCTCCATAGAGATTTCAAACTCAAGGAAAGATAATTATCCTATTTAATAGGGATTAATTTCCTAGGGATTTTGTGAGCAAGGTTGAGATAAGGAAGGGTTGAGAATTGGCTAAGTGTTGGTCAATTTTGCTTAAGAATTGATAGATAGTTTTGAGCAGGATGAGAGTGAGATAGTCAGGATAGTGTAGGATTTTCTTAGTGTGAGAAAGCATTTTATTGTTTCATGATTCTTTGACTATGTACAATATATGATAGAGGGGTTTTGAGCAGTTTATTTTCCTAGGAATATTAGGTGTTATGTATTGATTTACTTATTTCTCTTACTTGCATGTGATTGAGAGATCGTGATTTATATTCCACAAATATTGTAGAAGGATTCAATGTCTAGTTTTATTACATCACATGTTTAGATTGAATCCATTGATATATTTTATACATGGTATTATAGCCGTGTTAGATATTTTCTACATGGTATCAGAGCAGGAATTGTTTGGGCGTCGAGTTTGCAGAGAATATTTGAATATTTGGATGAAATTTTTTCAAAAACAAATAGCATATTTGGATTCCTTGCGAAAAAATACCCAAATTGAAAACAAAATCGGTCAAATCAGAGCTCGGATGAGGGAGATATCGTTGATTTAAAATCAACTCTTTTTTTAGAAATTTTTGCGACGAATGGACAATTACAAGGCACGTGAGTCAGAAAAGGAAAGAAAGCCAAGGGAAAGAAGTCCCAAGGTGAAGAGGGAAAGAGAGATTTTTTTAAGATCAAATTTTTTCACTGTCATGAGCATGAGCACTATGCTTCGAATTATACATAGAAGAAGGCAAGAAAGAAGGAAATTGCAGTTGCACTGAGTGAATCATTGGATTCACAGTTCGAGCTTGATTTTACTCTCATTGCATGCATGGCCAACACTGCAATGGGATGCATGTGGTATCTATATATCGGTGCCTCATTCCATATGACATGGAATAAAGGTCTCTTCAGTGACTTAGAAGAGAAGGACCTCCAACAAAACATAGAGTTTGGAGATGACTGGAGGTATAGCGCGATTGGGTTAGGTGCAATTACCTTTCAGAGGGAGTTTGTCTCCTCTCTCAGACTTACAGATGTTTTGTATGTTCTAGGACTAAAGAAAAATCTTGTCTTCGTAGCAGTATTGGAATATTGTGGTTATAAGGTGATGTTTAGAAAATGAAAGGTGTTCCTAAAATGCATAGCCATGGGACAGGTGAATCATATCGGTTCAAGAGTCAAGAACTTGTATGCTCTCGAGGTTGAGGATGCATGCAAATATTTGAGGATAAAATCAGTGGTTAATGACTTGGTGGTTGAGAGGGAGCAATTATCTCTCCAGATGCAGCCTTCGAAGCAGTCTCAGAAGGTTATGGAGTAGCCACAATTGGAGAAGGAAAGAGGAGACCGAGTGGAAGCATCCACTCAAGAAGAGACCTCCAGGATGTTAGCCACCCATAATTTCTGTCATATTAGGTGGTGGCTAAATGATGTTGGATGGCCTTCAAGAAAAAATTTCATTGCTAAAATTGTTGATGCTTAAAGTCTTTTGATAATATCCTATCCTTTGAATAATCATCACTGCTTTTCCCATTTTCAACTCAGAATTTCTGCTGTCATTACATGAACAAAAACTACTACAAACACCATTTTTCCCCTATCCCCTTCTTCCAATCCCTTTGATAAGGTTTAAAGACTCCTTCTTTGCCTTATCAGAACCCCTCAAAACCTTTGAAAATCATTAAAAATCCATAAAAATCATATTTTTATGTATTTTAGACTTAAGCCCCCCTTGGGCTAAGTCTTTAACCCCTCCTCCTTACGCCCAGGTTCCAGGACCAACCGATAAGCCTTCTAATCATTTTTTGCATTACCCCTTGCCTATTAGCCCTCATCCACAATCCCTGGTCATATGGCTTTCCAAATAACCTGTGGCCCCACAATTGGGTGCCAAACCATTTTGAATATTAAATATACCCGCCCGTAGTGTAAAACCTTTGGTTTTATATTATTTTAACGTTTTTATTATATTTATAAATTACTGTTGGCGCGAAATTTAAATCACTCTGCACCGTCGATCTAATCTGAAGATCGGATGGTGCAGAATCCATCTCCCCTATGGTCCCCGCCAACCACTCACCGTCTCGAAAACCACGTGGTATCCATCGCACCGCTTTTGAGCGCGGGTGGTTTTTTCCCGATCGGCAGCGATTCCATACGTTGGCCGATGCGTGTCATGGGCACTATTCACAAAAATGTCGTCCATCATGCGTTAAAGTTCGGACGTGGACCCGGCACGATATGGACGTCCACCGTCCGATTTGAGGCCGCCCATCGGATGAAGATCACTCACCGAAGATGCCCACGCGATAACCAAGCTCTGGCATAGTAGTAACAACATCTCCACCGTCGATCTGATCTGCAGATTGACGGCTCAAAATTCATCACCCGTTTTCTCCGTTTTGACTTTCCACCTGCACTCCCGACCATCGATTTCGCGCAATCAATGGCTCTGATTCAAATCATTTTTCTGCTCTCCTCTGACCTCCTCGATCAATCTCGACCATTGGATGATGCCATCCAATGGTCATGCTCTCCCCACATGTCCTCCCGCAGCACTAAACCTATATATGCATAATTTTTTAATATTTTTTGTATTGTGTAGGGTTCCAAGTGATTTTTTCGCTATGCCCGAATAAAATTCAAAGGCAAAGGGTGACGATCCTCCTGCCTTCGATTCAACAAAGAAAATCAATCACAGGGTTTAAAATTCACATTTCATTGATGATTCTTGAGGCATTGATGCCATATCGCCCTTGCGCAGCCTTGCACATCCACAAAAACACCATGAATCGAGCACAGTCAGAGAAGTATTAGTGCCGAAGATAAAATTTACCAGGACAGAAATTTGAAGACAGATTTATGGGGATTACGGCTAAAAATGGATTATCAAAAGCTTAAACCACAGTTTAAAATAAAATCATGACTGTTTTATCAGAAAATAGACCTCCACTGTCACCTCAGGGGCTAATTAAAACTTCCAGCCACCGCAGAGCCACCTACAACCTCAAAGCAATCAAAGAAGGTCGTGGTTATTACTAGACCAGGAAATATCTAGCATCAACACAACTGAACAGTTATTTCAAACAAAGGAACTTATTGTAGCTATCAGCAGAAGTTATTTCAAGGATGATGAGAAGCCTTGAAGTCAAAAAATTCTTTCCAGCAAACCTAATAGTTAATGTAAATAAGTTTATACAGAGGACACCTATGTAAGTTGCTTCATTGAGCCCCCAAAGGCCAAGTAGCCATTTAAGTTTGTATTAGTTAGTTTTTAAGATCTTTTATCAGATCTCACCTCCTCATTCTTCTATATATACTTCTCAAGAAGATGAGTGAGGGGTTGGTTGATCACTAGTTGTAATATTGAAACTTTTTGAAATAATACATATTCTGTTGAAGTTGAGGAACAAATTGAAGTCTTCGAAGCCTTGATGATATTGTTGCGTGCTCGTTACTGTGAAGGCTCTATCATTGGATCCATGAGATTGGCTGTTGGTGAAGTATTCCAAACTATTTAATGTTTTCTCCTATTTTCATTTTGTTTCCATGATTTCTTACTACAGTAGGTTGAAAGTTTTAGGCTAAGAAATGACTCCTGGAAGTACCTTAGACCTGTTCATCCGTCACTGTTTCATGTTTTCTTCTGCTGAAGTATTTTAGAGTCTTTAATCTCTCTCTTTAGTCTTCATGCTTGTTTATTTCCTTAATAATTCGAATAGTTGGTTTCAGCATGATTTATGGTTCTCCCTGCTTGTCTACTTCCACTTTGAAACTGTTATTGAAGTCTCCCTTTGTAGTTTTCTATTTACAGTGAGTCAAGGAGGTCTGTTCTGATCTTGCCCTTTGTCCTTACTTAAACAGTTGTCTCAAAGGTCTTTATAGTTGTGATCATAGATGTGTTAGGTGTTCCCTCTTCTATGACTGCAGTTATCAGTGAATCTTTTATGTTTTCTAAATAATTTGAAATAAGATCTTTGAGGAAATAGGGTGTTCCCTGAATCTTAAGTTTTGTTTAAAAATTTGTTTTGAAATCATTATTTTCTTAAAGGTGTGACTTGTAGAATTTATGGTTAGCCCTATCTATCAAATAACTCTTTATTGTTCAAGTTGTGCTTTCAAATTCCCTTTGTTTGAGAATTCAACTTCTCTTTCCAAATCATTAATGTCCATCTCATTCCAAAAACCAAAGGATCTTGTGGCCAAGTTAAATTTTCCCTCTTATATCCCATATCCATTGATGAGTATGTTATGACCTCTTCTTGACTCCATTGCCTAATGCACCAGATGTTTCTCTATTCTATATATCTTTCCTAGACCTTTCATGTTCTGTTGTATCAATTCAACCAAACAAACAAACAAACACCTGCACTTAATAACTAGTCTAAAACCAATACTCAAAGCACCCAAGATAAACCTTTGCAAACAAACATTTGAGAGATCCCTCTCTGAGAATAGGAGGACTAGATCCTGGAACTCTAAATATTGGTTCTGATGTTGCCTTGTCTTTTGATTTTCCAAACTATCAAAACACGGGACCCCAACATCATGGCGATCATGGTGGGACATTGAGTAAAATCTTCAAAATTAAACACTCGGTGTCTATTATAACATAAGTAACCTCCCTCAAGCACTACCTAACAAATGGTAATCATGATAGGACTTAATTGAATCAGTGACAAACTAAGTAACCCTTAGGATTCTCATTAAACCTTATCAAACCTTGAAGGAAGCAGTTACCAAGCCATAAGAGTGAACTCTGTATGATTAAACACCTTAGCTAAGTGTTAAATCAGTTTTAGGACACTCTCTTAACCTGTAAGACCAAAATAACTCAAAAAAACCCAAAAATATTTTAGTTTGGCTTAATAATAAACTTGGTGGTGGACCATAAAACCTTTTACCTCCAAAAGAGCTAAAAATTTCCACCTGGTGACTCCACAAAATAGACCTTTAGACTCCACTGGGAAGATCCATAATCTTTATAACATCATACAAACTCAGTTAGAAGGCTTTAGGATTAAAGTTTTCTTCCTTTAAAAATATTAGTTAGCCTCTTAAAAATATTGTCATACTTGGTCAAAACTTTTCTTGTTAGCTAGGTTTGAAAAACATAGCATAGTGGCTCCTAGAAAGATTCATACTAGAGCCTTCCCTGACCCAAACCCACCGGAAATAGTTGAAAACCCTGAGAGTATACTTAGGGAGTTTCCTAGGGTTAAATTTTCAACTATTTTCAGATCACCCTTGAGAGCTAATTCACTTCCTAAAAATATTGCAACTCTACACCAATCACAAATCAACTTAAGAAATCCTTTTAGAACTAGGTCGTTTGATGATATAATTCAGATAGAATATGAGTCTTCACTTTTTTCCCCAAAACAAAGTGAACATCCTAGTAGTAGAGAAACCACACCACCTGATTTATATTTCCTTCTAAATTTAGGTGTCTCTCATCCAAGATCAGCTCAACAATCTATTCATCCAACATCCACTATTCAAATCACTTCACTATAGCCCACTTTCCCTGTTGCAAATCCGCCTCTTGTAAATCCACCCTTATTTCTAGCCATGGCAACATGGTATGCCCCATTAGTGTTACCACAACCTCTACTTCCCCTACCAAATGATTACCAATCTAAAATCCCTCACTTCACTAGCAAAGAGTCTACAACAGCCCAACATCATGTAGATAGGATGGAAGATGCATTTTATTACATGGAGATAGAATAAGAAATTTTGAAGATGAGGATCTTCGCTCAAATTTTAGGAGGAGATGTAAAGAAATGGTTCAAAAACTTACCTCCTAACATCATAAATGATCTCCCTGCCTTGCATCAGACATTCATCAACAAATGGGAATTGAAAAAGAATCCTCTCTAAATACTAGCAAAATATAGCAGCCTTAAGAGAAATCAAGGGGAGAGTGTTCATGATTACTCCACTAGGTTCAATAGCGTTTATAATGCTCTTCCACCTCACATGAAACCTCCTCAAGGCATGGCCTTAGTAAGGTATTCCGAAGGCCTTGATGCTGAAATGACTTATGAATTAAGAGGGAGAGATTACTTAACCTTAGAAGACATGTAGAAAGGAGCTGTTAGTTTTGAAGCAAACATTATTGAGAAGAGAAATAGGTTAAGAGTGGAGAAGAGGGTAACTTATAAAGATGATATCGCACCCTCAACCTCTAACACAAAAATTGATAACCTAGTGAAGGTGATGGAGAGGATGCTTGAAAATATAAACTTAAATGATAGAGTGCCACCAAGAGAACCTCAAAATAACCAAAACAGAAATAGAAAGCAGAATTATAGAAGAGACAACAATCAAGATAAGCAAAAAGAAAGTGACCAACAGATTAGACCTCCCTTTCAATAGAACTATGTAGATCAATATGAGGAAGATAGGGAGTTGGAAAGGTTGGAAGAATCTCATGTAAACTTGATTGGATCAGACAGTGGGGATGATGTTTTCCTCACTGAGGAAGAACAATATTTCTTCTCTTATGATCAAAATACAAACACCTATGAAGATTCTGATGACTATAGATTGGGTTTTGAAAATGCAATCATGGAGGTACACAAACAATATGATCTTAGTAGCAAGGGAAACATAGATAATTCAAAAGATAAGAACACTAGCACTACTGTCAAGAAAAACACAGAAAACCTTCCCAAAAAGACAGTAGAGAAAACCAACATTTTGGCCAAGAAACTAGACTTAAACAAAGACAAAAGTGTCCAGCCAAATGTTGAGCAGAGCACTCCTAGCACTTCAGCTAGTGGTCCTAATAAAATTGTCCCAATTACCAGTCCAAACAAGGTTCAACAAATCAAAGTTGCTGAAAAGAATTCAATTGAAAAAACAACTGTAAATATCAACAAGTCAATTATTCCTTTCAGCCTTGAGGGAGAGATTGCCAAGATAAAAATTACCACCCCCCTAGTTGAACTAGTAACCCAAGAGGTGTATAAAAACCAAGTTTTGAAATATTTGAACTTAGGAAGTGATACTGACACTTTAAACTTGACAGATGACAAACCTGAGTTGTTGTTTGGTCCAGAAGCTGAAGGAAAATACCAAGAAGGGGCTGTCCCTCCCATCTATGTTAGCTTGAACATACATGAGAAAATTTTACACAATGTTATGTTAGACTTAGGAGCTTCACACAATCTAATTCCCAAGGTAGTGATGGAAAGCTTAGGCTTAGAAATTACTAAACCATACAAAGACTTGTATTCCTTTGACTCAAGCAGAGTCAAGTGTTTGGGTTTAATCAAAGATCTGTGTGTTAACTTAGCCCAAATCCCTGCTAAGAGTTTAGTCATGGACATAGTTGTAGCTGACATTCCCCCTAAGTATGGCATGCTCTTATCAAGATCTTGGGGAGCCAAATTTTAGGGAGGCCTTCAAATGGACATGTCTTATGCCACCATTCCCGTTTTCAATCAAAACAGAAGACTATAAAGGGAATCTCACATGAAATACATGGTGAGCAATATAGAAAAACCAAACAACTCTCCAATCTATTCTATTCAATCAAGTTTAGATTCCTTTATCTTATGTAATGAAGATGAAATCACTCAACAAGATAAGGAAAACATGGACCCAATCAGGTCACCAGAACAATCAAATATTCCCTTCAATCAAATTCAAAACATTAATAATCAACAGCAACAAGAAAATTAAAATAGGAATGACATACTTTGGACAATAAACTTTGATGGATCTTGTAATAAAATAAGTGCAGGAGCAGGTGTGTGGATTCAAAATACAAATCAAAGTTTTTCACATAAATTGGATTTCCCATGCACTAATAATATTTCTGAGTATGAAGCACTTCTCCTAGGCTTACAATTGCTTAAACATTTAGAAGCATAGAGGATATCAGTCTTAGGAGATTCTGAACTTATCATAAGACAAATCAAAGGAGAATAGTCAGCTAGAAATCCAAAACTTAGGGAATATCGAAACACTGCCCTTGATCTATTGAAAACCTTTGAAAGGTACGAACTTATTTTCATTCCAAGAGAAGTAAATCATCTAGCAAATGAACTCGCTTTCAATGCCAGCAATTGCCAAATACCTGAAATAAATGAACAACTCAGTGTGAAGGTAAAACACAGGCCTGCTGTGCCTGATAACGAAGTTCACTGGAAAGTGTTTGATTCTAACAAGCAAATAGATGATTTCATGAAATCAGAAAATGATTTCAGCATACCAATATCAGAAACCAGCCATAAAGAAAAATTTTTGTATATTGAACAAATCCCAGAAGTTGAAATGACATATACTGCTGATATAAATCATTATGAAAATCCTTTTGAAGAAGAGATAACTGACAACATAGACCAAGAAGACTTGGAAGTTTTACAATGCAAAAATGATAAAATTCCAAGAGGTCTAGCACCTTTAGAACACCTTTTTTATTTTAACAATGTAGCCAAAGAACCAAGAATGGAGCCTATGGAAACAAATGTAGAAGAGCATAACATAGGCAGTCTAGCAGAACGCAAGAGGATCAAACTGTCCAGCACTCTCCCAGCTCACATAAAATTGCAGTACATAGAGCTATTCAAAGAGTTCAAAGATGTTTTTTCTTGGGGATACAAAGACCTAAAATCATATGATATCAGCATCATCCAGCATAAAATTCTTTTGAAGGAAAATAAAAAGCCTTCCAAACAAAAACTAAGGAGAATAAATCCTCTCTTACTACCTCTGGTTAAGGCAGAGATTGAAAAAATGCATGATGTTGGAATCATAGTACCCATTAGATTTTCAGAGTGGGTATCAAATTTAGTTTCTGTTAGAAAGAAAATAGGGGAAATCAGGCTCTGTATTGAATTCAGAAATTTAAATAGAGCCTCTTTAAAGGAAAACTACCCCTTGCCCAAGATGGACCATATACTTCAAAAGGTAGTTGGATCTCGATGAATATCCTTCTTAGATGGGTTCTCGGGTTACAACCAGGTGTTAGTTCTCCCAAGTGATCAAATCAAAACTTCTTTTACCACACCTTGGGGCACCTTTATGTATGTCAAAATGCCTTTTGGATTAATGAATGCAGGGGCCACCTTCCAAAGGGCCATGGACATAGCCTTTTCTGAAGACATTGGCTATTTCATAATCATTTACCTTGATGACATAACCGTTTTCTTAAAAACTGATGAAGAACATTTGATTCATCTGAGAAAAGTTTTTGAGAAGTACTGTAGGAAATTTGGCTTATCATTGAATCCCAAGAAGACACTCTTTGGTCTCCAAGAAGGTAAACTTCTTGGCCATATAATTTCAGAAGAGGGAATCAAAATAGACCCTACAAGGATAGAGGGCATATTGCAGAGCAGCCATCCAAGGAGCCTCAAAGAATTGAAATCTTTCATCGGAAAGATTAATTTTCTAAGGAGGTTTATTCCAAATCTTGCTGAGCTATTAAAAAACATTACAAACATGCTTAAGAAAAATGTCGGTGTAAAATGGACTTTACCAGCTAAACAATCATTCGAACTGGTTAAACAATCTCTTACTCAAACACCAGTCTTGATTAGTCCAGATTTTACCAAAGACTTTTACATCTTTTCCTTTACATCTGAACATACAATAGATGTGGTTTTACTTCAAAAGAATGATTTGGGGCAAGAACAACCGATATATTTCTTTGGTAGGGCCTTAAGAGATTCTCCTCTCAAATATAACATCATGGAGAAGCAAGCCTTAGCATTAGTGAAAGAATTAAAAGACTTTAGGGTCTATATTTTACACTCTCACAAAATTGCTTTTGTTCCACATACTGTTTTCAAGGACATTCTAAGTCAAGACCCTGATGGTAAAAGGGGAAAATGGATTGCAACTATTCTTGAATATGACTTAGAAATTAGGCCCACCAAACTAGTTAAAGGGCAAGGATTAGCAAAACTTATGGCCGAGTCTAACTTCCAAGCACTAGACATGAATATGGTAGATGTGTTGGAAGAAATAGAAGAATCTACCGCTCCTTTTATTGAAGAAACATTTTTGAATTCTCCCTGGTATGCTGACATTATTTATGTGCTTTTATATTTAAATGCCCCTCCTTCTTTGTCCAAAACTAAAGCTAGATTTTTGAAACAAAAGGCTTTGATTTTTTGCATCTTAGATGGAGTATTATATTGGAAAAATGTTGTTGGAATTTTTCTTAAATTTTTACTTGAAGATGATGCAGGGAAAATCATGCATGAATTGCACAATGGAGAATGTGGAGGACACCTCTACTGGAAGGCCATAGCAAACAAAATTCTTAGATCTGGTTACTATTGGCCTACCCTTTTCCCAGATACTCAAAAGTTGGTCATGTCTTGCCATAAGTGTCAAATATTTGATGGAAAAAGAAAACTTCTTCCCTTACCCTTACATCTTATCAGAGTTGAGGCACCTTTTCAACAATGGGGTTTAGACTTCATTGGGGAAATTCACCCATCCTCCTCAGCTCAACATAAGTGGATCCTCACAACCACTGACTTCTTTACCAAGTGGATAGAAGCTATACCCTCTAGAAATGCTAATGACTCTGTCATTATCAAGTTTCTTGAAACAAATATCCTATCGAGATTTGGTTGTCCCAGAAAAATCATAACAGACAATGCTGCTACTTTTAAATCTAAGAATATGGTTGATTTCTATTACAAATAACACATAACCTTGGGCCATTCCACTACTTACTATCCCCAAGGAAATGGATTAGTTGAATATTCCAATAAGAGCCTCATCAATATCATTAAGAAATTGTTGGAACAGAATAAAAAATCATGGCACAGTAAGCTAGTTCATGTCTTGTGGGCTGATAGGTTAACTACAAATAAATCAATAAATATGTCCCCCTATCAGTTAGTTTATGGCATGGATGCAGTTTTTCCTACCTCATTAGGAGTTACAGTCATGAAACTCCTTCAAGAATTGCAGATTGAAGAGAATGATATGCAGAGAAGAATAAACCAAACAATCCATTTACAGCAGACCAGAGAAGAAGTTTATGAGAGAACACAGTTGGTTCAAGAAAATATGAAGAAGCTATTTGAAAAAAGGACTAAGGAAAACAATTTACAAGTTGGAAATATTGTTCTTAAGTGGGATTCAATGAGGGAAGAGAAGGGAAAACATGGCAAGTTTGAGAACTTGTGGAAGGGGCCCTATATTATTCATACTGAGAGGGGTCACAATGCATTTTTCCTAAAGGAATTGAATGGAGAAGATCTGTATGGAGGTCCTGTCAATGGCAGAATGCTCAAGCATTACTTCTGCCAAGAATCATAAGTTTTAAAGCATTTTATTCTACCATTGTAAGTATCATAGTCTTAACATTGCATTCAAAGTTATGAAAATAAAAAATACAAAAATAGAGAAAGAAAGAAAAGAGGGCAGATTGTGAAAACAAGAAAGGTATAGCCCCATACCAAAAAAGAGAAACAAATCCGAAAGTGTGCAAGATTAAATGCCACTCCTGAAAACACACTTCTAATTAGTCAAACAACCTAATCTTGACTAATTAGATTTAAATTTTCTGCTGATAGGATAGTGAATTTAATTTTCCGAGCTGTTTAAACTTGGCTTATCAGTAGATAGTTTAGGATAGAAATAAAAGGTTCAAATATTCTTAAAATCCAAACCTAAATATTCCAAGAAAAGAGAGTGACTCAAATCTGTTTCAAATCCTGAGTCAAAGAAGAGGTAAATCTAGTTCTAATTAGCTCAAAATCTGAACCAGGGGATAAGCAAAAAACAACTCAAACAAATTCAAAATAGAGCTGTAAAAAGAGGAAGGAAGTGCTTTGAAAAATTAGATCTTAAGCCTTCAATTTTGTTTTAATTTTGTGCAAAATAATGTCTATGTGCAGTTTTTTTTATGCCATAGATCAGCATCAAGTCAAACAGCTTAATCTTGACTTGAAGGCTTTAAAAAAAAAATTTGTTGTAGAATTTAGAGAATAAAGTCTGTTGGACAGTTTAGTCCCAACAGACAGTAGATTAGGTAGAGAATCATATGGACTCAACTGTTTAATCTGAGTCCATGGAGAAATAAGGAGTAGAAGTAGATTAGTTTTCCTGCTTTCAAAAGAATAAAATGTTGTGAAAGAGTTTGCCAATCCAAGTGCACTCTAAAGAAGAAAAAATGTTAGATCAGTAGGATTGGGTAGGTAGACAGGTTGTGTTGATAACGTTCCATTGTTGATTCATGAATGCTAATATGTTTCAGAGAAAAAGAATATCATCCACAGAAAGGAAGGAAACCCAGTGGATGAGGCAACTGATCAACCTCCCAGAGAATCCAAGTCTGAAATTCTTGATGCCTTCAAAAGGCACCATCCCCAAGTGGAGCCACTGTTAGCCACCCATAATTTCTGTCATATCAGGTGGTGGCTAAATGATGTCGGATAGCCTTCAAGAAACAATTTCATTGCTAAAATTTCTGACACTTAAATTCTTTTGATAATATCCTATCCTTTGGATAATTGTCACTGCTTTTCCCCTTTTCAACTCAGAATTTCTGCTGTCATTACATGAAGAAAAACTGCTGCAAACCCCATTTTTCCCCTTTCCCCTTCTTCCAAACCCTTTGATAAGGTTTAAAGACTCCTTATTTGCCTTATCGGAACCCCTCAAAACCTTTTAAAATCATTCAAAATCCATAAAAATAATATTTTTATGTATTGTAGACTTAAGCCCCCCTTGGGCTAAGTCTTTAACCCCTCCTCCTTACGCCCAGGTGCCAAGACCGAGCGCTAAGCCTTCTAAGCGTTTTTTGCATTACCCCATGCCTATTAGCCCTCATCCACAATCCCTAGTCATATGGCTTTCCATATAACTTGTGGCCCCGCAATTGGGCGCCAAACCATTTTGAATATTAAATATACCCGCCTGTAGTGTAAAACCTTTGGTTTTATATTATTTTAATGTTTTTATTATATTTATAAATTACTGCTGGCTTGAAATTTAAATCACTCCACACCATCGATCTAATCTGAAGATTGGATGGTGCGGAATCCATCTCCCTGGTGGTCCCCGCCAACCACTCACCGTCGTGAAAACCACACAGTATCCATCGCACCGCTTTTGAGTGCGGGTGGTTTTTCCCCGATCGACAGCGATTCCATATGCTGGCCAACGCGTGTCCTGGGCACTGTTCACAAAACCATCGTCCATCGCACGTTAAAGTTTGGATGTGGACCTGGCGCGATATGGACGTCCACCATCCGATCTGAGGCCGCCCATCGGATGACGATCGCTCACCGAAGATTCCCACGCGATAACCAGGCTCTGTCGCAGCAGTAACAACATCTTCACCGTCGATCTGATCTGTAGATTGACGGCCCAAAATTCATCACCCATTTTCTCCGTTTTGACTTTCCACCTATGCTCCCGACTGTCGATTTCATCAGAAACCAGGAAGTAGGAACCATATATGAATATCAAGTCCCTATCTTCTTTGCTAACAAAATTTAATACGTACAAGCCTTTTCCACAATAAAAAAAAGCTACAAGATCTTGATCATCCTAATTTTTAGCAATCAATTTAGAGACATAGGTGGGACTAGGCCATATGCTAGTAAACTTGCCTACTAATCCTTTCTCCTTCAATGAAATAATACTATGAGTTGTCACAGAGAACCCAAAAATCAATTTTGAGGGTGGCATAAACTTTTTTTAACAGGTCTCTTTTTCTCAAAGCCACTCATACCACCAAAACAAGAATGGGTGATCAAAGAAGCATGGGCCTCCTTATAAAAAATAGGAGGCCCACCCATTGAGAGGTTGGTGAGAAGGACCAAAATAATTATAAGTAAATATAATAATTGTTGGAGAGGAAAATCCCCTCTGTGGACAGAGGTGATCCCTACTAGCCTAGATCGGGTCTAGCAACAATCAAACACGCAGTGACGTAGGTCTCTAGTTAAAAAAATGACAAAACACAATGAGTTGCCTACCTCAGGTCCTACACAGTGGTCGTCGAAGAAAGGATGATGCTTCCCGTCCTCTGCTTTGGCAGATCACGATCCTTTCACTTAACATGTCTGAACACCTGCACACATACGAAGAAACACAACGATACACAACATAGAATCTAAATCTTGTAACCATACATCAGTCAGAGAGGATGTAATTCATTGCATCAAAGCCAAAGAAATACGAATGAAACCGTAATCAAAGTCTCTTATCATTAATAATAACAAAGGAAAGATACAACCCAAAGCTCTGACGCTGAATCTTCCTTCGGTGGGGTCGACAGCGGAGCACGTCTCAATGAAGATCGTCGGAAATGGGACAAAGCTCTCTCTCTTTGGCTTGGCTCTCAAAGGTTGTCTGGCGATAGTCTCCTTGCTATAAGTTTAGCTCTTCTCTAGTGCTATTAGGACTACTAGCTTGCTAAGGGAAAATGGCAAGCTTATATAGATGGTGGAAGGGGAGTTGGAATCCCTACAATTGTGGGATTGGCCCTATCCTCAAGGAAGCTTCCATGATAGGTGGAAAACCACCTCCCGTACATGGAGATCTAGAGCCAAACCTCCCAACTCATTTTAGAGACTCGTTCAGGAATTTTTTGAAATCAAACTTCCGCGATTCATTTTTAAAAAACAATCCTTATTAATCTTGACGCCAGTAATACACTGGGATAGAGTGCCAGTTAGCACGCCCTATTTGGTGGATTTTCCCCATTGGCGCAAGGGCTGAAATGGCTAGTCGCGCCAAGGATAAAAGATCAGTTTTTAGTGTTTTTCAAAGGAAAATTTGTTCAAAGGAATGATTGTCCTTGTAAAGGGGGATTCCATGAAAGTGGTTTCAGGTTATGTCGCTGCTCACAGGTCACGAAAAAGGCCCTCCAATGTGCGGGACGGGGGATTGCAGGGACGGTGACAAATTACTGTGTAACAGATGCCCCCTAAAGCATGAGGCCCGAGAGATAGAGGGGTGAAATTATTTATGAGAATGTGCCCAACTGAAAACAATGTCGTTGGAAAAACCCGCGTAGCCAAATACAACTAATATCTCAAATACATGATATGTGGTATGGGCGCAACCATCCATAATAGAGTATACAATAATCAGGATACAAGGTATGGATGAAACCATCCAGAAAGGATCAATAAGTAGACTCAGGTATGGTCGTTGCCATCCAATCAATGAGTCATGTAACCAATCATGATAATCCACAAAATCCATAGCCTGGATTCCATCAGAAAAAACCCAGGGTCTTGTGCTCCCGGACAGAGTACAAGTCCTAGCATGTGAATATGTGAGTTGAAGTCGAACATGCAAGAACATCGTCTGATTACTAGCCAATGATGAAAGCCGTTAACAAACGCGAGAGGAACCACCAATAATGAAAATGGCCCTCAAGGTACTATAGGTACAATCCATGCAATGTGAACAGTGAGCTAGCATTGAACACCCATAGAATCATTCGATCGAAGGCCAATGATGAAAATGTTGCATCGAACACGAAGAACCTACCATTGAGGCATGCATTCTCTAAGGTACCTGAAGGGAGTCTCTAGATCAGCTTCTTGGATTATGAACTGAAGTCGACAGGAAGTGACCCTGATCGAAGGTGGGCCGTAGTGTTTCCCACATCATCAACGCGAGACAGAGGAAAATAATGTTTGTGAATCAGGATTAGTAGAGAATCAGAGGAGGGTTGAAAACTGCAGAGGTTAACTTCTCTTGAACATATCGGTGGCACGACACTAGATTTGGCAGTATTTGACATCAAAAGATCTGAGGTCATGGTGACGAGGCAAAGAGCAGGTGAGAGGTCAAAAAGCATAACCCAAACCCATGGAGGCAAGCAGAAAACGAGATGAGATGTCCCCAACCCGACATGATTGCAGACAAGTGCCATGTTCAAGAGTGACATACTGTCGACACGACGATGATATTGGTTTCATTTTTTCCCCCCCATTTTTGGCGAGTACCCCAATTATTTTTGAGAACAAGCTTGAATGGGATAGCATATGCTTGTGATATAAGTTTTTCCTGTGGACAAATCCAACCTAGTACATTTAACAAGCCCTAGGAAGGAGGAACTCGAGTATCGTCATTATGACAAAATCCGATGTCATCAGATTTTAACGAGTCTGACAAAGGAAGAAATCGGCGTATTTTCATGTTTAGAGAGTTTGAAAATACAGCAGAAAAGTAAACTCCAACAGTCCCTTTTCGTAGATAGTTCCTCAGATCCGAAAAGGTAGAAAACTGTGTCTTAGAAAACCTCCTAGTCGTGATAGGCTAGGGTATTCCTTTTTCATAAATAATCTATCCCAGCCTGAAAAAAGGGGTAAACGTATACTAGGTAGATGTTGTTTCGCAGCCAATTTAACGAGATCAAAACGACAAGCGACTCGGCAATATTTTCATGTTTAGAGAGTCAGAAAAGAGCTAAAAGATGACTCCAGTAATGAATTTTTCGTGTTTTTAGCGAGTCTGAAAAAGTATAAAATACAACTCGTATCGTCGTCCTAGTCACTAAAAACCTATTGCTGCACAAGAAAGCAAGCGTAAAACCCATTTTTGACAAAATATAATAAAATAATGGAAAAATAAGCTTCAAAACCTAATTTGATCTTGAAAAGTTGTAAATATGCCAAAAATAGTAAAACCATATTTAATTTTACTTTTTACCTCTTGAGGAGAGCAACAGTGAGTTTTCTTGTGTGAACTTGTGGCGACGATTGTGGACGATCCAGTGCATCATTTCAATTCTTGTTTTTTTCTAGGTAAGAGGCGCTGTTACACTAAAATCTGTCATCCTGACATTTTACTATAAGTATGAACTCATTGTTACTCATACTTCCTCCTTTTGCAAGTCTAACATATCAGCTCCTCGTGTCAAGCTTTCAAAATCAGAGAAAAATCCCTAAAAATCCCCTAAACCTTAGTATCGCACTTTCTCTATTCATTCCCTGTGGTCCCGCACCTAAAGTTCAGCCTTCATGCGGAACCATACCGCACGTTCCTTGTGTTATGGGTGCGGACCTCTATAAAACATAAAAAGGCGAGAAAGTAAAGATAAAAAGTGAATTCCAGATGAATTCTAGAAGATTCTAGATGGGAATTTTCGGGAATGGATACGCTTTGAGAAGGTTCATGCATCCCTCACTTGATGGAGCTAACCCCTTGATGTAAGGAGCTAATCCCTTTGAAGGAGGATTCTATCCCTTCATATTTGGAACAAGAAACCTCCTCTTTTTCACTATAAAAAGAGGCCTTGGGTAGCCTCAAAGGGAGTTCAAGCTTAAGATATTTGAAGTTAAATGCTGTTGAGATTCAGACTCAGTTAACTAAGACTTTCTGTGAGGTTAAATCACTCATCTCTATTTTTCTTGGTTCAAAGACTGCAATGCTTGTCAAATTAGAAGAGATTCCTGCTTTGGACCCCAGGAGGACCTGCACAACATCAAGGCACAGGTTGTAAAGGTTTTCTTTATTTGAAGTTAATACAAATATACTCATTTCTCTCATTAAACTGTCTATTCATGGTTTATTTCATAAATTCCTTGATCATTATGATAAGCATGGTTTATAATAATGTCTATACAGGTGCTGTGTAATCTTTTTTCTTGTTTGTGACTGCAGATTCACGAGGAATGTTCTTTCAGTGCACGGGAAGGACTTCAACGAAATCAAGAAAGCACTGGACATAAGGTAGGCCTTACACCTATATAGTGTTTTTATGAATCTTAATGCTTAGAGAGAGATTAGTATAATTGGCTGTTTGTTTCTAGTTACCTTTAGTACTAGAGAGATCGGTCTTGTCCGCAAGACGGATTAATCTACAAAACAAAATGGCGACTCCGCTGGGGAAAGAACTTGTTGTTTTTGGTTCTCTTTTATTTTTGATTTGAGGAAACATTTTTCCTGGTTTTTGATTGATACACATCTGTCTGGGTAATTTAGATTTTCCCTGTTTTTGAAAATTTAGAAATATTTCAAGTTTTTCTATAATTTTTCCTAGGACCGCACTCTGCCTTACTTTGACAGTGCGGGCAGGTTCGCACTTTCTCTAGAGAATACAGTGCGGGACCGCACCTGTCAATACTGGTTACCTGCGGACCCTGTTAAAATTTTAGAAAATCTCTAGGTTTCTTTTTCTAGTTTATTTTTAGATCTTTGGTTTCTGCCCAGACTGATTATTGTGTCTATCAAAAATTCTTTGTGAATGAACTCCAACAGTGTTAATGTTTTGATGATTTTCTAGAAGATTTTGCTATTTGGATTGTTTTTCCGCTTGGTCTTTGTAGTGATTCGAACTTTTGACAATTTGCAGTATCTCAGATTACATTGATCTCTTTTTGTCTTTTGAATCTGACCTGATTGTGAAAACATCCTATATTGAGACATTAAGCCTTTTGTTTCTTTGCAAATCTTCGAAAAAACTTGGTTAAAAGTTTTGAATTTCATTTTTATAAAAACATAAATTGAGTGTTTTTGATCTGTTTGTTATCTGAACAAATAGATTCTTAGTTTGCTGAACAACTAAGGAAAACATTCATAAAAAAAAAATCTTAAAAGCTTTTACTCAATTTAGATTTTAGTTCTCAAGATTAGATTTTGTAGTTTTGAGTAGTTTAGTTTTTGTAGCTTTCTTTCGAAGGAAAATTTTTTTGTAGCTTCTAGTTTGGAAAAGAAAAGGATTTTTCTTGTGAGCTTTGATAGTTTATTGAAAAGACAAAATATTTTCTTTCAATCATTTTTCATGTTTAAAGAAGGAATTAAAAGAATTGCATTCTCCAACTCTTTCTTTAGATAGAAAGTTCATTGAAAGAAAAAGAATTGAATATCATCATAGGTGCATTTTAGTGTTTTTTGGAAGTCGAGTCTTCACATCATCCAAAGTTTCATTTCCGCACCCATTGACTTAAGAAACAACTCCTAAAAGTAACGCTTAAATAAAATTCATCTAGTAATCTTTTTATTTCTAGGGCTCTTATCACCAACATAGCTTAGGCTAGTATCTTGGAGTAGGGAGTAATTAACTCTCCAAGGTAGCTAAAACAAACAAGTAGACAAATCTTGCGGTAGGAAGAATTCCAGTTGTTGCATGTATGCTCTGGGAAGCTCCTCTTAAAGGAGTTAAGCACGAGATCATATCTGAACCAGTGGGGTAATCAATCCTTCCTCATTGGGAACGACAGAAGATATACACGTATTAAAAACGGTAAACCTCGGATAGACCATTGTCGAGGAGCCAGGGGTCACTTGTCGGTAAACCTTGGATTCTGTTCAAGGAGCCTTCAAGGGGATTGAGATTTGTTACTCTGCCCTTGCGTGTGTGTCGGATCGTAGACTGTTCCCCCAGGTATATTTGTTTCAGTTGGTAACCTTAGAGGCCATAATCTTTAGGATTCTTCCTTAAGGTGACGGTGGAGGGAAGATCCCACTGTACCTGGAACAGACGTCGACTAGACTCACTTGGACTCTCTGGGGGGTTCTCTTCACTCGAGATGGTTTTGTGAAGAAACTTGTGCCAGTCTGTTTCATTAAGCAGGTTGTCGGGGTAACTGTTCCAACCACCCTTTTCATGTTAAAATTCTACTAAGTTGGATTTCATCACCAACTAGTGATTTTAGTACGGAAAGTTACCTGTTTGTGTGTGGTTTGAACTCTTAGATTTTTAAGCGAATGATTCAATTGTTTGTTTCTTAGAGACTTTAGGTGTTTTCATTGAAATTTTTCTTTGTTTGCGTGTGATTAGATAATTTTTAATCATGGCGGAATTGCCGAGACAATCCCGGAGAATACAAGGGAAACCCCTCGAATATTCACCAGGTCAACTTGAAGGGCTTCGAGCTCTGGTACCACACAGTAGCCGTAGACTTAGGTCAACAGAAGTTGAAAGCTCCGCTATTGTTATACATCCTGATCATCAAATAACTACAACATAATACATTCAAGAACCGATTTCAGTTTCTGAAGTCACTGAAAATATTTCTCCTTCTGGTGAATTATCTGACGAACCTAAAATCTCTGAACCTAAAACTGAATCTTCTGTGTTAGAAACATCCTCAGGATTTGTTACACCAACTTCTAGCGATCCAGGTTCACCTAGGGTAAGAAATATCATTAAGGAAATTTTCCCTCTGGACTTATTTCTATTGAAGAACTTACTAATCCAGACGAAGACATATCTCTTCCCAACTCCCCTCAATCGTTAAATCTTAGAGAGCGTGAATCTATTTTCTACAGCCCCATTCAAACTAATCCTTGGTATCTCTCTTTAACAGAATTTTTAGAGAATCTGGGTCTTGCTTTTTATCCACCTCGAGTTCCATTTCATCCTACACCCAGAGGTTATTATCCGTCATCTTTTATGGCTGGAGAGTCATCCATGTTTTCTCAAACGCCTGAATCATTTTTACATGGTGGTCCTTCTGTTCCTTCGGGATATCAGTCTTTGTCTAGTACTTTCTCGGGGGCAACTCCTCAACCCATCAAAAATGTGTTATCATCTGGTCTTGATGGACTTAAAATTGAAACGTCGAACGCAGAAATTTTTTTTATGATGACTGGTAATATTCCCAATCCTCAAGCTCAAGGCAGTCAGTTTCCTTCTGGGGGTCAACCTCAGGGAACTCAGTTACCGCTTGGGGTCAACCTCAGGGTAGTCAATTACCGCCTGGGGGGCAACCTCAAGGTAGTCAGTTACCACCCGGGGCACAACCTCAAGGTAGATTTTTCCCAGGACCAACTGTGGATCCATATTATTTTGGGGGACAACCCCAAGGACAGTACATACCTCAGGGTTATCAACCTCAAGGATAGTACATTCCTCAAGGTCAACCCCAGACTCAATATGCTCCTCAGGGTCCTCAACAACCCCAACTTTAGTATGTGCCTCAAGGTTATCAACCTCAAGGGCAGTACCCAATGCAAGGTTACCAACAGCCTTCTGGTCAACCATTTGTTCAAGGAGCCGGAAATTTACCTTTTAATTATCAACCCTACGTTCAACCAGGTTTTGGTCCTTACGTTCAACCTTCTACAGGACAATACCCCGGAATGATGGTTTGGGATCCGTCCCAATATCAACAGCCTTTGCAGCCTAATTTGCAGTTACCTTATCAACCTGGCCAACCATTGGTTTTTGGTTCAACTCAGCAACCTGTTCAGCGAGCTATTCAAACTCCTACACCTAGTTCAGTTCAGCAGGCTGGGCCTAGTACACCTCAGACTCCGCCCAAAACTGCTGCAACTGTTGCAACGTCTGTTCAACCTGTTACACCTGTTTCTGGAGTATCTGTAGCCCCGAGTTCGGCTACCCCTGTATCCGTGAAAATTCCTCAAGTCTCTGTACCTTAGTCAGGACCTTCAGTTCAGACTACAGTTCAGATGCCTGCAGGACAAACCGGTACAAGTACAGTTGTTACAAGTCAACCTCAATTTACTTATCAACCGTACCAGGGATAGCCGCAGTTCAGTCCCTATGTACAGAATCCAAACTATCAGTATCAACCATACCCTAGTTATATTTATCAACAACCTCAGTATGGTCCGGTTCATCCTGGTTATCCGGGAGGTTACACAATACCTAATGCTAATCCGATTCCTAGTTATCCTGGGCATCCGCCTCCTAGATCTGCTTTGGCTTCTCAAGGTTTTCGTGACCCTAACCGTCAATTACCGTTTATTGCAACTTTGGACTTACCTGATTTGACGCGCCTTACAAATGATCCTATTTTTTATTATCAGAACTGGCCGCCAATGCCTCATAAGTTTCCCAGTGATATACCAAAATTCGAAGGTAAGTCAGGAGAGGATCCATCGAATCATGTTATGACTTATCACCTTTGGTGTGCATCTAATTCAATCATTGATGATTCGATTCGCTTACGTCTTTTCCAAAGAACCCTCATAGGTCTTGCAGCCAAATGGTACATTGAGTTGCCACGAGGCTCGTTTCATAATTTCAGTCAGTTAGCAACATCTTTCTTGACTCATTTTCAGTTGCCTGTCAGATACGACAACGGCACAGAAGTATTAACTTCGCTAAAACAATCTACGTCCACGTATATTTCTGATCATATTCATGAATGACGACGTAGACGACGTTTGGTGAAAGTTTATATTCCGGATCAAATTTTGGCAGAATGGTTTGTTAAATCATTATTACCCAAGATCACTGAAGATGTAGCTAAGGCTGGTGTTGTTACTGAAGAGCAAGTAATTGCTCAGGCTCAGTACCTTGACCTCGTCTATACACAGTCAGGTACTCTACATGAGAAAATTCCCGATCTTCCAAAACAAGGTCAAATAGCTGCTGCTCCTTCAGGGTCTCATGCCGCTGACGGTATGATTGGTACAGTTAGTTCTAAAATTAATAAGAAATCCTCAAAGAATTCTTCTCCAATTATAACTTTACCTGATTCCCCAAAAGGAGAATCCTCTCCCGAAGTCTCTGCCGACATTCATGTCGTTGAAACATCTACGGCAAAATCAAAATCTAGTGGGAAAAAGAAGGGGAGGAACCAAAACAAAAAGAATTTGAAAGAGAAAACAGATAAAGATGAATCCAATGACGAAAAACGTAAACCTCGTTATCCTTGCTTCATTTTTGAACAAGATCATTTCACGAAATAATGTCCATATCGAGAGGAAGTTACGAAACTCGTTAAAGGATCAAAACAACCTACTGTCTTGAAGGATCCTTTTCCAGTTCAAGATAGTAATATGATTGGTTCTTCCTTGACTACTTTAGAAGATCCTATTATGATGATGTCTCATGTAAGGGTTGTGACGCGATCGCAAGATTACGGTTCCAAGAATCCTATTGATGGCAAAGAAGCAGAGTCTTCTAATGCGAACACATCAAATACAACTCCTCCTGTTTCCGGTCCGCTACAGATCGAGAAACAAAATCCAGACTTGATAATCAAACCGCCTGCTAAAGGTGTTCTTCGTAAATCAGCTTTCAATCCACATGCGAGAGCTGCTCAGAATTACAACATTGTTGAAGATTTAGCTGTTTCTCCTTCAGCAATGTCAGCTTTGGAAGTGCTGCAATCGTGTCCAGCACAGCGTAAATTATTATTGTCTGCTATAGGAGCTGTCGATGTTCAGGATTATAACCTTATAATCTTCGATTTAGAAAATAGTACACCACGTCTTCCTCATCAAATGGCTTTCCAGATTCCAGTGTTAGTAAAAAACAGACCTATTTTTCGGACTGTGGTTGATGAGGGAGCTTCAATTTGTATTATGTCGATTCAGTGTTGGAAATTGCTTGGTTCTCCTACACTTAACCAATCTCCGACGATTCTAAAAGCTTTTGATGGTCGAGGCTTTCAACCTTTTGGTATTTTGCAGGATTTACCCATAGGGGTCGAAGGTAAAATTGTTAATCTAGATGTGGAAGTGGTTGATGCCCCTCTAGATTACAACCTTCTTCTGGGTTGTAGTTGGTCCTATGCTATGACTGCTGTTGTCTCTTCGTTATTTCGACTTATAAAATTTCCATATCAAGGAAAGATCGTGACAATAGATCAGTTAACTTATTTTTCGTCTGACCCAGCCTCTACAGAAACAATCCAGCATGTTGGTAAAACGGCTATCCCTTATAAGAATGTTGGAGTAGGTCTGATTAAAGATTCTGGTTTACTAGGAACTTTTTCCTTTCCTCCTCCTAATGTATCGCCTTCTACTGCAACTATTCATATGATTTCATCAGATACTATTATGTTTGATGATCCTTGGATTATACCTTCAGAATCCGAGATAGATTCATTTGATGGCGTGATGCCCTTGAGTCCATATGAAATTGCGTACCAGGCTGTACAGTCTTTTTCTGACCGCTCTTCAATCGACATTGATCCAATGAATGGGATCCAAGAGGAATCACTTTCTATATCTAGTTCAGTTACAACGAAATTTCCTGAATTTGTTCATACAGATGAGCAAATTCGTGAGTTTTTGTCTGTTGATGATTTACCATGGGAAGATCTACATCACCGGTCTTCATTTTTACCTGAATTAGATCATTTTGAAAATGATTTCGCTTCAATTTTTACTGCTGAATATGCCAAGGAACCTCAAAATCCATTGAAAAATCCTGATTCTGAGTTAAATTTGGAAAATATATCTAGAACGGTTCCAATTGACATTTCAGTAAAACCAGGAATAATTGAAAACATTCATATAGGTGCTTGTTGTACAGATGAAGAAATTCGTACTTATAAAGCCCTATTTCAAGAATTTCGTGACGTGTTTGCCTGGTCTTATGAAGAAATGCCAGGAATTGATCCATCGATCGTCGTTCATGAAATTAAGACTTACCCGGATGCTAAACCTGTTCGTCAACGATTACGTCAAATTCATCCTAGAAAAGATGCTGCTATAAAAATTGAAGTTGAAAAATTACTTCGAGCAGGATTCATTTATCCAATTCCCTTAACGGATTGGGTATCAAATATTGTTCCTGTGACTAAAAAACAAGGAACGATAAGAGTATGTATCGATTATAGGGATATTAATCGAGCATGTCCAAAAGATAATTATCCAACTCTTTATATCGATCAAATCATAGATGATTGTGCTGGAAGTGAATTGTTTTCCTTCATGGATGGCTTTTCCGGCTACAATCAAATAAACATACTCCCTGCAGGTCAACCTAAAACAACTTTCATTTGTCCGTGGGGAACATTTGCTTATTGTAAACTACCTTTTGGACTAAAGAACGCTGGAGAAACTTTTCAACGGGCTATGTCTTATGCATTTCATGACATTAAGCACATTGTCCAGCCATATCTTGATGATTTACCTGCTCATTCATTACGCAGGGCCGACCATCCCACTCATTTACGAGAAATTTTTATGAGATGTAGGCATTATTGGATAAGGTTGAATCCGTAAAAATGTGTTTTCTGCATAGAATCAGGTCGATTACTCGGATTTGTTGTCTCGAAATCAGGCATTCGCGTCGATCCATCGAAGGTCGAAGCTATTGTTAAATTACCTCCTCCTTCATCTTTGCGCCAACTCCAAAGTTTGCAGGGGAAAGCAAAATTTTTATGTAGATTTATTCCTAACTATGCCGAGCTTACAAAGGGTTTTACCCGGTTGTTGAAACAGGACATTTCGTTCTTTTGGGACGAGATCGCTGATCGATCTTTTGATGCACTTAAACACGCGTTGACCCAGGCACCGTTATTGCATCCTCCCAACTACAACCAAGATTACATTTTGTATCTCGCTGCTTCTCATTCCACCATTGGGATGGTACTAGTTCAGGAAGATGAATCTCACAATGAACATGTGATTTATTATCTTAGTCGAAATCTACATTCGACTGAAATCAAATACACACATGTGGAGAAATTGGCCTTGGCAGCTGTCCAAGATGTCCAACGTTTTAGACATTACATCTTGTTACGTAAAACCACGGTAATTTCTAATTGCAACCCTATGATGTATATTTTGACCAAACAATTGCTAGGGGGCAAATATTCAAAATGGATAGTTATCCTGTAGGAATTTGACTTGGAATTTGAAAAATCCAAGGCAAAGAAATCTTTGGTATTTGCGGAACTAATGTGCGATTTCCCCTGTACTGATACTGAAACAGTGGCAGAAGAGTCCATTGTGGACGAATCTTTGTTTCTTATCAGTACACTTGATCCATGGTATGGGGATATTATTGTTTATCTCCAAACCCAATCTTTTCGGCCTGATATTTCACGAACTCAGCGACGGAAAATACGTTTCCAATCCCAACAATATAATATCATTGGTGATACGCTTTATCGACGGGGAGCGGATTCTGTTTTTTGACGTTGTCTAACTCATGAAGAAGCTGAAAAGGTGCTTAATGACTATCATTCTGGAGCATGTGGCATTCATATGTCTGGGTATGCCACAGCCCAAAAGATATTGCGTGCAGGTTATTTCTGGCCAACATTGTTCAAAGATTGCATTTATGCGGTTCGGAAATGCCACAACTGTCAAATTTTTTATCGGAAAATGTGCGCACCACCCGCTCCTCTTCACCCTATAATTGCTGTTGGTCCTTTTGCGAAATGGGGTATCGATTTTATCACATGTAACCCTCACTCGGCCGGGGGGCATGCCTATATTATTCTCGCAGTAGATTATTTTACAAAATGGGTTGAGGCGATGCCTACATATTCAGTTGGCGGCAAGACTGCTGCAACATTCGTATTTAATCACATAATTTCTAGGTTCGGTGTTCCTCAAGCTATTATTACGGATCATGGAAGTCATTTTCAGAATATCATGATGACTGAACTGACAGAACAACTTGGCCTACGCCATGATAGTTCCACTCCGCACTATCCACAAGCAAATGGTCTGTTTGAAGCCATTAACAAAGTTTTAGTCACCATGATTAAACGAATCATTGGTATTCACAAGACGAATTGGCATTCCATGTTATTTTCAGCACTTTGGGCATATCGAACCTCAATCAAAACGTCAACAGGTTTCAATCCTTTTCAACTGGTTTACGGTTTGGAAGCTATGTTGCCAATTGAATGCGAAATTCCGCCACTAAAATTAGCCGTAGAATTACTTCCAGCTACTTCTGAAGAGGAAAAACGTTTCTTGTACTTAGCCCAATTAGATGAGAATCGACGAAATGCTGCAATAGCAAACGAGGCTCATGTTAAAAGGATCAAAGCTCAGTATGATAGAAATGTGACCCCTCGAAATTTTTCAAAAGGAGACCTATTTTTACTTTATGATCAAGCTAACGACAAGCTAGGAGCTGGGAAAATCGTGCCTATGTGGCATGGTCCTTACATTGTGAAACGAAAGTTATCTAAAGGGGCCTATGAGTTGATAGATTTTGACGGTGTCCCTTTGGATAAACCTAGAAATGGGCTTTATCTAAAGCGATATTATGCTTAAATGAGGTGTGGAGATTTTTGTTAGTTTAGATTTCTTTACTGCTGGTGTGTTTTAGATTAGAAAAGTGTGCCTAGTTTAGAAGTGTGTTTTGTCACTATTCCTGCTTATCTGAGTTCTACTCTTGATATTGCAGATGTCGACGTCTCTTCAAACCTACATTGGTTTCGCTGATGGTGCTTGTCGTAGTACACAGAACATTTCTTCCGCAGCTTGGGTTATCTATTCACCCTCTGATGAGTTAGTATCCATGCATGGGGTAAGCCTTGGTCAAACAAAAAATAACATTGCCGAGTATAGTGCAGTGATTGAGTTATTGTCTGAGTCCATATCATTTGGAATTCGGAGTTTGATTGTAAGGTTGGATTCTGAACTTGTTGTATTACAGCTTAACAGGGTTTATACCATTAGAAATCCAGTGTTATTAAGGTTATTTTTAAGAGTTCGTCTCTTGGAACGTGAGTTTGATTACATTGAATATCAGCATATTCCAAGACATTTAAATACATTAGCAGATTCGATTTCTTCTAGTATGATAAATAGACATTTGCAATAATGAAAAGCAGTAAAACAAACAACATTCACATATGTACACAGATAGCCAATAAAATAGTGATATATCATAGTATAGGAGTGTGTTCAAAAAATATACATCGTCTTCGATCATAGGTTGGAAACACCTTATGATCGGCAAAAATGATAATACAAAAGTCAAAAATATCAGTCTACACGATCATCCCATCACTGATGGTGATCTCGATAAGAAACAACTGCTCGGGCCACCCTGCATAGGAACCTCCTGAAAGGTCCTGGGACTCCAATCACATATCTCTGTAGCCTGAGAGGAATGTCATCTATACTGGTCTCTGGAATATCTAGAGTCAAACGCTCTAGATGATGCTCCAAATCAGTCAAAATCTCTACTGATTGGCCTGCTGGGGCTGGTGCGGGCGCAACTGGTTGTCTCCTCTCGAAAGATTGGAGATGAGCTGGTCGATGTGGACCTACATCTGTATTCAAAATACTTTTGGTTATTAGTTTTCTAAGATGATAAAAAACTAAAAAATTAGAACTTAGCAAACGTTGAAAAATAATTTTACCTGAATCATCCCACTATTCCCCTGCAGGGAGAGCCATCTCTCTGTCGCTGCGAAAATCTATCCCGGCATACGGAAAATCTTCTATCATAAAAAATTGGCAATCCAGCCAACGAAAATATGAAGAAGGGAATTGCACGATCTCAGTGCCCTCAATAGCATGACGGGCCATCAGGGCGGACCAACGAACCATTCTCGGTTCTCGAGGTCGACCGGCATCAACAACAATACTCTCTGGAGCTAATTGGGGGATCCTCTCCAGAGCAAAAGAAACGACGATGGATCCGTATCCAAAGTTTTTCAGTTTCCCAGTTTTTGCTCTGGTTAGTTGGCCTTTTACATTGGCCAACACAGCTTCACACCAGTTAAAGATGGTGCCGCGAAAACAGTCCACTGCAACACGCATTTGGGAACCAGTAGCCACATGAAGTGCAACGCTCCCACACATTTTGGTAACAGTAAAAGCTATAACTTTCAACTCAGGACGGATGATGTGTTTTATGTCAATCCGTTTGTCCCGAGGATTTGCCTGATCATTGCAAAATTCTAGTTGAAGACTAGCGACAGTCTGGCCACCTGGCCTAGTCCCAAACAAGGATACTTGTTCGCCCCTCTTGGACAAACCAGTCAAAAAGTACATATCCTCCAGCTCAATTTCGAGCCGGTGGCCACCAATGAAGAAGCACTGGTCCTCCACGTTCCATCTGTTTACCAACCATGTCAAGAGCTCTACTTGTGCCCTCATGCCAGAGATAGCCCAAAATTTGTATAAGCCACATGCTTTTAATGCCCTTTGTGTGGGCAAATGGAGCATGACGGCTTCATCTACTTCCTCGTGCTCTCGTTCTCGCCAGATAAGCATCTTGTTAATCCTGCAATACAAAATAAGGTAAATTAGAATGATCTTATTTGAAAAATTTTGGCAGATAAATGAGAAAACCATGCTTTAAAATTAACCGCGCGGGTACCGCACCCGCTCTTTATAGATAGAGCGTAGGTCCGCACGCGGGCTGTATGCTGAGTGTGGTACCCACGATTTTTTCCTTCTATGAAAAAATCGGGGTCCACAGGTAACCTGTGTCCCACCTGCGGACCCCGCGGGCGCATTTTTGAACCATTTTTTGCCCTAAAAAATCAAACTAATGCCTAAAAATGAATTTCAAATGGATGAAAAACAAGATAAGGAAGTCGTGGATTACCTGGGACTGATGGTTTTTGATTCCAATGGACGAATTTTCCAGAATCTTCACTGGAACTTTTTTATCCAAAAGCTTTTTACTTTTCACTCTGGAACTGAACGGTAAAAATGAAATTGAAAAAGTCCTTTTTATAAGTTTTTTCGAATGAATGAATTTTTAATTTATTTAATTTTCACTTTAAAAGGGTATTTTTGAAAGCATTTTTACTTATCTTAAACAGGTATGTGTAATGTTTCAAGTTTTTGTGCAGAAATAGGATTTTTCAGGGGAAATGATCGTTTTTCAACAAAGAGCATACTTTTATCACTTTTTCGGACTCTTTCAAAAATTTTACGAAAAAGTGAAACCTTGGAGTCCTCTTTTAAGCCCTTTTCAGACTCTCTAAATATGAAAAGATTGCCGAGTACTTGACTATTCGAACTCGTTAAAGTAAATGAACAATCGTCCCTTCAGTATAAGTTTACCCCTTTTACGGACTGAAATGGAATATTTACGAAAAAGGTATACGTTGACTAATTACGGTCAATAGAGTTCTCTCCCGCATTATTTTATCCTTTTTCGGGCTCGAGAGACTAAATTTACGAAAAGGTACACCCATGGAGTTTTCTTAAGTTTTTTCTTCTGACTCCCTAAAATTGAAAAACACCGAGTTTCTCCTATACTGGACTCGTTAAAACTTAACAATAAAGGACCTGTTTAATTTTCAACAGGAACGAACCACTCCTTCTTAGGGTTCGAATTTTAAACTAAGTTGGACTCATCCGAAGGATGAGCTTATAATCAAGCAAATGTTATCCTCCTCAAGCTTGTCAAAAATAAAGAGGTACTTGCCAGAAATGGTGGGGGAAAAAGAGAGAAAAATGGGCGTGTTTGTTGTATTTTAAATTTTTCAAAAATTCAGTTAACCACTCTTGAATACGACACTTTCATTCACCTGGGTTGGGAAATCCTTTACCTAACAGTTAATCAAACCACATTGAAAGTCTTCAGCCGGTTTCTGGGTATTAGCTTTGGGTCAATTGTTACCAAGCCATCTGCAGTGTCGTTATGTGTTCAAGAGAACAGTTCAAATAAAACCATTCATCTACAAAATATCTGTCATCCATTATTGACCATCCCTGAGTCAATCCTTGCCAATATATTTTCAAAACTTGATCTATGATTTCGTGTTGTGGGCTTGCCTACGACAGATCACTTTCTATCGACATCAGCACATTATCTAGGAAGTTGATCCAGAAATTGTCAGTACCTTGAAATCTGCATGCCTCAATGGCAGGTTTCTCGCCTTCGACGACAGGTTGCATCATTGACCTTCGATCGAATGATTTCGTGAGATGTTCGACTTCAGCTCATTCATTCACATTTCACGGATTGTACTGAGTACTTTGAGAGCCATTGACATTACTGGTGGTTTCTCTCACACTTGTTAACAGTTCACATCATTGACTGGTAATCAAGTGGTTTCTACCATGTTCGACTTCGACACATTCATTCACATGGATAGAATCGTACTGGTTCGAGATGCGGAAATCAAGACCCCGGATCTAGTTTCCACCATCCAGGCTGCGAGGAATTTTGTTGTCATCTATACAGTAGACTATTTATAAACAGATGGCTGCGTCCATACTGTGTCTACATATATCTGTACTATGATGTATTCAAAATCATTCGCATAGAACGATTTCATTAGTTTATGGTTAGTTTTATCCGAGCATGAGAATGCCTTTACCGCGTTGATTACATATATATATTTTGCATTGAATGTTTTTACAGGTTCCGACTAGGGTGTCCACAGGATGATCTTTGAAATGATAAAGTACTGCACTCTTCATATATGACAGACTACAGCTTCATTTATTCCAGACTTTGCACTTTAGGGGGAAATTTGTTACACTAAAATCTATCATCCTGACATTTTAATATAAGTATGAACTCATTATTACTCATACTGCCTCCTTTTGCAAGTCTAACATATCAGCTCCTCATGTCAAGCCTTCAAAATTAGAGAAAAATCCCTAAAAATCCCCTAAACCTTAGTATCGCACTTTCTCTATTCATTCCCTGCGGTCCCGCACCTAAAGTTCAGCCTTCATGTGTAACCATATCGCACGTTCCTTGTGTTATGGGTGCAGACCTCTATAAAACATAAAAAGGCGAGAAAGTAAAGATAAAAAGTGAATTCCAGATGAATTCTAGAAGATTCTAGATGGGAATTTTCTGGAATGGATACGCTTTGAGAAGGTTCATGCATCCCTCACTTGATGGAGCTAACCCCTTGATGTAAGGAGCTAATCCCTTTGAAGGAGGATTCTATCCCTTCATATTTGGAACAAAAAACCTCCTCTTTTCCACTATAAAAAGAGGCCTTGGGTAGCCTCAAAGGGAGTTCAAGCTTTGAGATATTTGAAGTTAAATGCTGTTGAGATTCAGACTTAGTTAACTAAGACTTTCTGTGAGGTTAAATCACTCACCTCTATCCGTCTTGGTTCAAAGAGTGCAATGCTTGTCAAATTAGAAGAGATTCCTGCTTCGGACCCCGGGAGGACCTGCACAACATCAAGGCACAGGTTGTAAAGGTTTTCTTTATTTGAAGTTAATACAAATATACTCATTTCTCTCATTAAACTGTCGATTCATGGTTTATTTCATAAATTCCTTGATCATTATGATAAGCATGGTTTATAATAATGTCTATACAGGTGCTGTGTAATCTTTTTGCTTGTTTGTGACTGCAGATTCACGAGGAACGTTCTTTCAGTGCACGGGAAGGACTTCAACGAAATCAAGCAAGCACTGGACATAAGGTAGGCCTTACACCTATATAGTGTTTTTATGAATCTTATATGCTTAGAGAGAGATTAGTATAATTGGCTATTTTTTGCTAGTTACCTTTAGTACTAGAGAGATCGGTCGTGTCCGCAAGATGGATTAATCTACACAACAAGTGCTTCCCTTAGCCATGTTTTAATCCACTTTTTTATAGAATTGCATTGTGATTTTGAATTACTGAGGGGATATTTGCAATTTTTAGGGCTCGCCCAATTGGCGTAGGTATTGGGAACGGATTCGCGCCAATTGGGTCCTTTTTGCAAAGGGGTCATGCCAATTGGCACGATTGTCTGCAAAACAGTGGTACCAATGGCACAACTTAAATTTATGCTCAATTTTTACAAAAAATGAACCAATCAACTGGATTTTTGAGAGTTCAAGGGATCTAATGAAGTGTTTGTGACCATTTTGGTGGTCAAATGGAAAGAAAGGGAGCATAGTGAAGAAGATGAAATGGCCATGGAGAACGAGGCATGTATGAACGCTCTCTGGGATTGCGGCTTAAAAAAGTTCTTCTTAACACCATGTCTCAGGGCACAACGTGAATTGATGCAGTACTTAATCAATATTTGGGATGAGAACGAAGAGAAATTTAGGCTTCAAGACCAAGTACTGGAGCTCAAAGTATCTGATGTTTACTTCATAACTGGATTTTCTTGGAGAGGTCCAGTCCCGATCATGAGAGGTACTAGGCCCTCGGGGGAGAAAATGTCAACGGTGATGGAAAGAGTGTGCCCAGGGGCACATACAGGATCAGGAAGTAGGAAATTTGTATCCATACAGGTCCCGATCTAGCACTCAGGGTGGTGCTCCATACCATTACGCAGGCTGCGGGGTCGCAGACGCCGCATCAGGCTACTAAGACACAGCTCCTCTTAGCATCATAATGCATGAACCTGACATTATTTAATTGGGCCACTGCCGTAACAATGAACATCAAACGGCATTTGACGAAGTGTAATAAGGCCAAACTGAAGCAGTTTTGGTACAGATCTATCTTGGTATCATTCATCGTCAAACGGTTACCAATCTTCCAGGGCCAGGGGGCAATAGTCGCCGAGCCACCATTGAGGGAGCGACAGATGGCTCAATGGGCAGAAATCATGCCCAGATCAGGAGGGGGGCAGAAAATGTCATGGAGGCCCGAGTTCTTTGTATGGCTTCGGTGACAGCTGATCGTCATAGAGGACTGGCCCTATGCTGGTACTGAATACACAAGAGACCTAGATCTTCCACTCCCGGAGGGAGAATACTGGGATGAGGGGCTGGGTAAGACTCTTTCTGATTTTGTGTATTTTATGATTTTTTTGGGTATACATGCACGTTCTAACAAAAAATCCTATGTATATGCAGATTTTGGCTCAGAGAGGCCCGCTGGGATGTCACCGATTGCACGGAGGACCCTGCTTTCCTATGACTCTCAAGGCGAGGGTGGTGAGGGGAGTGAACTAGTTCAGAACTTGGAGGGAATCGCCTGTGGGATCCCAGATTACACTCGCCTAGCAGATGTCCCATTGGCTTATCAGAGGCACATCGTGGGGGTTCCTAGTCGATTTCATCATCTACTGAGGCGATGGTGCGAGCAGTGACATGCTACCATGAGCACCACGCTGATAAGTCATCTAGGATTTTCATTTGCACATTTTTGAGAGAAATGTTGTCTCCGGCTATTATTAAAATAGACATGTATATTTTTTGAATTTTATGTGATGCACACAAACTCCAAACATTCCGACATATATATATATATATATATATATTTTTGGATGGATCTTTTTACATATGATGATGTTTTTTTACAAGTTGCGTAAATGTCTATCTAAAACCATGTTAGCTACTGCATCTGTTAACGCATTCATGTGTCTGGATATGTGTTGATATGTAATGTAATCAAAATTCCTTTCTAGTAAATGAATGCATAGATACAGTCGTAAAATGGATGGGTTCCTAACTGAATAATGACCATTGAGTTGTAACACTACAAGATGTGAGTCCAAATACACAAGTAATGCATGAATACTAAGGTTAACAACCTCGTTTAATAATTCCAAAATGGCACTATATTCCATGACATTATTTGTGGTAGGCTAGAGAAAAACACCTTGCAAATTGACAAACTCACTAGCAGGATTGCAGATTACCCAGGCTGCTAAGGACAGATTCCTGGTACTACGAGAGGCACCATCCGTGAAACCGACAAAAGGAGTAATAGACATCTGCACAATCAAGAAGACCCAATCAACAGAAAGACGTTTACAAAGCACACCACACCACACATGCACAAAAAATGAAATCACTCACTTATGTACACACACACCACACAAGAATAATTCAAGCGTAGTACTTCTTGAGGTACATCCCATTTCTAGGCTGCACCAGAGGAATACCTTCATAGTAAATTAGCTCATAGGCCCCATTTTTTAATGCTCACTTGACGATATAGGGCTCGTGCCACATGGGCTGGAACTTTCCCGCTCCAAGTTTATCGTGTGCTTGGTCGTATAAGAGGAAAAGGTCCCCTTCAATAAAAGAACGTGGAGAAACCGTTGAATCGAAATGAGCCTTAACTCGCTTTTTCTGTGCTTCGATAACCAAAGCAGCCAAGCGACGGGTTTCATCCAGTCGTTCCGGATATAGGAGATGTTCTTCCTTTGGGGAAGTGTCGGGCAATAATTTCATAGCTAACTTCAGTGAAGGGATCTCACATTCAACCGGGAGAGTCACTTCCAGACCATACACCAGTTGGAAAGGTGTGAATCCAGTCGCGCTCTTTACAGATGTTCGATAGGCCCAAAGAGCTGAGAACAATTGGAGATGCCAATTTGATTTGTGAATACCAATCGTTCATTGAAGCATTGTGACCAGTACTTTGTTCACGGCCTCAACCTGGCCATTTGCCTGAGGGTAGTATGGCGTTGAGCTGTCATGACGCAAGCCCAACTTTGATGTCAGCTCTGCCATCATGTAATCCTAAAAATGAGTGCCATGATCGGTGACAATGGCTTGAGGAACTCTGAAATGCGTAATTACATGGTTGAAAATGAATTGAGTGGCTCTCTTACCGTTGGCAGTTAATGTAGGCATCGCCTCGGCCCACTTAATGAAGTAGTCCATGAAAATGATTATATAAGCATGCCCCTTGGTCGAGTGAGGGTTACATGTCATAAAATCTATGCCCCATTTGGAAAAAAGGCCTACAATAATGATGGGATGCAAGGGTAGGGGTGGCACACACATCTTGCGCTGAAAGACCTGGCACACATGAAATTTTTGAACTGCAACAATACAGTCCTTGAATATAGATGGCCAGAAGTAACCTGCACGCAGAATCTTCTGGGCAGTAGCATAACTAGACATATGACCGCCACAGGCGCCACTGTGGCAATCATTCAAGACTTTCTCAGCCTCTTCCAGGGTCAAGCATTAGCGAAGCATAGAATCAACTCCGACATGATACAAGGTATCTCCGACAATGCGATATGGTTGAGATTGATGCCGAACATGACGTCGAGCATCCTTCATCAAACCGGACCGGAAAGTGGATGTATGAAGGTACATGATGATGTCACCGTACCATGGATCATGAGTGCTGATAAGAAAGAGTGTTTCATTTGGGATGTGATCCTTGGATTGGGATGGAACAGAGTCTCTCAGGAGAGAGAAAATAAGATCAGCAAAAACCAATGATTTCGTCAATTTGGTGGTGGTGAACTCCAAATCGAACTCCTGAAAGATGAAAATCCATTTGGAGTACTTGCCCTCTAGAAATTGTCGAGACAAGATGTATTTCATGGGGTTGTAGTCAGAAATCACGGTTACCGTACACAACAGGATGTAATGGCGAAACCACTGAACGACCTGGACCGCAGCAAGTGCCAACTTCTCGACATGGGCATATTGTGTTTCAGTGTTGAGAAGATTCCGAGACAGATAGTAAACTACATGTTCATTTCTGTCATCATCATCCTGTACTAGAACCATGGCTATTGTGCTGAAAACGTCAGCCAATTAAAGGGTGAAATCATGATGATAGTTGGGAGGACATATTAACGGAGCATTGATGAACAAAGTTTTAAGTTTATCAAAGGATTGCTGAGCAATTTCGTCCTAATGGAAGGGAACGCCCTATTTCAAAAGTCGCGTAAACCCCTTTGGCACTTCTGCATAGTTCGGAATAAAGCGACGTAAGAAGTTGGCTTTCCCCTGTAGACTCTAAAGTTGATGCAACAAGGATGGATATGGGAGGTTAACGATGGCCTCGACCTTGAGGGGGTCAAGGCGAATTCCTTCTTTGGAGACGATGAATTGAAAAAGAGGACCAAAATATACGCAGAAGATGCACTTGTGAGGATTGAACCTAATATTGTAACGTCTGCAGCGGAGGAAAATCTGGCAGAGGTGTTCAGGAATGGTCCTCGCACCAAGCTGAGTGAGCCGGAAAATCGTCCAGATACGGCTGAACAATGTGACGTATGTCATGGAAAGCATAGGACATAGCACGTTGGAAGGTGGCTCCAGCATTTTTTAAGCCGAACAGGAGCTTCTTGTAAGTGAAAGTACCCCATGAACAGATAAAGGCTGTCTTATGTTGATCAGTGGGTAAAATATTAATTTGATTATAACTTGAGAAGCCATCCATGAGGGAATAGATCTCACTCCCCGTGCAATCATCGATGATCTGATCTATAAAGGGAGTGGGATAATTGTCCTTAGGACAAGCCCTATTAATGTCTCGGTAGTCAACACAAACCCGTATAGTGCCCTGCTTCTTATCTACAGGGACAATATTAGAAACCCATTCTGTGAGGGGAATTGGATATATAAAGCCCGCGTTAAGAAGTTTTTCAACTTCTACCTTTATAGCTGTGGATTTTCGGGGATGCACTGGGCATAGACATTGATGCACAGGATTCGCACCTGGATAGGTGGGAATCTCATGCACGACTATACTAGGATCAATCCCAGGCATCTCTTCATAGGACCATGTGGAAACATCTCTGAATTTGTGAAAAAGGCTCGTGTATACTTGAATCTCTTCAAGAGAACAAGTAACTCCCACGTGAATGTTCTCGACTACCCTTGGTTTAACAGAGATGTCAATAGGCATGGTTTGAGTGATGATACTCAGATTTCCCTCCGAAAGAACCTCATGAGTCAATATCGGTGTTTGAAGAGGTGGAGTGGGAACCTGAGATGCAAAACGCTCTAGACAATTAGACATTTTCCCCAGGCTGGGAATGAACGAGGAACGATGATTTCCATCGCTCCATGACATATCTTCAAGAGACATCGTTTCAACGATAGCTTCATCAGAGTGGAAGACTTCTCTTAAATGATCAGGCGAATTTGCATCGCCGAGCCAAGGGGATTGAGAATATACATCTAGAGCCATGCTCAAAGGAGCATGTTTAGAAGGAGAAGGATTTTATGCAGCGAAAATATCACAATAATTTATCTCAACTGGAGTTAAAGGCATCGATTCTCCGAAAGAGGTCACCTGTTCAGGCGAAGGGATGATCCAAGGGTTGTCTGACCTAGATATCATGTTAACTTGAATGGTGTGCGGTGGTGGCTTGGGAAAAATACCCATGAGGACGAGGTCCTTGAAAAGACCGGGTCCTACACTGTTGGGGGGATTGGGGATCTGATCCACGTAAGGTACGTTTTTCTCGGAGGATGAGGTGAAGAAAGACAACTGATCGAAAGTGATAATTTTTCCCTCATGAGGAAACTTCAGTAGCTGGAAGAGGGTGGAAGGAACACATAACATGGCGTGAGTCCAGCTACGACCAAGAGGAAGATTTTAGTTGAGCTTGGTGTCAACCACTTCTACTTCTACGTTGACTGTCTTACCCTGTAACGTGATTGGTAAAATCTCGAGAACACCCAGGGGTTTTGATTCCCTACCATGAAATGCCTCTAGGGCATTGGGATATGAAGTAAGAGCTGGAGAGCCAATGGCCTTCCAGCAAGCAGATGACATAACATAGGTGGAAGCACCTTCGTCCACAACAGCTCTGTAGATGTTGAGGCCGTTGATACCGGCTTGTATAATGAGAGAAATTTGATGCGGAAGTTGGCGGACAAAATTTTCCAGGTCGAAGGTGAGAAGACTAGAATCGGCAGGATTGATTCCACCGATTGCAGACAACAGAGCTTTCTGTTGCAATGGGCAACTTTGACGCACTTCCAACGCAGAAATTGTAGAAGGCACCTGTGCCAAATCCTCAACAATGCTGTAGTGCTGAGCGGCATGGGTGTTTGGATTATAGGAAGATTTTCATAGAACACCTTTGGAAGGTGGCCTTACAACGGGTTCAGTGCTGGGCTTCTCATTTTATAAAGGACCAGAGACAGTGGGGGAGGTGGGCCATCAACGACTTCCTTCCCAGCTACCTAGCGTTATCCAATATAATCCTTCGAACGCGTAGCAATCGAAATAGGTGCAGCACCATTCATCATAAAGACTTGGGACCCAAATGGTGCAGATGGTGAAGGTTGCTCAACCGTCTGGGTCTGCTGAGATGGGAACGACTCTTTGAGAATTTTCGGAGTCCCTTTAGAGCCTTTTAGAAGTTGACTCACCTCGGATCATTGGGGGAAATCTTTGGTGTAGTGGTCTCCTTCGTAGATCAAGCAGGGGTACTTTGGTTTGCATTGGGAACCATCGTTAGCACGAGGTTTAGAAGACTCTGGTTTTGGGGCATCGGGTTTGGATTTTCCTTTGCCCTTCTTCTTCCCTTTGGAGGCCTTTTCCACAAGATTGGCTTGAACAACATTGACCTCCACGGTCTTACCAAAATCTAGAGGGGCGGGAAGAGCAGAATTATTGGAAGAATTCGACTTTTGCTTCCCATGAGAGGACTTCTGAGAAGTCTGAGAAACGAAACCAATGGCACCATCCATCGATGGGGTAGCTAGTGCTTTATATGTCCCTGGCCGCGGGGAATCAATCAAGATATCATATAGCGTGCTAGACTGAGAGTACACCAAATCAAGGTACTAGGCATGAGCGATGGCTTGTTCTTCGGTCACACATGCTCCCATAGAAATATCTTGAGCGATCTTGTTAACAAAGGAGGTAGTGAACCAATGAGTTAGAGGCTAATCAGGAATATCAAACTTGATCAGTCGACGACGATGTCGCCACTCATGAATATGAGCAGATATGTGAGTGGCTATATCCTACTTGAGAGAAGTCAGGAGATGCGTCCCGACTTCGTAATGAACCTGTAACTGGAAGTGTGTCAGAAAAGCCATAGCTAACGTATTAAAGTCTTGAAAGATACCACGGGGTAGTTCTATATACCACTTAGCAGCAACAGCACCGGTAAGAGTGTGGTGGAAAAGACGCAGATGAATCGAGTCATCCACCCAAGAGTTCAAAGAACACCACAGATGGTAGGTCATGACATGAGCTTGGGGGTCCTCTCCAACTTTACCTTCAAATTTAGGACAGTCACTAGGCACCTTGGTCGGAACTGGAGGCCAATATGGATTGTGAAGAATCAGATCATTGATCAATTTAGAAACATCCAACAATTCCAACGTGGCAAGGAAAGGTAACTGAGGATTGAAAGGCATACTAGGCCCTTGATAAGGACCTGTACCTGTACTCCACCCTGGTTGAGCATAACTTTTCCCCCATTGGTTCTGTCCTGGAGGATTCTGACCATAGGGGGTGTAAGCTGTATAATTGGGCTGATACGGCTGCTGATAACCAATGTAAGGGGGTTGATAACCAACGTACTGACCCTGATTATATGTAGGCCCCATTTGAGCAGTGTATGGATTTGATTGCTGAGCATAGGTATAGCCTGTTTGTTGAAGGTAATAACCAGAACCTTGGGGCGGGTTGTAAATCGGTCGAGACTGACCTTGAAGGTAATAATCGCCTTGGGGTCGAGCGGGCTGTTGTTAAGTGGGACCCTGCTGAGCCTAATAAGTTGGGCACATAGAAGGATTCGACCACAGCATAGAAGAAATCGGCTGTTGAGCAGGATTGACTGGATGTGCAGGTTGGGCTGGTTGAACAGGTTGACCTGGCTGAGCGGGCTGCCCTGGTTGAACAGGTTGACCCGGGTGAACAGGTTGTCCTGGTTGAACAGGTTGACCTGGCTGGTGAAGGACACCAGGTTGGCCCGACTGAGCCGGTTGGCCTGATGGTAGGATGGGGCCAGGTTGTGCCTGATAACCAGGTTGACCTATGGCAGGACCATAAGATGGCCCTGGCTGTGCAACATTTAGACTGATGGGAAACTGAGGTTGCTGAGGTTGCACCATAGGTTGGGAAGGGTGGATTTTCCCACCAGGACAGTACAACGGTCTAGGTTGATACCTTGGTTGGCCTGTGGGCCCTTGAGGTTGCCCTGACTGGACTACAGAGTGAGGCTGTAAAGGTTGACCTTGAGGGTTGTAGGATTGTCCTTACGGACCATACAACAACCCCTGCTGGCCCAAAGGTTGGCCCTGTAAGGGTTGTCCTTGCGGGTCATATAGATAACCATGCTTTCCCGAAGGTTGCCTTGAAAGGGTTGTCCTTGTGGGTTAGAAGGTTTCCTAGGTTGGGCAGATAGAAAACCATGGACATACTGATAAGCCTCTAGAGCAGGAAAATGTAGAGGGTTTCCCTGCTCATCGTATTGATATTGAAAAACATAAATAGGGGTACCATCCAGTCCATAATGGAAAAAATAAGGACGGTTGGGATCTTGGGAGGACTGACCAACCTCGGAGTTTGACAGCTGTAATGAGAACCGATACTCCTCGGGAGAGATATTCTCAAGAATAGCAGACACTATGTAAATGTCTTCAGGAAGTGACGAGGTCCTCATGGACTGAGTAGTGACAGCGGGCGTAGATGCAACTATGCAGATAGTAGGCCTAACAGGTACTGATGTGACCTAAGAAGATGATGTGAGAGGTGTCGATGGCGACGTTCCTAACGAAGGTATAATCGGTTTCGTGGACGGAGTCGATACTACCATGGAAGCCACAGCAGCCACAATCTGACTTAAGGAACTATATCCTACTGGAAGTGAAGGACCAGGTGACGACATAACATAAGACTCGTGGTTGTTTTCTGGGAAAAGCTGGTAATCTTCACTAGATGTAGGAATTTCCTCACTAGGAGAAGGACTGGGTGAGTCCATATCTGACCCTGCCTCAAGATATTATAAAATACGGCGAGGACTAGGAGGTATAACAACAGCTAAGAAAGGAGATCCAGATGTAAGAGGAGGGAAATATTCCCCTACTCCAAATCCAAACCAAGCGTTGGATAAGGGCCAATTGAACTCAAATGGTCCACGAAAGGGAAGCTCAAATATGACCGGTCCCTCTTCGGGAAAATAGGATACAATAGGATGCTAAGGTTCAGCAGAGGACTGAGAGACCTCTGACGAATCATCTGTGTAAGGACTACCAGTAGACGAAACTAAGGGTTCCGCCACTATGACAGTAACGAAAAGAGGAAGAGATCAAAACAAAAGCACACAGGCAAAAACCAAGGCAAACAATCAAATGACCAACAAAAAATATCTAAAAGGGTGTGTGATCATAGGTGATTAATTTTATCACATTGAAACTCGGAAATTTTACCGTTTCATGTTTTAAGAGTCGAGAAACAAGTAAAAGGTGACTCTATCTCTTTCAATTTGGAAACAAGTGTGAAAGGACAAGCACTTGATGATCCTTTCAAATTAATGAGTCAGAAAAGATCGAAATGACTACTTTGGAACTCTAGGCAAAAGGGTGTACTAGATATTCGTGAAATGCAATATACACCTTGGTTAAAAAATGAAAGAGAAATCAACCAAGGACTTGACATATGTGCAGGAAATCTCCCCGAATGTTGTGTCCAGCGTATCATGGGTATAAGGTGGCAGACTCGGCTTCCTATGGATAAAGGATAGCAACCTGGTGGGGTCTCCCTTTATATAAGCGATGGTATGGGGAGCACAAGTCTGTACTAGCATTGTCTAAAGCCAAGAGGTGAACGAAAACTACTAGGTTTAACGACGCCGGAACATGTCACTAGCCTAGACCTCTAGATATTTTGTTAATGTTTCAATGCTTCCTTAAGGTAAATTGAATAAATTTTAGAGTTGATCTTCAATTATGTTTCAACTTCAGGCCCTACCAAATGTTATGTCTCAATAATCCTCTAAATGCACACTACATGCCACAATAAATCACTTTGTTCGATGAATAACTAACTATGGGAGGGTTGAGAGCTTTTCAAAAAATAACAAAATGATCAAAAAACAACCACTAGTGTCTCTAATGCACGCTAATGAGACTAAAAAATTTTCCTTTAGAGTTATATAACACTAATAATGCAGAAATTTTTTCAATTTTCAATAACTAATAAAAAGCAAAAAAAAAAAAAAATGTTTTTAATTTGTATTTTCAATGTTTTAGAGCAAAATGCACCAAATGAAATGAAAAACTAATAAGAGAACAATTTGAGAAATGATAATGAAAGAGTAAAAGTAAGCACGTTCACTCAACACACAATCAGACCTCAAACTGACGGAAAAATCCTTCAAATCAAAGAGGAATCCCAACAAAAAGTCATACGAACCGTGTGATCTAGGCTCAAAATGAGACAAAGTGAAACTCGAATGAGAAAGAGAGCAGTCACTCAAATAACACAATGATAAGGGAGCTGAACAGAGGTTCTACACTAGAAAGAAACAGACCAAAAGAGCAAATCAAATAGACAGAAGCGAAACGCAATCGAAAGAGACAAGACAAACTCCAATCAAATCCCCAGTGGAGTCGCCAGTTTGTTGGAGAGGTAAATCCCCTTTGCAGACAGAGGCGATCCCTACTAGCCCAGATCGGGTCTAGCAACAATCAGACACGCAGTGACGTAGGTCTCTAGTTACAAAAATGACAAAACACAACGAGTTTCCTACCTCAAGTCCTACACAATGATCGTCGAAGAAAGGATGACGCTTCCTGTCCTCCGCTTTGGTAGATCACGATCCTTCTGCTTAACACGTCCAAACACCTACACACATGCGAAGAAACACAACGATACACATCATAGAATCTAAATCCTGTAACCATACATCAGTCAGAGAGGATGTAATTCATTGCATCAAAGACAAAGACACACGAATGAAACCGTAATCAAAGTTGCTTATCATTAATAATAACAAAGGAAAGATACGACCCAAATCTCTGACGCTAAATCTTCCTTCGGTGGGGTCGATAGCGGAGAACGTCTCAATGAAGCTCGTCGGAAATGGGACAAAGCTCTCTCTCTTCGGCTTGGCTCTCAAAGGTTGTCTGGCGATAGTCTCCTTGATATAAGTTCAGCTCTTCTCTAGTGCTATTAGGACTACTAGCTTGCTAAGGGAAAATGGCAAGCTTATATAGATGGTGGAAGGGGATTTAGGATCCTACAATTGCGGGATTGGCCCTATCCTCAAGGAAGCTTCCATGATAGGTGGAAAACCACCTCCCATACATGGAGATCTGGAGCCAAACCTCCTAACTCATTTTAGAGACTCATTCAGGAGTTTGTTGAAATCAAACTTCCACCATTTATTTTTAAAAAACAATCCTTATTAAGCTTGGCGCGAGCAATACACTAGGACAGAGCGCCAGTTGGCGCGGCCTCTTTGGTGGATTTTCCCCATTGGCACGAGGGCTGAATTGGCTAGTCGCGCCAAGGACAAAAGATCAGTTTTTAGGGTTTTTCAAAGGAAATTTTCTTCAGAGGAATGATTGTCCTTGTAAAGGGGGATGCCATGAAAGTGGTTTCAGGTTATGTCACTGCTCATAGGTCACAGAAAAGGCCCTTCAATGTGTGGGATGGGGGATTGCAGGGATGGTGACAAATTACTGTGTAACAATAATATTAAATGAACAAAAAAATTAGAAGTATTTTTTTTTTTTAAACTTTGAAACTATAATATTAATAATTTGATTAAGTTTTAATTATTGATTATGAATTGGCTCATTTAAGAAAAAAATTAGTTAAAAAAATTACAGTCATTTAAAAATGCTTGATGAATACAAATAGACATTAAAAAAAACTTAGTTAAAATTTCATTTTTTTTTATAAAAAATAATAACCAAATTATAATATTATTTATTATAAAAATAATCAATAAGTTAAATATATATATACGTTTAAGAAATTGTGGAAGAAGATTCTTAACATTAGAGATTTAGACCCACTTTACCATGGAGATTCTTCATTTAGTAATAGATTTTGTTACAATACTATGACCCACATGCCCAAAAAACCATAACTCACTTCATATGACACTTGTTCATATGCTATTTTTTTCAGTTAATCAATTTAATTAAAGGAGTAAAAAAAACATAGCATATATATATATATATATATATATATATATATATATACCTTTACCCTCTATTTAATAATTATTGATAATTAAATTAATATTCTTAAAATCTTATTCCAAAATAAACACATTTAAGGCATAAAGGAATATTTTTTTATATTAAATTGGAAAGAAAAATTAAATTAAAATTATTAAATTATATTTTAAAATAAGTGAAACAAAAAAAAAATTAAAAAACTCCATTCAAAAATCCATATTTAACTATTTTCCACATTTATAAAAGTAATTCAAGGGGATCCATCATAGGTCAAGGTATACTTTCATGATTATTCAATTTTATATCATCGTGACTCTCTTTATTCACATTTTTCCCTTTATGGGGTTTGAAATATTTTCTCCAATTTTCAATTCACAATATATACTTAGTCTTAGAATATTAATACACAAATCTAGAAGATTCTCCTAATGATGGTGTTTTTTATGTATAGTTATGTATATATTTGGACTAATTCTTTAATTAGTATTTTTTGGTTGTTTGATTCTATATTTTAGGAATTTGTTCAACTAGATTGCAATACTATGTATTTCAGAGTTTGTTGGTCTGGTGAATGCAAATTTTGTATGAGTGTTGTGTGAGTGGTGTAGTCTCATGTGTGAGTGATTGTCTCACTAATGACCTGTGACCATTCTCATATTTTTTCTTCCATTTTCTGAGTTGGTATTAGAGTTGAGGGTTTTGAGGCAAAGCTAAGGGTGGCTGGCATGAAGAGTTGTGGTCACTATGATGTTATGTGTGAACCAATGCAGCTATCGAGGGCGTGTTTGTTGTCTGGAGAAAGCTATGGACGAACTAGCGTGTGGAGTCACTGACTGGCTGCATGGAGTTGCGTCGAGGATGCTTAGAGATTGTTGTCTAATAGATCTTGTGTAGAAGATTATTGAAATTGAAATTGCATTGAAAGTGCATGTAGATGAAAATAAGGGCTAGGAGTAGCTGCATGTGAATTTCTGGCAAGTGTTTTATGTTATGGAGCCTACAACCAGTGTGGAAGAGTGTTATGTTTTTTTTGGGCAAGTTGTAGAGAGTGAGTTTTTCTTTCTGTGCTTTGATCAATGATATAGTGAAAAGAAACAACAACTATTACTTTAAACATGCAGTGCAATGCCGAGGAGTGTGATATACTTGTGTTAATGAATTATATTTCATTATTTTCTTCATGCTCAACATTTGAAAGACGCATACCAGTCCTCCACACTATATTCTATTAAATATATATAACATTTTTTTATGTTTTTGGCAAGATGCATTCCAACTAGGACGTATTTCTTTCTCTATGTTTTTGAGGATTTGACTATGATTATAATGTGCACCTAGTTCACATCAGTATTGAGTACATGGCATTGCTTTCGGAAGTGGATCGATACATCCACACTACATATTTGAGTATTCGTGCTGTCATTAAAATTAAATATAAAGATAAATTCATGCAGTCAAAGGGCAGTAAAAAGGCCTAAAGGAGATAAAATCTATGACTGCAAAAGCAATAAAAAGAGAAACATTGTGTAACACCCTCCTCCCACATTTACCCAAGCTAACCATCCATTAGGGTAAACATGTGACGAAGAGTTAATATGATATAATTCAACTCCCCATGTATAGTTAAGGAAGTGGAACCGACAAAACAAAACCAAACTGACCTTCCACACATACTTAAAAACCTATAGGATCCAAAAAACTTTTCCAGGTGACAAACCATTGAGGAAAATTAACTTTTCACTGATATAATACCCCAATCACTCCCTTAACAAGCCATGCATGCAGATATAGGCCTCTATTCGCTCCCACAAGAAGGGAAAGACAATGACTACACATAATTTTTCATCTAGTTCTGTGCTAATGACCCCAGATTTTGTGCCACTTTTTCAGGGCCAGGACTCAGGCCACTGCCCAGAACCCCATGAAAAATTCAGGAATGATAAATAAAACTAAGACAAAGGTACTAATGCAAACATTTGATCAATGAATTGACTGGAAACCTACTAACCATGACAGGCATTTCATCAAAGATGTCACAAATATGCATTCTACAAGACATTATAACATACATCAGCATAGGTGTTTCATACTTATCTGATAATCGCTAAGAAGCATTGATGCCTTATCACATTAGTTGGGTTATCATATATTAGGTCATATATTCATTTTTCAGTCATTTATCAACCAAAACATGATGTGCGCCACACATCATAAGTGTCATAAAACCTACTCATAACCAACATATAAACAACATAAATAACAAGGATACAACAACCATAAATGCGACATATGAACCAATATATTTGCACATAAAATAACAATGAAAGGAACTCTTATTAATGAATGAATAGGCCAACCAGGTTCGGGATTTCCACATACCACCCGACCATAGATTGGTTAAACCAAATATTTCTTTTAGCCAATCATCCCCGTGCCATATTCCAAGCATGAAAGTGGGAATCATAAACAAAAATAAACTAGGGATTCCTAAGGTTAAACCACCTCACCCTCATTAATATAACTATGCTTTATCGCAATCCCCATCGAATCACTGGGCCCTAAACAAGCATGTATGCCACTATATTTCTCTACCTACACCATGAACAATTTTCTTGTCTCCTAGTCTCTAGGATTTACCATATATCCCGACTTTCTCAGGTCGATATTAATAAGCCTAATCAAGACTCTAGTCTCCAAGATTTACTACAATCCCCACAGGATCACTAGGCCTGACCAAGGGCACACACCTCTAGTATTTACCGTATATCCTACCATTCACCAGTCGAGGACTCCTAGGCCCATCAAGGCACACAATATATGGCTTTAATGCAACCCAAAATCTGGTTCAAGGATCACTAGGCCATGTGTTATTTCTTTCAGAGACCATCTCACTCAGTTTCAAATCCATCCAAAAATCCAACTCAACCAAAACATGAGAACCCCATCACACCGTGGCTATCTAGAAATGTCAAGGAATGGTTAAAGTGTTGATTTTGGGTAGCATCGAATGTGCTCTAGATCCAAAATTTTGTGGAGGGGCTAGAACACATGAGATCTCCAAGACCCATAAATTGTTTAGAGAAATTCAGTCCGAGTGCATTTTATTAAAATAATTAATTATTTTTAATGGATCCCAGGTTAAAACTTAGGAAATTAAAATGATTAGAGTGAATTAATGTAAATGTGGGTGAGAATCTTCTAAGTGACAAGGATCAAGTATGTTTTAATCTTAGTTGTTGATTAAATATTTGATCACGAATGTTGATCTCTCAATAGGAAAAGTATAAAGGAAGGCTTGAGGGTTAGTTGGAGAACACACATAGAGAGTGAATCTAGAGATCAAATTCTTCTAACAGAGAAGTGCTTAGATGAAGATAAGATCTAATTGATTCAGTGAAGTGAGGGGAATAAGCCGTTATTTGTCAGAGGTTCTTCTCTGAGACCAAGAGTACATATCAAAGAGGCAACAGAGACAACAGAGGAAGCAGCGCAACCACCAGGAGAGGTGACATAGTCCCTAGAAGGGGTGACATATGCCCATGCAGGGACTGCGCAAAGTTTCCAAGAGATAGTCCAAGTTTTGCTGGAGATCGGGGTTTCTAAGTCAAGAGGGCTGAAAATTGATTTTCTGAGAAGCAGATTGATTCTGAGAAGAGGTGACGCAGTCCAAAACCATCCCCATGTAGGCCTATGAATTAATTGTGCAGAGGAAACACAGTGAGAGTTATGGGTTTTCTAGTTCAGATCTAGATCATTCGGGACTTGGAGTGGGAGGTAAAACTCACTTTTTTGTCTATCAAGAATTCTCTGTACTGAATGACCAGCAAATAATTCAGAGATTGTACTCAGAAAACTATTTCTTAATAATATAAAACCTTAGATATCTTGCACTAGCTTTCCCGCATCAGGTTTTTCTGAGGACGTTTAGTCCAAAAATAAGTGTGTCCTTTGTGTGTTTGTCTCATCTTATTTTATAGTACTTGATCTGTATATTGGTGTAGGTTGCAGTGTATTTTCATTAATGATTACTGAAGAATGATGTAAATAACTTGTTAATTAAAGAAAACAAGTTGGAAATGAAAATTAGTTAACTGCAGTAGGAATTATATTTTTTAGATTTAGAATTTTTCACATGGTATTAGAGTGATTACAGATCAAGGAGGACTGAAGCCATCAATGAAAGGACATAAGAAAATCTGCCGCACGAAAGCAGATGTCCCAAGAGACAGTGCAGTTCTGGGCTAGAGAAGCAGAAGAAGGGCGAGTCACCAAGGGTGGCTCACGTAGGGCCTGCGTCAGTCTGATAGGGTGGCGATGTAGCTACAAAAGGAGGTGCAGTGGTTTCTAGGCCAACACATAAGCTATTGAGTCTCATTTTTCTAGTTGTGGTGGCTGCAGGTGCAGTACAATTTCTATTTGGAGTTGCTGGTGGGACGTTGATTTGGTTGGTGTAGAATAATGTCTAGTGGGACAGAAGCAAAGTAGAGGGCATCAGTTCCTTAGAATATTTCTTTCCATTAATTCTAGATCCAGTGCTAAGAAACAAAAAAGAGAGATCAGAGAGGGGTGCTTCAACATTTGTTGGTAGAAGGATTTCCATGAAGGAAATCAAAATTTAGAGGGATCTTGTTCCTTAGAGGATTTATAGCACCAAATAAATCTAGATCCGAGTTTTGTTGGGGCAGAAATGGAAGAGGGATAAAGGAACTTGTTCGAAACTTAGTTGAGTAGAGATTACCGCAAGTGGACTGATTGATCAGGACAGGTTGGATGGAGCGTCCAACTTTGTGATCTGGAAGGCCAAGATCCTGGCAGTTTTGGATGAGCATCGCATCAAGAATTAGGTGAATTTTTAGGTCTAAAATGGGCCTCCTAAGGAAATTATAAAACAATAGTAGAAATAATTAAATAAGATTTGATTACATCATCAAATTTTAGAGGGAAAAAGAAAAAACTACTTTTTCAACTGGCATTTTCAACTTTTCTCCTCAAGTTTTTACTCAAATTTCAAGCAGGAGTACTCGTTGGATGAAATATTTAATTCCTCATCCAAGGAGTACCAATGTTGTATAATTTTGATGGATCCTGGTACAGAAAAAATGAGAAATACATGAAAAACATGACTGCAGTCACGTTTTTTCATGTATTTCTAATTTTTCATGTAGCAGGGTCCATCAAAAGTATGCAACATGGGTACTCCTTGAATGAGGAATTAAATTTTTTATCCAACGAGTACTCCCACTTGAAATTTTAGTAAAAACTGGGGGAGATAAGTTGAAATATGAGTTGAAAAAGTAGTTTTATTATTTTAGTATTTTTTAATCTCTTCACCTTTTTACTTAAAAAATGGTGAATCATCCTCCATGGTTGACATCATCATCTTTAATCCTATTGGTTCTTATAAATTTTATTTTGGTTGTAAATTTTTCTTAGGAGGCCCATTTTATACCTCATAATTCCCCTAGTGGATCATGCCTTGAACACGATTGTTGTTCTGGTTGATGTTGATGCTCTCAAGAAGTACGAGGAGAGTTAGGAGAAAGTGAAATGAATGATCATGGATGAAGTCAAGGATCATGTGATCCCACATATTTATCAGAAGAACACAACAGGGAAATGTGGGTGGCCTTGACCACATTATATGAGGGATCTTTCGTCTAGCAGAAGATGTTGCTTGAGAAACATATGAGATTGTTTCAGATGCAAAAGGGACAAGAGATCGATCCCTTGCTTATTACATTGCAAGGGATCAGAGATCAGCTAGCTTCCATAGGGGATACAGTAGATGTTTGATTTATGGTCAGGACCGCGCTGAATGTAGCCACTAAAGACTTCGAAAATTTTGTCCAAAGAATTTTTGGCAGGGCTACTCTTCCGAGTTGGGAGGATATGTGGGCAACTCTTCGACAAGAAGAGACAAGACGGTGGAACAAGGCGGGAAGCAACAATAAGGGGATCAAAGTGAAAAAGGATGAAGAGGAGGATGCGACTCTCACATCAAAGGGATAGAAAGGGAAATAGATACGGAATAAAAAGGATCTCTTGAAATTCAGATGCTTCAAATGTGGTGAAATGGGATAGTTTGCCACACATTTCCATCTAAAGAAGAAGGGAAAAGAAGAGAAGTTTTACTTTAAGGCTACTCCAGCGTAGGCTGATGAGGAGGATGATGATGACTACGCCATGAGTGATCATACACCTAAGAGGTGGGGTGATATGGAACTTTAGTTGGAGCTACAGAGAGAGAGGGGGAGGATCCTTAAGGTTCCTAAAATCTTTGATCACATATGACTATGAGAGCCCTTAATGATAGTAGAAGAATGATGGGAGTTAGTTGGTGCAAGGGATGATGGAGAAACAATGGTAGAGCCGGAGCACCAAATTCTGAAACAGCGCAGTGGAGTGTTGCAACAGTGAGGGAGGCACATATCAGATACAACAACAATGCAGTAACATTAGAGGGTCAGCGCAGATTAGCATCAAAGGAAGCTTCAACTTCGAGGTGCATCCAGACTGAATAGTATGTCAGGATTTGGGATGTCTTTGAGTTTCTTAACTCTTAGCAACTGAGTTGTAGCGCAGTAGTTAGCAGTGGCGCTGCTATGGGAAGTATGATGCAACATATTGCGAGGGAACTACAGGACAAATGCAATAGTGACAATTGCAGTGTCATGGGAACAGTACATATTGCAACAACACAGTGGATGAGGGGAAATAGGTCTAGCATCAACAATGCAGAGGAACGATGTCGTGGATCAAGGTGATGCTTATGGTGAGAAGTATTGCTAGAGCACATTCCTCGCTAAGAGGGAGTGTTTATTTGGGGTAGCATCGAATGTGCTCTAGCTCCAAAATTTTGTGGAGGGAATAGAACACATGAGATTTTCAAGACCCAGAAATCATTTGGAGAAATTCCACCCTTAATGGATTTTATTCAAACAATTAATTATTTTTAATGGAGCCTAAGTTAAAACTTAGGAAATTAAAATAATTAAAGTGAAGTAATGTAAATGTGGGTGACAAGCTTCTAAGTGACGAGGATAAATTCTGTTTTGATCTTAGCTGTTGATTAAAGATTTTATCATGACCATTGATCTCTCAACAGGAAAAGTATAAAGGAAGGCTTGAGGGTTAATCGGAGGACACACACACACAGAGCAACAATTAAGCTAAATTGAAATTTTGGGGTGTGGTTTGCCAAGAATTTCAGAGTAAGTTCTAGTGCAGAGAGGGGAATTTTGGTAGTGGGACTTCAATCCAAGGCTGAGAATACATTGCAGAATGGAAAAAAAATAGCAAGGAGAGACAACATAGCACCTAAGAGAGTGACGCAGAGGCTGGAGTGGTGACACAGTCACTGAAGAGGAAACACTAGGGTTTTTGTGAGGAAGATCGGGCATCAATTGAAAAGATCAATTTTTGAGTCGAGAAGGCTCATGAGGAGGGTGAAAAAACTCCTAGAGTGGGTGACACAGTCTCAATGCAGAGTTGGGAGATGTAGTTGTTGCGCAGCATTAGTGACAATGTAGTCACCTGTGGGGTTTGATCATTCGGTTTTTGGATCAGCCAAAATATCTGTCTCTGAATAGAGGTACTTTTTCCGGGATTTTTCCCTACTGGGTGAGCTGGATTTGGCACCCTATTTGTATTTAAAAATCTGCTTAATAATAAAACCCTCATATCTGCTGAACCGATTTTCTTGCATTGGGTTTTTCTGGGGTTGTTTAGTCCAAAAATAAGTGTGTCCTTTGTGTGATTGTCTTGTATTATTTTTCAGTACTTGATTTGTATATTGGTGTAGGTTTCAGTGCATTTGCATTAATTTTTACTAAATAATGTTGTAAATAACTTGTTAATTAAAGAACACAAGTAGGAAATGAAAATCAGTTAACTGCAGTAGGATTTATGTTTATTAGATTCATAAATTTTCACATGAAGAACATTGCCACACATGGAAAAACCCATGCTTATGACAGCAAGAGAACCAAGAACACACATGTATAACCATGCATTCCAAAAATAGCAAGCAAATCATACATCCAACTCAATACATGCAAATAATCCCATTGTAGTCACTTGTTCCTACTCTTCCTTGCTTGATCCTTGCTTCCTCATTTCCTTCTTTTCTTTATTTGAATCAAAGTTTCCAAGAGTGAGAGAGAGAGAGCATAGAGGGAGAGCTTCAAAAGTGAACTGACAAAAGTCTATGAATTGATCCTCATAAGCCTTTTTATTAATGAGGCCTCTATTTTCTTCATTTTTCCATTGTTTTCCTTCATTTTCCTCCACACATGCAAATTGTGACCTTTCACCTTCATTTTCTCTTAATTTCCATTATTTTTCATAAATAAATTGCCAAAATTCCATTTTTCCTTTCCAAAGCCTTTGCCATTTCCTTCGCCAATTTCCTTAGCTATAATAAACCAAATGAACTCCCACACTTTGATTTTTTTCCCACCATTCAGCTTGGAATAAGTTTCCCATAACGATGGTTATTATTTTCCTATATTAACTTTTATTACATGGAATTTTCTCCAAGGTTGTTACAGAACCCTCCCCCTTGGGGGAACACCATCCTTGGTGTTCAATGACACCTATAACCAGTAAGATCGTTGAAAACCAAAACACATTGCCCATGGAGATTTATAATACGACTCATTTGAGGATTTAAGATGACCACCGTTGAAAACATGACAATCATACCGTTTACTAGAGCTTTGTAACATATCTCATTACGATATTTACAATAGAAAGCACATATACTTATGTAAATTTGCTTCAACCAACAAATAATCATACTATCTGTGGAGCTTTATAAATCCATCTCGATACAATATTTACAATAATATACACATACACACATATTCAAATTTTCTCAACCGACAAATAAAATAATACAATGCATATATCAACATCAAGGGAATCTAGAAGCTCATACCTATACACTCAAAGAAGCACCAGGATTAACCTCCTTCCCAGGAAGTCTAGAACCCACTACTAAAATCAAAGCTGCATCCAATATCCAACGCTACAATCATGTGCCATTTGTCCTCTCAATGAACAATTATCGACTCATTGTTCCAAGTCACACACCTAATGTGCATCTTATTCCATCTGGCAATGTTAATGACCAAAAAAATCCATTCTTGGCCTTCCCTTCTCTGCTACATAGTCCCTCGGCCAATTCGGTAACCCCCTTCTGTTTATCCAATCACCTTCCAAGTTCTCTAACATCCCCTATCTTGGGTGATCCATACCTTGGCAAGGCTTCCTCACAATGGAAGGTCAAACAACCAAGGCATGTACCTACCTCAAAACCATCATATTGGTCATAGCATGCTCACGGAAATCAATGGAAACTGTAACAACCCCGAGTTAAAAGTAAATGTAATAAAAGTTAATAAAGGAAAAATAAGACCATGGTTAAGGAACACTTATTCCAAGCTAAATTTTGGGAAAAAATATCCTAGTGGACATCACTTGTGTTTTGTGGCTAAAGGGAAATTGGAAAATACAATGGCTAAGGCTTTGGAAAGGAAAAAAAGTATTTTGGCATTTATTTATGAAAATAAGGGAATTTATGAAAAAAGGAAGGTGAAAGGAGAAAGGTTGTCTGGGAGGAGGAAAATGAAGGAAAATAATGGAAAATTGAAGAAATTAGAGGCCTCACCAATAAAAATACCTTAGAGAATCAGTTGGTAGCCTTTGTCAATTCAATTTTGGAATTAGTCTCATAGAGGATAAGAGCACCAAGAGGAGAAAGAAAGAAAGTAAAGGAAGGAAAGGAAACGAAAGGAGAGGAAAGCCAAGGAAAGAAAGGATCAAGCAAGGAAAAGTTGGATCAAGCTAGGACAATTAGATCAAGCAGCTTATTTTGTTTTCATTGGCATGGGTTTTATTTGGGTTGGATAATGGATTTTAGCCTAGCCTTTCCATTTCTAGATAGACATGGTGTGATGGAGTTGTTCTCAATTTGATCTTTGGATTTTCGGAAGATTTTAAATCCAAGTGAGGTGGTCTCAAAAAAATTCCCAAAGGCCTAGGAATCCCTTGACTAGTAATGGTGAGATACATGATAAAGCTCAAGGGTGGAGACATGAAAATTATTCAAAGTATTGGAGATTAATTTTTGAGGCATCCAAGTTTGGTTCATTTTTGTGATCTCGGAACTGGTTTAGGTGAGACCATGTTATGGTGAGGGTGGAGGTGGTTTAAGCTATGGATTCCCTTGGTTGTGTTTGGATTGGTTTATCCCATGAGATACCAATTTCATGTTTGGAATATGGCATGAGGTTGATTGGTTGAAATAAATAATTGGTTCAGTCAATCTATGGTCGAGTGGTATGTGGAAGTCTCGAACCTGGTTGGCTTTTGCCTATGTTTAATAAGAGCTAAGTTTATCTTTTTTTTGATAAGGAAATGTACTTTTTATTATGTGGATTTAATGGTTGTTATCTCATTGTTATTTATCTGGTTATATGCTAGTTATAAGCATTTTTATATGGCATTTCTTAGTCATGGCTCTATTCATGTTTTTAGTTTTAACTAAATGAATAATGAATGCAAGACCTGATTAATGTTATGAAAGCTAATGTGAGAAGGTAGTGATCCTTCTTGTTAAACCTCTTCTATGTTTTTAGCCCCTTCTGTTCAGATTTTCATTCATGACTTGTAGGTTGCATGTTTATGAAGTGTTTGACGGAATGTTAGTTCCGGTTGGGGAAGGTTAGGTCAAGTCTCGATTTCAATTTTTTATCAACACCATTGTCTTCATGTCTATTATGAGTTATTAAATTTACATAGAGTTATGGGAAGACGTTAAGCCCCAACCCTGAAAAATATCCTTAAATCTCGTAATCACTGGCATATCACTAGCAGAAAAAGGCTACAGTCGCACTTAGGTAGGCTCATGGGAGTGACTGGGGGATCTTAGTCACTTGGAGGGCTTGGCTAAGGAGAAACTAGGGTTGCAGTCCAACAAAATGGTGTGTTGTCTCAAGGACAAAGGTCTAGGAAGGGTGGGTCTGCCCTTGGGGTCCCTGTGGCATTAGAAAGAGGTCAGTAAAGTTTGGTTGTGCTGATTCCATTTCCTTAAGGTAATATAGGAGGTTGAGTCTTATCATAGTAGCCACTTAGCTCATGTTTACCCAGGGAAACTTGGTGAAAATGGGTAGATATGAGAGGAGGCGACGTTACAAAAACTATTGGGTACCAGTGTCGCACAATGGCCCTTCTCCTGAAGTGTTACACCGAAATATTGTTGCATGTTTCAATTTCTTTTGTTGTTCTTGCTAATTCTTACAGTTAGTTTCAACCACCTAGGTTGGGAATTTCCCATGATTTCCTATACCAAGAACACAAATACCATTAGGTTCAAAATAATTTGAAATAAATTTACATCATACATCATTAGTGGCATGTTTTTGGAGAGGTAAATCCCCTCTATGGACAGAGGCGAACCCTACTAGCCCAGATCGGGACTAGCAACAATCACGTCACGCAGTGACACAGGTCTCTAGTTACAAAACTACAAAAACAAAACAAATTGCCTACCTCAGGTCCTATGCAGTGGTCATTGAAGAAAGGATGATGCTTCCCGTCCTTCGCTTTAGTAGATCACGATTCTTCCACTTGACACGTCCGAACACCTGCACACATGTGAAGGATACAAAGATATACCACGTAAAATCTAAATCTTGTAACCATACATCAGTCAGAGAGGATTTAATTCATTGCATCAAGAAAAAGACACATGAATGAAACCATAATCAAAGTCGCTTATCATTAAAATAACAAAGGAAAGATACAACCCAAAGCTCTGACGCTTGATCTTCCTTCGGCGGGGTTGACAGTAGAGCACGTCTCAACGAAGCCTGTCGGAAACAGGACAAAGCTCTCTCTCTTCAGCTTGGATCTCAAAGGATCTCTAGTGATAGTCTTCTTGCTACAAGTTCAACTCTTAGCTTGCTAAGGTAAAAGGCAAGCTTATATAGATGGGGGAAGAGGAGTTTGGATCCCTACAACCATGGGATTGGCCCTATCTCTAAGGAAGCTTCCATCATAGGTGGAAAACCACCTCCCATACATCATGGAGATCCGGAGCCAAATCTCCCAACTCATTTTAGAGACTCGTTCAAGAGTTTATTGGAATCAAACTTCCGCCATTTATTTTTAAAAAACAATCCTTATTAAGCTTGGCGTGAGTGAGACACTAGGACAGAGCGCCAGTTGGCACACCCTCTATGGTGGATTTTTCCCATTGGCACGAGGGATGAAATGGCTAGTCACGCCAAGGCAAAAAGATCAGTTTTAAGGGTTTTTCAAGGGAAATTTTCTTTAGAGGAATGATTTTCCTTGTCAAGGGGGATGCCATGAAAGTGGTTTCAGGTCATGTCATTGCTCACAGGTCATAGGAAAGGCCCTCCAATGTGCAGGATGGGGAATTGCAGGGCAGTGACAAAATGCTGTGTAATAGACGCCCCCTAAAACATGAGGCCTGAAAGAGAGAGAGGGGTGAAATTATTTATGAGAATGTGGCCAACTGAAAACACTGCCGTCGAAAAACCTGTGTAGACAAATACAACTGATATCTCAAATACATGATATGTGGTATGGGCGTAGCCATCCATAATAGAGTGTACAACAATCAGGATCCAAGGTATGGACACATCCATCGAGTAAGTATCAACAAGTAGACTCAGGTATGGTCGCAACCATCCAATGAAATGAATCATGTAACTAATCATGATAATCCACATAGATCCCCAGCCTGGATTTCATTAGAAAAAACCTAGGGTCTTGCGCTCCATCTCGACCTGAGTAGAGTATAAGTCCCAACATGTGAATAAGTTAGGTGAATTCGAAAATGCAAGGACATCGTCTGATTACCAGCCAATGATGAAAGCCATTAACAGACGCGAGAGGAACCACCGATAATGATGATGGCCCTCAAGGTACTGTAGGTACAATCCACGGAATGTGAACAATGAGCTGGCATCGAACACCCACAGAATCACTCGATCGAAGGCTAATGATGAAAACCTTGCGTCGAATTCGAAGAACCTGCCATTGAGGCATGCAAGCTCCAAGATATCATAAGGGAGTCTTTAGATCAGCTTCCTGGATAATGAGCTGAAGTCGACAGGAAGTGACCTTGATCGAAGGTGGGCCATAGTGTTTCCAACATCATCGACGCGAGACAGAGGAACATAATGTTTGTGAATCAGGATCAATAGAGAATCAGAGGGAGGTTGAAAATTGTAGAGGCCAACTTCTCTTGAACATATCGGCAGCACGACACTGGATTTGGCAGTATTTGACATCAAAAGATCTGAGGTCATGATGATGAGGCAAAGATCAGATGAGCGGTAAAAAAGATTACCCAAACCCATGGAAGCAAGCAAGAAGCGAGATGAGATATCCCTAACCCAACATGAATGCAGACAAGTGCCATGTTCAAGAGTGACATACTGCTGACACGACGATGATACTAGTTCCATTTTTCCCCACCATTTATGGTGAGCAACCCAATTATTTTTGAAAACAAGCTTGAAGGGGATAGCATATGCTTGTGATATAAGTTTTTCCTTCAGAAAAATCCAACCTAGTACATTTAACGATCCCTAGGAAGGAGGAACTCGAGTATCGTCATTACGACAAAGTCTGATGTCATTAGGTTTTAACAAGTCTGACAAAGGAAAAACTCGACGTATTTTCATGTTTAGAGAGTTTGAAAAGACAGCGGAAAAGTAAACTCTAATAGTCTCTTTTTCTAGATAGTTCCTCAGATCCAAAAAGGTAGAAAACTGTGTCTGAGAAAACCTCCTAGTCTCGATAGGCTAGGGTATTCCTTTTTCGTAAATAATCCATCCCATCCTGAAAAAGGGGTAAACGTATACTGGGTAGATGTCGTTTCACAGCTAATTTAATGAGATCAAAATGACAAGTGACTCGACAATCTTTTCATTTTTAGAGAGTCAGAAAAGAGCTGAAAGATGACTCCAATAGTGACTTTTTCATGTTTTTAACGAGTCCGAAAAAGTATAAAATACAACTCATATCGTCATCCCAGTTGCGTGAAAACCTATTGCTGCACAAGAAAGCAAGCGTAAAACCCATTTTTCGAAAAAATATAATAAAATATTGGAAAAATAAGCTTCAAAACCTAATTTGATCTTGAAAAGTTATAAATATGACAAAAATAGTAAAAACATATTTACTTTTACTTTTTACCTCTTGTGGAGAGCAACAGTGAGTTTTTTCCTTGCGAACTTGTGGTGACAATTGTGGATGATCCAGTACATCATTTTAGATCCCATCTTTTCTAGGTAAGAGGTGCTTCCCTTTGCTATGTTTTAAGCCATTTTTTTATAGTATTCCACTGTGATTTAGGATCCCAGAGGGGAAAATTTGCAAATTTAGGGCTCGCCCAATTGGCGCGGGTATGAGGCACGAACTTGCGCCAATCGGGTTCTTTTTGCAAAGGGGTCGTGCCAGTTGGCGCGACTATCAGAAAAATAGTCGCACCAACTGTGCAACGTAAATTTCCGCTCAATTTTTACAAAAAATGAACCAATCAAATGGATTTTTGAATGCACAAGGGATCTAATGAAGTGTTTGTGACCATTTTGGTGCAGGTACAAAGCCACAATGGTGATCGAATGGAAAGAAAGGGAGCATAGTAAAGAAGATGAAATGGCAATGGGGAACGAGCAATGCATGAGCACTCTCTCGGATTGTGGTTTGAAGAAGTTATTATTGACACCATGTCTCAGGGCACAAACTGAATTATTGCAATAATTAATCAATATCTGGGATGAGAACGAAGAGAAGTTTAGGCTTCGGGACCAAGTGTTGGAGCTCAAAGTATTCAATGTTTACTTCATCACTGGACTGTCTCGCAGAGGTCCAGTCCCAATCTTAACATGTACTAGGAATTTTGGTGAAAATATGTCAATCGTGATGGAAAGAGGGTGCCCAGGGGCATGAACAGGATCAGGTAGTAGGAAGGTTGACATTCACACTGTTCCTAACCTAGCACTTAGAGTGGTGCTCCATACCATTACGCGGGCTGCGGGGTCATAGGCACTGCATGAGGCTACTAAAACACAGCTCCTTTTAGCATCAGAATGTATGAACCCGACGCTATTTGATTGGGCTACTGCCATAACCATGAATATCAAATGACAATTGACAAAGTGTAAAAAGACCAAACTGAAGCAGTTTGGGTACGGATCTATCTTGGTATCATTCATCCTTGAACGACTACCAATATTCCAGAGCCAGGGGGTGATAGTTGCAGATCCACCATTGAGAGAGCCATGGATGGCTCGATGGGCAGCACTGATGTCTAGAGTAGGAGGGGGCTAGCAAATGTCATGGAGGCCCGAGTTCTTCGTATGGCTTCGACGATAGTTAATCATCATAGAGGACTAGCCCTATGCCGATATTGACTTCACGGGAGACCCAAAACTTCCACCCCCGGAAGGAGAGGACTGGGATGGGGAGCTAGGTAGGATTATTTTATGTATTTTATGATTTTTTTTTTTGTGTATACATGTATGTTCTAACAGTCGATCCTATGTGTATGCAGATGTTGGCCCAGAGAGGCCCGCCAGGATGCCACCAATCGCATGGAGGGCCCCTCTTGCCTATGACCCTGTTGAAGCCTCGAAAATTGCTGCTTCAAACATTGGGGGATAACCACATGGTAGGGACCTTAGGACATCTCCTTTTCCGTTTGGTCTGGTGGCTCTGACTGGATTGATAGGACTAGTTTCCTAGTAATTTAAATGGGTTGGTAATGGAATGATTGGATGAAGGGAAAATGGGACTAAATGAATGAAATAAAACTATCTAATCTAATTTAAAACTGTTAAAATAATTCTAAAACTAACCCGGGTATCAAATGTGAGTACAACTTTAAATTGTTTCAATTAACCAATAACCATGAAAATGTATTATAGCTTAATTGAGATATGTAGTAACAAATAAAGATAACTATGTTTAAGAAATTAAACAGAGTTATAATAACATATTTCATTCATCATTCATATATCATTTTCATATATTGTAAAAGATAAATATTTCTACACACTCAGAAATGATATGTATAAAGAAATATTGTAAAACAAGTATACATAAATGATAGCAATTTAAAAGAGAATATCACATAACATAAGAAAAATAACAGTGAATAGATAGAAATACCATATCCATCTTGATACTTTCCAATGCAATCCGATATCCAAATCCAGTAACTTCAATGTAAAACAGACTCCAATATATAGAAATGCAATTCTTAAAGGCAATTTTACACAGAATCGCCAAATGTGATCCTTTATAAAAATACAAGAGTCAATGGAGTACAGAAATGTAATCTCCAAGTAAAAATATTACAAATTCAAGACCTCTTTATAAATGAATGAAAGGGGTTTAAATACGTACTTAATAAAACAAAATAACTAAAACTATTCCTACAATCTATCTAAATCAAAAATCTAGAAACAGAAATGCGATCTTGAGGTGAACCGATTCATTGATTATATATTGCGTTTGATGTGCCCAGATGGAAGATTTTGAGAATTTCCTTCACCTCTTCTGGATGACTAAGCTTTGAGTGTAATTGCCCTGTGTATGTGGCATCAGAGAATTCAGGAATAATGCAATCGATGGCATTTGAAAGAAATTTTATTGCTATTTTCTGACTATGAGGTTTGATAATGTAGGTCCACATTGTGTCCCATGATATTCCTTGCAGTTGGCCAATTTGCTGATTTTTATTGATTATTTCTTGATTCCATCTATAATCAGTTGCTTTCACCCTAGGTAACTTGTCGGGGGTACAATCTAAAATCAAATTGATTGCATACAGGCTATTATTCACCACCTGTGTTACATTGTTCATCATGCTTTTAGCTTTGGATGTAGCTCCTTCCACTTTGATTAAACGTTGTTCCCATTCTGCAAAAATAATTTCCTTGTGTCTTTCCAAAAGCCTGGGAAGGTTTGCTTTTCTTCCTGACTCTGAGTCTTGCCATAAAATAAATTTGGAAATTTCATCAGCTTCATCAAATTCAATTTTAATACTGACTCCTTCATCTACTAAGGAAGATGTAATTTCACACAAGGATTCTGCTTTTGCAACCTTTAGACAAAATTAATTTAATTGCTGAGACAATAATTTGTTTGTCTCCAGTGCTTGATTTTTAAACTGATCCAAATTAGGATAATTCTTAAACTTGTCCAATCTGGATTGAAACATCTTCTCTTGCTTAATCTTTGAAGTCTTCTCATCTTGTAGAAGAGCTTGTAATTTTGCTATCTCTTGGTTTAACTGTTGTTGCTTTTCTAAATTATGTTGATCGATCTTTTTTTTTTTCAACAACAAGCTGCTCTTCTAACTGTTTGGATTTGAGTTCTCCATCTTGCAATTGCTGTTCTAACTGAATAATTTTCTGTTGGTTCTTTGTAACCTATTCTTCCAACATAGTTATTTAAAAATCCTTTTGTTTCATTAATTGTGTGACTTCAGAGACCTTGTCTATAGTTGCAGCACTATAGGCACCTGCGTATTGGGATAATTTGGTGAGATCCTCAGATGGATTCACCTTAGAATTTTTATAAACAATATTCATAAACTCCACCTATGATGTCGAAAGTGCATCCTGATCAGTTCTCCTCCTTTTCCTTTGTTTTCTCACAATAACCCTATGCTTAGGACTGTAAAATACATCCAGAGGAGGGATTTCTTCTATCTTCAACATAATTTCACCTTTGGGATTTTCAGGAATAACTTCTATATCCTGGTCTTCCAGATCATTAACTTGGGGATTATTCTGTTGTCCTATTTGCTGGGAAAATTGCTCATACTAGCTTAGCAAATGAGGAGAAACTATAAGTTTAGAAGATTCAACTACCTTTTTAGCAGCTTCCTCTCTTCCAAGTTGAGAATCTGGATTATTATTTATATCTCCTTTTGGTGCCTATTCAGTAGCCTTACTGTTTGTGCCTCCCTTTTCAGTATGCACATTGGCATCAGTACCTGTGCTTTCTTTTCCTGTTTGGACTGAATACTATTGATCAATATGTATATCAAGTTTAGCAGCTGTTTCTTTCTTTTCAATATAAATTTTGCTACTAATATCTTCTTTTTGTAAAAAAAAATTAGTTCCTGTTACTTCTTTCTGAGTCTGTATGATGATTTTGCAGGCAGATGTTTTTGTTACTGTTTTGTCGGATGTATTCTCTGTTTCCTTCTATTGTGATTCATTCTCCTGTATAGGAATTCTCAACTGATCGAGAGGAACTTTGAGTAACCTTTGGCTTCTAAATAACAAAAACTTATTCATTTATTTGGCCTGAAATTTGGACTTGGACAAATCAAAAACTTGGGACAAATTATCTACAGAAACAAATAAATCATCAAACATATCTGGTTCATGTTCGAACCGAGCAATTGAAACAGAAGTAGTAAAATCAAATGCCACTTTCCTTGGGTCATATTGCCTCCCTAGGATTGTTGAAAGCTTGAGATTTTTTAGCTTACGAACTTCTTTTTCAGCATGAAAAAAAATATTGAGAGTATAGTCACCACATTTAAAAGGAAAAGTAGGTGACATAAGCTTCTTTTTGTTCTTCAAAGTCGTAGACATGCCTTCTACTATCAACTGATACAAAATTTCATGTGCTAAAAGTTTGTCTGGAACATACAAAGGAAGAATATGTGGTTCTACAATACTTCCGAAAACTCTAATATATGTGAACCTTTCCTCTCTGAACCAATCCCCAATTGAGGATAAATCAACTTTAGCTTTGTCGGAAAACCTAGGAGGGAATCGGCCAAAAATATTTTGATAAATTAGGATAAGAAAACTGTGACAAACTCTGTAAACATGGATTTTGAAATGCCCCTTCCACAAGAACTTGTGATATATATGAATAGGAACAAGATATTTAGGGGTCCATTTCCATCCTAACATGGGGAATTCAGAATTGAAACAAAGGGCATCTATTATATAAGCACAAAAAAAAGGAGTGGTATTTCCTGAATTTCTATCTTTCCTATACTCAAGAATTTTGTTGGCTATCTTATCAGAAAGAATGACAACCCAGTCCATTATCTCAGAATTAACAGCAGAATGTATTAAGGCACCATTTATATAGAAAACCTAGTTGAGTTATCATTCCCAAATAATCTGCACATCATTACTGCGGCATAACAGTACGAAGGCGAAAGAGACTCCACAGAGTACATACCTGATGCCTCATGTATATGCTTTTCAGGATCTTTTCTCCATTCTTTAATCGGCTCTAACTGATTTTCATGACTCACAGCGAATTCCTGGATGAAGTGTTTGTTATATATTTTTACGGATCCGAAAGGTGGTTCATTTCTTTAATGTCCTCTGCTTTGAAGGACCCAAATATTGCTCCAGAAGCTGAAACAAAGGTTCTATTTTGGACAGCCACATTATCAATTACCCACCGAATAACATCATAATATGGAAAAATGTTTTCCCGAGCTACAATTCGGTGCAAGAATGAGTTCGCTAATACACTAAGAAGAGTCTCAGAATCAGAGTCTGAGTCGTCTTCATCAGGAACTGTTGCCTTGGCTTCAACAACTTTAGGGTTTTCCTTTTCAATCAATTTATATACATTTTCCCATGTCATCTTACCAAGTCCCTAGCGCGAGGTATCTGTAACCAGCTTAAGCTTTGCTGGTTTCTCTTTAGGTGGCATGGTAAACATAGGAGCTTTTGCAGCGACGACAACTTTTGATTTCCTGGATCTTTTCGACATTTCGGTATCAGACAACATTTCACTTGTTCTGCGAATGAAAGGATTGGACGTTCTATTGTTCTGTAATGAAAAAAAAAGCTTTTAACCAAGGTGAAAATGCATTAATGAGAACAACTATACAAAAGGGTTCATTCGTTAATTTCCATTTATTATTTCCGTGTTTATAACATAAATTCCCTCTAAAGAGTCACACTCATGCATTCAAAACAAAATAAATCGTTATTATTTGTTTGATTTTCAATTAATGGTAAATGTACAATCAAAGATCAACATATTTTGAAATAAGTGTAAAAATATTACCTTTTAAATCCTTGCGATGCGATGAATAAATAGTGTATGGGCATTAACTAATAATTACATCAGGAATTTTCAAAGGTAAATGAAATAACATAATGTGATTTCTACCAATTTCCGATTGCGATGATCGCATCGGGGATTTTCAAATGGAGTGGATCGTTAAAGAGTTTATCTGATTTCTGATTGTGTTGAGGTGGGGTCCGCCGCGCTGGAGTATTTCAATAAAACGAATATAACGTTTAATTCTCCGAAATGCGATTGCGATGAATCGCATCACATCGGAAGTATGAAAAACAAATATAACACTTTAAAGCTTATCCGATTTGCGATTGCGATTGAGTTCCATCACATCGGAGATTTACAAAGCGAATATAGAACTTAAAGATCTCTCCGATTTCCGATTTGCGATTACTGTACACATCAAATATTGTTAAATAAATAATTTATGTAATATTTTGATATGATAAAAGCTTTCTATCTCATCGAATCAGAATGTTTTTAAGGTTGTATTTGTTTATACACACTTGTAAATAAAAATATGCAATATGTCATTTTATTAATGAACCTCTTATTCCTAATAAAAAATGATCGGATTGTTTCTAAATATTTTATTTCTATCTAGAAAGAAAGATAAAAAGGGGACCTATTTCTAAATGAAATTTATTCTAAAAATTTAGAAATGGGGAGGGTTGTTGTACAGTACAACAATTGGCGATTCATTGGAAGAAATAGTTATCTCTGAAAAAATAAAATGAACACTATATTTCTAGTAAGTAAAAATTTCTAAAGATAATGAAAACTATCTTAGGATAATTCAAATAAAATATAACTATAAAAAAGAAATAAAAATCACTTACAATTTCTTTCTAATTCCTCAAAGATAAAAACATTTTTGGGTTATCTCAAGCTTTGATTGGTTGATAATAATGAAGTAAGTGGATTTATTCAAGTCTAGTTTTTGTAATATACTCTATTGTTATAGGCATTGCCTCTGCTGCCAGAAAACATTCATAGTCTCAACAGGGTTACCTTTTAACCATCAACCATTCATTATCCCATCCAACTAAGATTATGACTCTTTAAAAATAAATTGATAAGACATATTATCTCATGTTTTTTGTTTTGTTTTTTTATTATTATTTAATTTAAGAGCCATTGTTCTGGTTTGGTAGCTAGTTAGTAACAATGCCATTCACTAGTTGTAATTAAACTGAACAAGTTGGCTCGTGATGAGACCCCTTGTCTTAATTTGATAAGCCATTACCTTGTTTTGGTATGCAGTATTGGTAATGTTAGTTTTATTACTTCTTATGATCATGGTAAGTAGGCTCGTGATGAGACCCCTTATCTCCTAAATTTTGTCATATAATTTCTTAGAATTACATTCTAAAAAATCACAATCAAAATTGATGGGGTGAAATAGTTGTATCCTTAAGAATAAATGGATGAAAATTTTCAGAGTTTTTTGTTTGCTAAAGCTTGAAAAAGTCTTTAATTTTTAAAGCTAACCTTTCTCTTCTTAATAAACTTTAATGATTTACATTTTCCTCAAAGTTTCAAAAATATTATGCAAATGTTTTTTGAATAAATTTTCAAAGTTTAACATTTTATTTTAAACTATCCAAAATTCTAATCATTTCCCTAAAGATTCTTATTTACAAAAAATAATTATTTATAACATTCTTTTCAAGACAATTTTCTAATAGTAAAAAGTCAATCAAAGAATATTAACAACCTTTATTTACAAAAACAAATAAAAATTATAGAAAGGAATATGTACAAGTAATAAGGGGTTACCTCCTTATGAAAAGAATTTCTTTAATACAAGCCCATTTACAGGAAGAGGTTCTCTCTTTCCTATTAAATATTGGAGTGTGAATGTATATGAGCCTATCTTTTCAACAATCTGAAATAGTCCAAGCCACATTTTCTGAAATTTGGTATGCTTACCTTTTTCTTCATGCGCTTTATCCCATTTCAAAACAAGATCACCAATTGACAAATTTTTTGAGCCAGTGGAACTTGAATCAAAAGAATATTTTACAAGCTGTTGATGTTTTTCATGAATATCTTTTTCTTTTTCTCTATCTTCTTGTAATTTAAGGATTTGATCAAATCTCAAATGAATGGATGAGGAAGGATTTTCTTCAATGAATTGCACTAGGGCTAATGATGGAAGATATATATTTGATGGTATGGCAGCTTCTTTACCATAAAATAAATTGAAAGGTGAAGTTCCTATAGAAGCTTTAAGAGTAATACGATCAGCCCATAATGCAAAGATTAAAGACTTGTGCCAGTTCTTTTGATTTTGATCAATGGTCCTTTTAATGATTTTGATGAGATTTTTGTCAGTGGATTTAGCTAAACCATTACCTTGTGGATAATAATTCACTGAATATTTCAATTTAAAACATATTTTAATTGCAAATTCCACTATACTATTACCAGAAAAATAAGATGCATTTTCAAAGACCAGAGCGTTAGGTACACCAAGCCTGGTAATGATGAATTGATCGATGAAATCAATAATTGCATCAAAATTGGCTACCTTTAGAGGAATTTATTCTAGCCACTTTGTGAAGTAATCTGTTGTTGTGAGGATGTATTTGTGCTGTTTGGAAGAGTGAGGTACTATCTCACCAATGATGTCAAGCCCCCATTGCTCAAATGGTTGCTCAATGTTTACTGGCTGCAAAGGAAAAGATGGCTTCCTTTGTCTTCCACTAGAGGTTTGGAAAATTTTACACTTCCTCACATAATCATGTGTATCTTTGAAAAGGGTAGGCCAATAATATCTAGCATGGATGATTTTGTGAGCTGTGGTATCACCTCCAAAATGACCTCCTGTTGGTCCATCATGTAATCCCTGCAATACCTTTTATGTTTCTGTCTTTTCAAGACATCTTAATAGGATTGAATCATAATTTTTCTTGAATAACACATCATCAATGATTTCATATTTAGTAGCCTTCAATCTTAAAGCACGTTTATTCTTATAGCTGAGATTAGAAGGAGCATACCCATTTTTCAAGTAAAATATTAGATCATCATACTGGGATTCAGAATTTGTAACACTTATCTGACTTACTTGAACAACATTTTCTGGATCCTGATTTTCTGGTATGTTATGAGCTCCTACTAATAATCTGCAAAAACCTTGATCTCTAACAATCTTTGTTGGTTTAATATCAATATCATATTCTTGCAAACCTATCACCCAATTAGCCCTTTTTTCTCCTACTTCTCTTTGAATTAATAATTGTCTTACTGTAGAGAATGGGACAATAAATTTTGTGTGGGTTTTTAAGAGAAAAGGCCTAAAATGTTTGATTGATTTAAATACAGCGAAGGCTTATTTTTCTACATAGGAATAATTCAGCTCAGCTCCTTGCATATTTGAGCTGAAGAAAGAAATCGGTGCTTCAATTTGTTGATCATTGAGTTGTGTTAAAACAGCAGCATAGGATGTTTCGGTTGCCAAAGTATACAGAATAAAATCTTTAGAAAAATTGGGAGTATTCAATACAGGTGCATCAATGATTTCCTTCTTGATTGCATCAAAGGCTTCTTTTTCTTTATATCCCCACTTGAATACTGAATTTTTCTTAATCATATTCTGCATAGGTAAAATAATTTGAGAAAAATCTGGAATGAATATTTTTACAAAATTAATCTGTCCTAAAAATGATTGCATGGACTTTTTATTATGAGGTAAAGAAATATCAGAAATTTCTTTAACTCTATCAGGATCGATATATATACCATCTTTTGACACAAAAAACCCTAAGAGTTTTTCTTCATCGAGAGAAAAGAAGGATTTCTTTGGGTTTAAAGAAATACCAAACCTTCTACATTTTTCAAATATTTGTTTAAGATCATGTAGATGTTTGGATATCTTCTTTGAATAAAATGTTATGTCATCAAGATAAATAACAACCGATCTATTAATCAGACCCTTAAATGCTATGTCCATGGCTCTCTGGAAAGTAGATCCTCCATTCACTAAACTAAAAGGCATTTTATGATAAGCATAAGTTACCCATTTGGTTCTGAAAGTGGTTTTCAACCTATCATCTAGATGTACTAAAATTTGATTATAGCCTGAAAATCCATCAAGGAAGGACATGAGTTCAGAACCATCTACCTTTTGGAGTATTTGCTTCATGGTTAGCAATGGTAAATTGTATTTTTGGCATGCCTTGTTTTAACTTATGAAATCAATACAGATTCTGATATCACCATTTTTCTTCCTGACAAGTACCATGTTGGAAACCCAATTGGAATGCCTTATAGGAAAAATGATTTTGGCTTTCAAAAGTTTGTTGAGTTCTATTTTGATTTGATCCTAAAGATTTGGATGAATCTTTCTTAACTTCTGTTGAACAGGCTTAACATCAGATAACATTGGAATTGTGTGTTGAATTACAAAAGTGTCATAAGTCTTTAAGTCCTCATAACTCCAAGTGAAGACATTTTTATATTTACTCAGAAGTTTAATAAAAGAATATCTTTCTTCTGGAGTTAAATTGAGGCCTAGATTAACATTCTGAGGTTTAGAATCAGAGCCAAGATTCACTAATTCAAACTTCAAAGTTGAACTTTGAAGTTTAGCATTAGTAACTTTCTTGAATCTGTCTTTAATATCATACACATCCTCAAGTTTAACAACAGATTTAGGAATTGGATTTTCATTTTTTCTTGAAGTAATTTTCAGATCATGACTGTCTTCATCAATAATTTGTTCATCATATGATTTCTCAGAAGTTAAGAAATTAAAAATATCTTGATCATGGTAGAATACTCTCCAGTTAGTAATATTATTTGGGACAGATGGGCGAAAAGTCAATTCTACTAAAAATCTATCAGGACTGCAATGTTCAGCAGGGAGGAGTTTGGACGCAACATTAGCTAACAGGTCAGCTAATGTGTTTTGATGTCTAGGAATAGAAGAGATATTAAATGCTAGAAATTGAGTGGCAAGGTCCTGTACTAGGGTTTCATAATGTTTGAGATGTCCTGAAAGACAATGGATGGTATTCCTTACTTGTCTTATGACAATTTCAGAATCTCCATATACTTTCAAGTATTTTACATTTAACCCTGTAGCCTTATAAAGCCCTTGAATCAAGGCTTCATATTCAACGATATTATTAGTGCACTCAAATTCTAATCTACATGATAGCATGGTTTTCTTTCCTTCTGGATCAATTAGGATGCATCCTGCTCCTGCTCCATCACTAGATTTTGATCCGTCAAAACATAATGACCAAAATAAAGTTCTATCTATAGGTTTATCTACAAATGAATCAGAAATATTAACAATTCTAGAAGAATCAGATTGCGAAATTTTTTTAATTTGAGAAACAAAAGTATTTACAGAAAAAGGTGATTGTGGTGTAGTAAAATTCCCAAGAAATGACTCAACAAAATAACCTCCAAGAATATTGTTGTTGAAAGCTACAGGTTCATTTGGTTGTTCAAATTCAGTTACAGTGTGCGTCATATGTTTTTCTTGCTCAACTTTGATTTGATTTGGTTTCCCTTTGTAGGGAAGCCACATATGTGAAAAATCGGTTGCAATATAGCCATTAAGTTTCGCAGACCAGTCTCTGCTTAAGACTAACCCATAGAATTTAGGAATATCTGCAATTAGAATATCAATTCTTTGGACAATCCTAGGATCGGAAGCTAGTCTAATAGTAACTGAATTGATTTCTCCTACAACTTGAACCTTAGAACGATCCAATTGCACAATGTGAACAACAGACTTCTGTGGTTCGATATTCAATTTTGCATAGACTGAAGTAGGCATTATATTAGAGGATGCTCCAGAATCAATTAAACAATTATGCAAATTCTTATTGTAGATTTCATAAGTCAACAGAAATGGAGGTGTCTGAGAATTTGATCTTTCTCTAATAAGAATAGTGTCTGTTGCATCTACTTTGTTTGGTGGCTTACCAGTCCCTTTAGCTACTTTAGCTACTACACCGCTTGGTAGAGGGGCAATAGGCGTAGCATTCAACTCTTTTAATAGCAGATTTTGTTGATGTTTAAGTTTGCTGAGTTCATGTAATGAAATATTCACTCTAGTATTTTTCATGTCCTCAAAAATATTATAATCCATCGGATCTGATACAACTAGAGTCTTAGATGATGATGTGGGAGGATTGGGAGATGATGGATGATTCTGAGTGGGTAAGGAAGAAGCTTTCTTTGTAGGAGTCTTGTCTTTGGTATTCGGAGTAGTAATTTTCTTCTTTGGAACAGGTTGAATAGGTTCCAATGTAGATTTTATCCTTGTACTCATTGGCATAGCTTCTTGTTCTATTTCACTATCCGAATTAGGGAGAATGAAATCCCACATTCCATGTAATTCAGCTATTTCTTCCCTTTCATCTTCTTCATCTGACACTAGAGGAGTATCTCCCTCTTCTTCGCCTTCTAATTCTGCATTGGAGATTGCATTGGGAGGTTTTGATTCAGCTTGATTTCTCTTGAAATTTCGGAATGGTCTCTTTGTAGAAGTCTCTGCTACTTGCTTTTTGATCTCAACCATCTCATTAGACATGGTTTTAAGGATTTCTGTAAACCCTCCATGTCATATGGATCTCTTGGTGTCTTTTTCTTGGAATCATCTTTAAAAGTGACTTTCTTTGATTTTCTTTCCTCAATAGCATTTTTCTTATCTAGAGAAATCATTCATTTTTCAACTGAAATAACTTCTTTCATATTCTCAGCTAAAGTCGGTTTTGCAACTCTATTTACAAAAATTGCTATGTTTGAGGGTAAAGCATTAATGTACCATTCACTTCTAACCTGCTCACTAGGTTTAGATGTTGTAGGGATCTTATTCAGGATTTTATTGAATCGAGAGTTAAAATCTTTAATGGGTTATTTTGGTTGAGTCTTTAAATTGGAGAGATCGTTGAATAGAGTAGAAATTGATCTATCATCTCCATATTTAGCTAAAAATTGCTCTTCAAACATATCCCAACTTGTGATAGAATCAGAGGGTAAGGAAAAATACCAGGATTATGCTGTCCCTTGCAAAGTATAGGGAAATAACCTTACTACAACATCTTCATGCTCTATTGCATTCAGATTTATAGCAAGCATAAAGTTATTGCTGTGTTCTTCTGCTTGTATACCAGTATCTGGACTAAACTTTGGCAGCTATTTTTTAGGATGATCAGGTAGATCATGCAAAGGTGCAGCCATATTTACAGCTCCCGGTCTAGTCCATGATCTCTGTGCCATTGTTGTGATGATGGTAGAAGAACTAGAAGTGACAACTGGTGTATGATTAGTAACAGTTGAAGTACTGGAAGAGACAATTGATGTTTGAACAGATGTAGTTTGAGCAGATGATCATGATGAGACTACTGGACTTTTCTGATTTGGAGCTTGGAAAAAAGATTGAATATGCGATGAAGAACTAATACCACTTTTTGTTTCCGATGGAGTTTTTCTTGTTTTGACTCTACTAGGTATAGGAAATTCTTTTGGGGAAATTCCAAGTTTTTCACTTTGTGACCTAGTGAGAGGTCTGGAAGAAACAAACTGCGAGGTGACACTACCTTCAGATATTTCCAATTCTTCTAATGATAATGAGAATCCTTGAAGTTTATGAACTAAAGCTTCAACTTCAGGGGATTCAAGAGGCAGATTATCTGATTGATCTGAGACTTTGGTAGTGGGTGTTTGAATACTTTTATCAATTTATTCTCTAGTGATTTGAGATGTGGAAGAAATTTAAGGTGATGAGGGTGTTGTGCTCTTAGAATGGCTTTTGGATTTGGATTTATCTGCCATTCATAGCTTTGGCCCTCCTTTTAGCGCCAAAAATGTTGAAGCCTCAAAAATCGCTGCTTCAAACATTGGGGGATAACCCTGGTTGGGACCTTAGGACAACTCCTTTTCTGTTTGGTGTGGTGGCTCCGAATGGATTGCTAGGACCATTTTCCTAGTGATTTAAATGGGTTGGTAATGGAATGATTGGATGAAGGGAAAATGGGACTAAATGACTGAAATACAACTATCTAATATAATTTAAAACTGACAAAATAATTCTAAAACTAACCCGAGTATCAAATGTGAATACAACTTTAAATTGTTTCAATCAACCTATAACCATGAAAATGTATTACAACTTAATTGAAATATGTAGTTGTTAGAACGCTGTAATTAGCAAGATTGGAAAAATTCCAACTGTAGGGAGAACATTATTTCAACCACTTTGGGATTCTAGGATCTAGCCCTCCTGAATCTGGAGAGGGATCTCTCCAATAAGTGCAAAGATGGATTTGTCTTTGGAGTTTTGGGTAATGATATTAGGCTAGTTATGAAGGCCGAGGGTTTGTTTTTTTTTTCGGATGGTTAAGCATGATTACTGTTTGAGGTGGAAAGTTCTAAGTGCAAAGAGTTTCAAGAAATTAGAACAAGCTTTGGCCAGAAAGATAGATAATTGCAGGTTTTAGTCCATTGGGCTATGGAGTCATAATAGGGTTTAATTGAAACAATCGGGTTCAAGAATGGTCCATGGGGTAAGTCATCTATGTCTAAGGATCTCTTTAAAGTTTGATTGATGGAATGAAATGATACAAAAAGAAGGGGAATTAAACAAATGAAGAAAAAAGAGTAGCCTAGGATCTGGTAAGTACTTTGAAACTAGCCAGCCTTTGAAAAACACTTAAGAAAGACATAAAAGTAATCCAGGATCTAGTAAGTACTTCGAAACGAGCCAGCCTTTGATCCACTTTCGATAGAAAACATAATAAAAACAGAGGGAAACTTGAAGGCAACTGTTGGAGTAGAAACTAGCGGGCTGGGCTCACCACAAATGCTCTCCTAGCTCTACTTTACTTGGTTAATTTCAAGACAAACACAAAGATAACACTGAATGGACTAATATCTGGTAAGTAATTTTAAACTAGCCATCTTTTAACACATTCCAAGGGAAACTTTCAGACAGTCTTTTGGGATAAAACTAGGACCAAGGCACACCATATCTTCCTTAGTTCATCTCTACTTAACATATACTGAAAATAACATTTAAGAATAACAACCAGCTCAGACAGTAGGATGAGGGAACGACATCATTCCTATGCTTAAACTAAATTAGATCATTCCTAAATAACACAAATTGGAAGAAAACATTCAGATAAAGATTTTCAGTCAGAGAAGGGTACTGATATACAGTAGGTCCTAACTCTCTGCATGTTGTTCTTTATAAGAGAATATGAACACAATGAAAACAAAAGTAAAACAACAATTCACAATAAGAAATAACATCACCGTCAACATAGACCAAGATCCCATAAATCAGCTTGTATTGATGCTCCAAACCAGTTACAGCTTTAAGTCTAATGCTTTAGTTTAGCAATCATCTACACTTCCCAGACTAACTTATCTATCACAAGTAGAGCTCCAAGAGCCAATGAAAACTATTTACAAGTAGAAGTCTCAAGCTCAATTACATTTCAAAGTTCAGCAACCAACTCGACCAACAATATCTCATCTTCTACAGAGGTATTTATAGAAGAATGAGGAGGTGAGATCGAATAAAAGATCTCCCATAGCGATTAATACAGATTAGTGACTTCTCGGCCTTTGAGGGGCTCAATGGAGAATCGTACAGGTATTCTTACTGTATTAATTGATTTACATTTAAGATTAATCTCGGTGGGAGTTTTTTTTGACTTTTGAGGCTCTGTGTTATGTTGGAGTAACTCTGAAGATATTTTTGCATTAAGTTCTTTGGCAGAATCAGCTCTCTGGCTGCGTTGAGGAAAATATTTGATTTTGAACAATAACTTCGGCCTCTGTTTGAATGCTTCGAAGCATAGGTGGCTTGGTGGTAGCTGGGAGGAATCAATTTGCCTTAGATGTGGCGGTGGAGGCCTTTCTGTCTGATAAAACACTTATGATTTTCTTTAACTGTGTTTTAATTTGGAGGATTAGGCTTTTGATAACCAATCTTAGCCATAATCCCCAAATTTTTCTTCAACATTCTGCTCTGGCATGTTTCGTCTTCTACACTGATACTCTTTTAATTTATTTAACTCTGTGTCTTGTTGATGTGCAGGCTGTGCAGGGCACATATGGCATCAATGCCTCATGAAACATTGACGAAACATGGACTTCGAACCCCGCGAATGGTTTCCTCTGATGAATCAAATGCACGGTAACATCTTTCTTGGACTTTCGCCTTTCTTTGATTATAATGGATAAACCATTAATCCTGCAAAATACACAAAATATTGAGAAATCCTACGTTGTGGGTTTAACTTCTTTAGAGGGTGTAGGGAGAGAGCGTGGCCGTTGGATGGCATCATCCAATGGTGTAGATCTGTTTGTGGAGGTTGAAAGTAGAGTAGAGGGAGAGAATATATTAGATCCATCGATCACACAAAGATCAATGGTCGGGAGTGATCCAGGACGTATAATAGAGAAATGACGAAAATACAAAGGAAGTAAGGTAAAGAACCTTAGGCGGAAGAAGAAATGAATGAGAAATCAAAGTGGGCTTTGGGATGATCGTGGGTCGTCGGATGAGATTGGCCCACAAGATCAACGGTGGAGAATAAATCAGGAATTGGAAATCGGAGGGAGGCAAAGAATGTAATCAGATGCACCCGATGGAAAACCTCGATGTGATCATATGTGGGCCATCGATCTGTAGATCAGATCAATGGTGGGAGATGCGTCGGGAGATCGAAATTGGTGGTCAGAGATGAGGCGATGTGATTGCGCGATTGGGGAAGGCTGATGCAATTGCGCGATCGGGCCATTGCAATCGGAAGTTTTTAAAGGAGGGCAATCGAAAGAGCTTTTGTAGAAGTTTTTGATGTGATGGGTGGAAAATAGGAAAGCGCGCTAACCGTTGGATTGGCCCAATGATCAACGACGGAAATGGGTTCGGCTAATGAACGGGTGGGGCCATGTTATAATGTATGAAACCAAAAAAATTAATGAAAAAATAAAGGTTTTATGGCTTAAGGGTGGAAAATATATATAAGGCTTGGCGCCCGATTGCGGGGCTAGTGGATATATGGAATGTAGTATGCCCGGGGTGTGTATAAAAGGGGCCAATCGCAATCGAAGCCTCGAGATGGGTCTTTTTGATCTAACCATTTTCAAAGTTTGCGATGCGATTAGTGCTGTGAGGGGTTAGTGCCTGGTTTGTAGGGCGTGGACATGTGGGGGAAATGGTTTATGATTTTGGCCCCAGGGGGTTTAAACTCTTACTCAGAAATATGCATTTTTTATGTTTTTCTCTGGTTTTCAAAGGGTTTTGAGGGTTTCGATAAGGCAAAGAAAAAGTATTAAACCTTATCAAAGGGGTTTTGATGGAGGGGAAAGGGGAAAAATATGAAAATGAAGGATTTTTATGGGGAATAAAGGGGTAAAAATGAGGTTAGTTTTGGAAGTGGAAGGAGGGGGGGAAATGGTGATTTTGAAGCAATTTTTTCTTTTTGAAAACAACAAAATTTCTGAGTTTTGAAATGGAAATAGCAATGAATATTGAAACAAAGGCATGAGGCCTTCAAGAGTCTTCAAGAGATAACACTTTTTAGCAATAAAATTTGTTCCTTGAAGGCTCCAAAAAGTTTTAGCCACCTTTTTCTATAACAAATTTTATAGGTGGCTAACAACAGTAACAAATAAATATAACTCTGTTTAAGAAATTAAATAGAGTTATAATAACATATTTCATTCATCATTCATATATCATTTGAATATACTGTAAAAGATAAATATTTCTACACACTCAGAAATGATATCTATAAAGAAATATTGTAAAACGAGTATACATAAATGATAGCAATTTAAAAGAGAATATCACATAACATAAGAAAACTAACAGTGAATAGATAGAAATACTATATCCATCTTGATACTTTCAAATGCAATCCGATATCCAAATCTAGCAACTTCAATGTAAAACAGACTCCAAGATACAAAAATGAAATTCTTAAAGGAAATTTTGCACAGAATCACAAGATGTGATCCTTTATAAAAATATAAGAGTCAATGGAGTACAGAAATGTAATCTCCAAGTAAAAATATTACAAATTTAGGACCTCTTTCTAAATGCATGAAAGGGGTTTAAATAGGTACTTAATAAAACAAAATAAAAAAAATATTCCTACAATCTATCTAAATCAAAAATCTAGAAACAGAAATGTGATCTTGAGGTGAACCGACTCATTGATTATCTATTGCGTTTGATGTGCCCAGATGGCAGATTTTGAGCATTTTTTTCACCTCTTCTGGATGACTAAGTTTTGAGTGTAACTACCCTGTGTATGTGGCATCAAAGAATTCAGGAATAATGCAATCGATGGCATTTGAAATAAATTTTATTGTTGTTTGCTGACTATGAGGTTTGATAAGGTAGATCCACATCGTGTCCCATGATATTCCTTGCAATTGGCCAATTTGCTGATTTTTATTGACTATTTCTTGATTCCATCTGTAATCAGTTTCTTTCAACCTAGGTAACCTGCCAGGGGTACAATTTGAAATCAAATTGATTACATACAGGCTATTATTCACCATTTGTGTTACATTGTTCATCATGCTTTTAGTTCTGGATGTAGCTCCTTCCGCTTTGATTAAACGTTGTTCCCATTCTGCAAAAATAATTTCCTTGTGTCTTTCCAAAATCCTGGGAAGGTTTGATTTTCTTCCTGACTCTGAGTCTTGCCATAAAATAAATTCAGAAAATTTTTCATCAGCTTCATCAAATTCAATTTTAAGACTGACTCCTTCATCTACTAAGGAAGATGTAATTTCACACAAGGATTCTCAATCTGTAACCTTTAGACAAAATTCATTTAGTTGCTGAGACAATAATTTGTTTGTCTCTAGGGCTTCATTTTTGAACTGATCAAAATTAGGATAATTCTTAAACTTGTCCAATCTGGATTGAAACATCTTCTCTTGCTCAATCTTTGAAGTCTTCTCATCTTGCAGAAGAGCTTGTAATTTTGCTATCTCTTGGTTTAATTGTTGTTGCTTTTCTAAAGTCAGTTGATCGATATTTTTCTTTTCAACAGAAGGATGCTCTTCTAACTATTTGGATTTGAGCTCTCCATCCTGCAATTGCTGTTCCAACTGAATAATTTTCTGCCAGTTCTCTATAACCTATTCTTCCAACATAGTTATTTGAAAATCCTTTTGTTTCATTAATTTTGTGACTTCAGAGGCCTTGTCTATAGTTGCAACACTATAGGTACATGCGTATTGGGATAATTTGGTGAGATCCTCAGATGGATTCACCTCATCATTTTTATAAACAATATTCATAAACTCCACCTGTGATGTCGAAAGTGCATCCTGATCAGTTCTCCTCCTTTTCCTTTGTTTTCTCACAACAACCCTATGCTTAGGACTATAAAATACATCTAGAGGAGGGATTTATTCTATCTTCAACAAAATTTCACCTGTGGGATTTTCAGGAATAACTTCTATATCCTGGTCTTCCAGATCATTAACTTGGGGATTATTCTGTTGTCCTATTTGCTGGGAAATTTTTTCATATTGGCTCAGCAAATGAGGAGAAACTATAAGTTTAGCAGATTCAACTACCTTTTTAGTAGCTTCCTCGCTTCCAAGTTGAGAATCTGGATTATTATTTATATCTCCTTTTGGTGCCTATTCAGTAGCCTTACTGTTTGTGCCTCCCTTTTCAGTATGCACATTGGCATCAGTACATGTGATTTCTTTTCCTGTCTGGGCTGAAGACTGCTGATCAATATGTACATCAAGTTTAGCAGTTGTTTCTTTCTTTTTAGTATCAATTTTGCTGCTAATATCTTCTTTTTGTAAAACAGGATTAGTTCTTGTTACTTATTTCTGAGTCTGTATGATGATTTTGCTGGCAGATGTTTCTATTACTGTTTTTTCATATGTATTCTCTGTTTCCTTCTGTTGTGATTCATTCTCCTGTATAGGAATTCTCAACTAATGCAGAGGAACTTTGAGTAACCTCTGGCTTCTAAATAACAAAAACTTATTCATTTATTCGACCTGAAATTTGGACTTGGCCAAATCAAAAACTTGGGACAAATTATCTACAAAAACAAATAAATCATCAAACATATCTGGTTCATGTTCGAACCAAGCAATTGAAACAAAAGTATTAAAATCAAATGCCACTTTCCTTAGGTCATATTGCCTCCATGGGATTGTTGAAAGCTTGAGATTGTTTAGCTTACCAAATTATTTTTTAGCATGAACAAAGTTATTGAGAGTATAGTCACCACATTTAAAAGGAAAAGTAGGCCACATAAGCTTCTTGTTGTTCTCCAAAGTCTTAGACATGCCTTCTACTGTCAACTGATACGAAATTTCCTGTGCTAACAGTTTGTCTGGAACATACAAAGGAAGAATATGTGGTTCTACAATACTTTCGAAAACTATGATATATGTGAACCTTTCCTCTCAGAACCAATCCCCAATTGAGGATAAATCAACTTTTTCTTTGTCAGAAAACCTAGGAGGGAATCGGCCAAAAATACTTTGATAAATCGGGATAAGAAAACCATGACAAACTATGTAAACATGGCTTTCAAAATGCCCCTTCCATAAGAACTTGTGATATATATGAATAGCAACAAGATCTTTAGGGGTCCATTTCCATCCTAACATGGGGAATTCAGAATTGAAACAAAGGGCATCTAGGATATAAGCACAAAAAAAAAGGAGTGGTATTTCCTGAATTTCTATCTTTCCTGTACTCAAGAATTCTATTGGCTATCTTATCAGAAAGAATGATAGCCTAGTCCATTATCTCGGAATTAACAACAAAATGTATTAATGGCACCATTTGTATAGAAAACCTAGCTGAGTTATCATTCCCAAACAATCTACACATCATTGCTGCGACATAACAGTATGGAGGCGAAAGAGACTCCACAGAGTACATACCTGATGCCTCGTGTCTATGCTTTTCAGGAGCTTTTCTCCATTCTGTAATTGGCTCTGACTGATTTTCATGTTTCACAGCGAATTCCTTGATGAAGTCTTTGTTATAGATTTTTTGCGGGTCCGGAAGGTGGTACATTGCTTTAATGTCCTCTGCTTTGAAGGACCTGAATATTTCTCTAGAAGCTGAAACAAAGGTTCTGTTTTGGACAACCACATTATCAATTACCCACCGAATAACATCATAATATGGAAAAATGTTTGCCTGAGTTGCAATTCGGTGCAGGAATGAGTTCGCTAATATACTAAGAAGAGTCTCAGAATCAGAGTCTGAGTCATCTTCATCAGGAACTGTTGCCTTGGCTTCAACAACTTTAGGGTTTTCCTTTTCAAGAAAGTTATACACTTTTTCCCATGTCATCTTACCATGTCCTTGGCATGAGGTATCTGTAACCAGCTTAAGCTTTTCTGGTTTCTCTTTAGGCGGCATGGTAAACATAGGAGCTTTTGCAAGGACGACAACTTTTGATTTCCTAGATATTTTTGACATTTTGGTATCAGGCAATGTTTCCCTTGTTCTGCGAATGAAAGGATTGGACATTCTATTTTTATGTAACAAAAAAAAGAAGCTTTCAGCTGAGGTGAAAATGCATTAATGAGAACAACTATACAAAAGGGTTAATTCGTTAATTTCCATTTATTATTTCTGTGTTTATAACATAAATTCCCTCTAAAGAGTCACACTCATGCATTCAAAACAAAATAAATCGTTATTATTTGTTTGATTTTCAATTAATGGTAAACATACAATCAGAGATCGACATATTTTGAAATAAGTGTAAAAATATTACCTTTTAAATCCTCGCGATGCGATGAATAAATAGTGTATGGGCATTAACTAATAATTGCATCGGGAATTTTCAAAGGTAAATGAAATAACATAATATGATTTCTGCCAATTTTCGATTGCGATGATCACATCGGGGATTTTCAAATGGAGTGGATCGTTAAAGAGTTTATCTGATTTCCGATTGCGATGAGGTGGAGTCCACCGTGTTGGAGTCTTTCAATCAAATGAATATAACGTTTAATTCTCCAAAATGCAATTGCGATGAATCGCATCACATCGAAAGTATGCAAAAAAAATATAACACTTTAAAGCTTATCTGATTTGCGATTGTGATTGAGTTCCATCGAATTGGAGATTTACAAAGTGAATATAGAACTTAAAGATCTCTCCAATTTCCGATTTGCGATTACTGTACACATCAAATATTGTTAAATAAAAACTTTATGTAATATTTTGATATGATAAAAGCTTTGTATCTCATCGGATCAAAAAGTTTTTTAAGGTTGTATATTTTTATACACACTTGTAAATAAAAATATGCAATATGTCCTGTTATCAATGACCCTCTTATTCCTAATAAAAAATGATCGGATTGTTTCTAAATCTTTTATTTCTATTTGGAAAAAAAGATAAAAAGGGGACCTATTTCTAAATGAAATTTATTCTAAAAATTTAGAAATGGGGAGGGTTGTTGTACAGTACAACAGACCCTCAAGGTGAGGGGGGTGAGGGGAGCAAGCTAGTTCAGAACTTGGAGGGAATCGCCCATGGGATCCTAGATTATGCTTGCCTAGTAGATGTCCCTTTGGCTTATCAAAGGCACACCGTGGGGGTGCCTAGTTGCCTTTATCGTTTACTGAGGCGATTGGTGTGGGCAATGACATGCTACCATGAGCACCATGATGATTAGTCATCTAGGCTTTTATATGCATATTTTTGAGAGACATGTTGTCTCCGGATATTATTAACACATACATGTATATTTTTTGATTTTATGTGATGCACACAAACTGCAAACATTCAACATATATATATATATATATATATATATTTCTGGATGGATCTTCTTACATATGATGATGTTTTTTACAAGTTGTGTGAATGTCTATCTAGTAGCATGTTAGCTACTGCATCTGTTAACACATTCATGTGTCTGGGTATATGTTGATATGTAATGTAATCAAATTTTCTTTCCAGTAAAAGAATACGTAGATACAGTCCTAAAATGGATGGGTTCCTAACTGAATAATGACCATTGAGTTGTAACACTACAAGTTGTGAGTCTAGATATACAAGTAATGCACGAATACTGAGGTTAACAGCCTCGTTCAATAATTCCAAAACAACACTATATTCCCCAAAATTATTTGTAGTAGGCCCTAGACAAACACCTTGTAAATTAACTAACTCAGCAGCAAGATTGTAGATTACCCAGGCTGTCGAGGACAGATTCTTGGTACTGCAGGAGGCACCATCCGCGAAACCAACAAAAGGAGTAATAGACATCTGAACAATCAGGAATACCCAATCAGTAGAAAGACGCTTATAAAGCACACCACACCACACATGCACAAAAATGAAATCACTCACTTATGTACACACACCAGACAAGAATAATTCAAGCGTAGTACTTCTTCAGGTACAACCCATTTCTAGGCTGCACTAAAGGAATACCTTCATAGTTTATTAGCTCATAGGCACCACTTTTTAATACACGTTTTATGATATAGAGCCCATGCCACATGGGCTAGAATTTTCTTGCCCTAAGTTTATCATGTGCTTGATCATACAAGAGGACGAGGTCCCCTTCGATGAAAGAACATGGAGAAACCATTTGATCAAAATGAGATTTCACCCACTTTTTCTATGCCTCGATAACCAAAGAAGCCAAGCAATGATTTTCATCCAGTCATTTCAGATACAGGAGACGTTCTTCCTCCGGAGAAGTGACAGGCAGTAATTCCATAGCCAAATTTAGTGAAGGGATCTCACATTCAACCGGAAGAGTTGCTTCCAGACCATACACCAACTAGAAAGGTGTGAATCCGGTCACGCTCTTTACTGATGTTCGGTAGGCCTAGAGAGTTGAGAACAATTAGAGATGCTAGTTGGATTTTTGAATACCAATTGTTTTTTGAAGCATCGTGACAAGTACTTTTTTCACGGCCTAAACCTGGCCATTCGCTTGAGAGTAGTATGGTGTTGATCTGTCATGACGCAAGCCCAACTTTGATGTCAGCTTTGCCATCATGTAGTCCCGAAAATGAGTGCCATGATTGGTGACGATGCCTTGAGGAATGCCGAAACATGTAATCACATGGTTGAAAATGAATTGAGCGGCTGTCTTACCATCGACAGCTAATGTAGGCATCGCCTCGGCCCACTTGGTGAAATAGTCCACATCAACGATGATATAAGCATGCCCCCCGGCTGAGTGAGGGTTACATGTCATAATTTCAATGCCACATTTGGAAAAAGGGCCTATGGTAATGATAGGATGTAAAGGTAGGGGTGGTGCACGCATCTTGCGTTGAAATATTTGGCATGCATGACACTTTCGAACTGCAACAATACAGTCTTTGAATATAGACGGCCAGAAGTAACCCCCACGCAGAATCTTCTGGGCAGTAGCATAACCAGACATGTGACCGCCACAGGCGCTGTTGTGACAGTAATTCAGGAGTTTCTTAGCCTCTTCCAAGGTCAAACATCGGCGGAGCACAAAATCAACTCTGACACGATATAAGGTATCTATGACAATGCGATATGGTTGAGATTGATGCTGAACGCGACGTCGAGCATCCTTTGTCAACTCAGACTAGAAAGAAGATGTCTAAAGGTACACGATGATGTCAATGTACCATGGATCATGAGTGCTGATTAGAAAGAGAGTTTCATCATGGATATGATCTTTAGATTGGGATGGAACAGAGTTGGTAGTGAGAGAGCAGATAAGATAAAAAAAAACCAGTGACTTCATCGATTTGGTAGTGGTGAACTCCAAATCGAACTCCTGAAGGATGACAATGCATTTGGAGTACTTTCCCCCCAGCAATTTTTGACACAAGATGTAAGTCATGGGGTTGCAGTTGGAAATCATGGTTACCGTGGGCAACAGGATGTAATGGCGAAACTGCTGAACAGTCTAGACCGTGACAAGCGCCAACTTCTCGATGTGAGCATAGCGTGTTTTAGTATTTAGAAGATTTTGAGATAGATAATAAACCACATATTCATTTCCATCATCGTCATCCTGTACCAAAACCATGGCAATCGTGCTAAAAGCGATGGCCAAATAGAGGGTAAAGTCGCGATGATAGTTGGGAGGACGTACTAATGGAGTGTTGACGAGCAAAATTTTAATTTTATCGAAGGATTGCTGAGAAATCTCATCCCAATGGAAGGGAATGTCCTATTTTAGAAGTCTCGTAAACCCTTTGGCCACTTCTGCATAGTTCGGGATAAAGCGACATAAGAAATTCGCTCTTCCCTGAAGGCTCTGAAGTTGATGCAATGAGGACGGGGATGGGAGATTAACAATAGCCTCGACCTTGAGAGGGTCAAGGTGAATTCCGTCTTTAGAGACAATGAATCCCAAAAGACGACCAAAATCAACGCAGAAGACGAACTTGTGAATGTTATCGACAACCCCCAGTTTAATGGAGATGTCGATAGTCATGGTTTGGGTGATACTCAGATTTCCTTCCGAAAGAACCTCATGATTCAATATTGGCATTTGGAGAGGTGGAGAGGGAACCTGAGATGCGAAGTGCTATAGAAAATTGGAAATTTCCCCTAGGTCGGGCATGAACCAGGAACGATGATGTCCATCGCTCCACGATATATCTTTAAGAGACATCATCTCAACGATAGCTTCGTCGGACGGAAAGACTTCTCTCAACGGATCGGGCGAATCTGCATCTCCGAGCCAAGGGGATTGAGAATATACATCTAGATCCATGCTCAAAGGAGAATTTTCAGGAGGAGGAGGAACAAATGTAGCGATGATCTCACAATAATTGATTTCAACTGGAGTCAGAGGCATCGATTCTCCAAAATAGGTCACCTGTTCAAGGGAAGCAATGATCCACAGGTCATTTGACCTAGAGATCATGTTGACTTGAACGGTGTTCGGTGGTGGCACAGGAAAAATACCCATGAGAACGGGGTCCTTGAAAAGATCAGGTCCTACACTATCGGGGGGATTGGGAATTTGATCCACATATGGCACGTTATTCTTGGAGGACAAGGCAAAGAAATACAACTGATCGACAATGATAATATTTCCCTCATGAGGAAACTTCAAAAGACGAAAGAGGGTGGATGGAATGCATAGCATGGCGTGGGTCCATATGCGACCAAGAAGAAGATTTTAGTTGAGTTTGGCATCAACCAATTCTACTTCAACGTTGACTTTCTTACCTTGTAATGTGATCAGTAAAATCGTGAGAACACCCAAGGGTTTTGATTCCCTACCATCGAATTCCTCAAGGGCATTGGGAGATGAAGTAAGAGATGGAGAGCCAATGGCGTTCCAGTAGGCAGATGACATAACACAGGTAGATGCACCTTCATCCACAACGGCTCTGTGAATGTTGAGGCCGTTGATACTGACTTGTATAACAAGGGCGATTTGATGTGGAAGTCCAGGGAAAAAATTATCTAGATCGAAGGTGAGAAGACTAGAATCGACATGATCAATTCCATCGATTGCAGATAACAGAGATTTCCTTTGCGATGGGAAACTTTGAAGCACTTCCAACGCAAACATTGTGGAAGGTGCCTGTGCCAAATCCTCAACAATGCTGTAATGTTGAGCAGTACGGCCGTTTGGATTATAGGAAGATTTTTGCATAACACCTTTGGAAGCTGGCCTTACAACCGGTTCAGCGATGGGCTTCTCAATTTATAAAGGACCAGAGACAGGTGGGGGAGGCGGGCCATCAATGACTTCCTTCCCAGCTACCTGGCGTGATCTGGCATAATCCTTCGAACGAGTGGCCATACACATACCCCCATAGAAATATCCTGAGCGATCTTGTTAACAAAGGAGGTAGTGAACCAGTGAGTTAGAAGCTGATCAGGAATATCAAACTTGATCAGTCGACGATGAAGTCTCCACTCATGAATATGATCTGAAATATGAGTGGCTTTATCCTGCTTGAAAGATGTCAGGAGATGTGTCCCAGCTTCATAACGAACCGGTAACTGGAAATGTGTCAAGGAAGCCATAGCTAGAGTATTAAAGTCTTGAAAAATACCACAGGGTATTTCTATGTACCACTTATTAGTAGCATCGATAAGAGTGCGCATAAAAAGGCGTAGAAGAATCGAATCATCCACCCAAGAGTTTGAAGAACACCACTGATGGTAGGTCATGACATGTGCTTGGGGGTCTTCTTTAGCTTTACCCTCAAATTTGGGACAGTTACCAGGCACCTTGGTTGGAACAAGAGGATAATATGGATTATGGAGAATTGGATCATTGGTCAATTTAGATACATCCGAAAATTCCAACGTGGCAAGGAAAGGCAACTGAGGATTAAACGGCATACCAGGTCCCCGATAAGGAACTGTACCTATACTCCAACCTAGTTGGGCATAAATTTTCCCCCATTGGTTCTGTCCCAGAGGATTCTTACCATAGGGGGTATAAGCCGTATAATTGGGTTGATACGGTTACTGATAACCAGTGTAAGGGGGTTGATAACCAGGGTACTGGCCTCGATTATATGTAGGCCCCGTTTGAGCAATGTATGGATTCAACTACTGAGTATAGGTATAGCCTGTTTGTTGAAGGTAATAACCAAAACCTTGGGGCGGTTTGTAAACCGGTCGAGACTGACCTTGAAGGTAATAGCTGCCTTGGGGTTGAGCGGGCTGCTGGTAAGTGGGGTTCTGCTGAGCCTGATGAGTTGGGTGCACAGGCGGATTTGGCTGTGGCATAGAATAGATCGGCTGTTGATCAGGATTAATTGGATGTGCAGGTTGTCCTGGTTGAACCGGTTGACCTGGCTTTGCAAGCTGCCCTGGTTGAACAGGTTGGCCTGGCTGAACAGGTTGTCTTGGTTGAACAGGTTGACCCAGCTAATGAAGGACACCAGGCTGCCTCAGCTGAGCAAGATGGCTTAATGGCGGGAGAGGGCCAGGTTGTGCCTGATAACCTGGTTGGCCTGTGATAGGACCATAGGATGGCCCTGGCTGTGCAACATTCGGACCAATGGGAAACTAAGGTTGCTGAGGTTGCACCAAAGGTTGAGAAGGATGGATTTTCCCTCCAGGACCGTACAACGGTCTTGGTTGATACCCCGGTTGGCCTGTGGGTCATTGAGGTTGCCCTGGTTGGACCATAGAGTGAGGCTGTAGAGGTTGACCTTGAGGGTTGTAGGGGTGCCCTTGCAGACCGTACAACAACCCCTACTGGCCCGAAGGTTTTCCTTGTAAGGGTTGTCCTTGCGGGTCATAGAGATAACTAGGCTGGCCCGAAGGTCGACCCTGGAAGGGTTGTCCTTGCGGGTTAGAAGGTTGCCCAGCCTGGGCAGATAGAAAACTTTGAACATACTGATAAGCCTCAGGAGTAGGAAAATGAAGAGGGTTACCCTGCTCATCATATTGATATGGAAATACATAGATTGGGGTACAATCCGTTTCATAATGGGAAAAGTAAGGATAGTTGGGATCTTGGGAGGATTGACCAACCTCAGAGTTTGACGGATGTAAAGACAACTGATACTCCTCAGGAGAGATATTCTTCAGAATAGCAGATGTTATGTAAATGTCTTCAGGAACTAACAAGGTCCTGGTTGAATGAGTAGTGATAGTGGGCGTAGATGCAGCTACATAGAAAGTAGGCCTAACAGGTAATGATGTGACATGAGGAGATGACATGAGAGGTGTCTATGGTGACACCCCTAATGAAGGAATAACCGGCGTCGTGGATGGAGTCGATATTCCCATAGAGGCCACAACGACCATGACCTGACTTAAGGACCTTTATCCCACTAGAAGCGAAGGACAAGGTGAAGACATGATAGAAGACTCGAGGATGTTTTCTGGAAAAAGCTGGTAATCTTCACCAGATGTAGGAATTTCCTCACTAGGAGAAGGAATGGGTGAGTCCATATCTGACCCTGCCGCTAGATCTTCTAAAAGACGACGAGGACTAGGGGGTATAATGGCAGCCAAGAAAGGTGATCCAGATGTAAGAGGAGGGAAGTATTCCCCTACTCTAAATCCAAACCAAGTGTTGGATAAGGGCCAATTGAATTCAACTGGTCCACCAAAGGGAAGCTCAGATATAACCGGTCCCCCATCGGGAAACTTGTATATAATAGGCTGCTGAGGTTCAGCAGAGGACTAAGAGACCTCTGATGAATCGTCTGTGTAAGGAATACCAGTAGACAAAACTGAGGGTTGCACCATTGTGACAATAACGAAAAGAGGAAGAGATCCAAACAGAGACACATGGGAAAAAACCAAGGCAAACAATCAAATGGCCGAAAAACAATATCTAAAAGGGTGTGTGATCGTAGGTGATTAATTTACCACTTTGAAACTGGAAAATTTTATTGTCATATTTTAAGAGTCTAGAAAAAAGTAAAATATGACTCTATCTATTTCAATTTGGAAACAAGTATGAAAGGACAAGCACTTGATGATATTTTCAAATTTAATGAGTCAGAAAAGATTGAAATGACTACTTTGGTAATCTAGGCAGATGGGTGTACCAGATATCCGTGAACTTCCATATACATCTTGGTTACAAAATGAAAGAGAAATCAACCAAGGACTTGACGTACGTGCAGGTAATCTCCCTGAATGTTGTGTCCAGTGTATCACGTGTATAAGGCAGAAAACTCGGCTTCCTATGGATAAATGATAGCAACCTAGTGGGGTCTCCCTTTATAGACGCAGGGGTACGGGGAGCACAAGTCCGTGCTAGCACTGTCTAAAGCCAAGAGGCGAACAAAAACTACTAGGTTTAACGATGCCGGAACACGTCACTGGCCTAGACCTCTAGATATTTCGTTAATGTTTCAATGTTTCCTTAAGGTAAATTGAATAAATTTTAGAGTTTATCTTCAATTATGTTTCAATTTTAGGCCCTATCGAATGTTGTGTCTCAAAAAATCCTCTAAATGCACACTACATGCCATAATATATCACTTTGTTCAATGAAGAGCTAACTACGAGAAGGTTGAGAGCTTTTCAAACAATAACAAAACGATCACAAAACATCTACTATAGTCTCTAAAGCACACTAATGAAACTAAAAACTTTTCTTTTAGAGTTATATAACACTAATAATGCGGAAAAGCTTTCAAGTTTCACTAACTAATCAAAAGAAAAGATATTTTTTTTGTATTTTTCAATGTTTTAGAGCAAATGCACCAAACGAAATGAAAAACTAATGAGAAAACCAATTCGAGAAATGACACTGAGAGAGTCAAAACCAACAAGTTCACTCAATGCAAGGACACACAATGATAACTCAAACTGATGGAGAAATCCCTCAAATCAAATAAGGATCCAAAAAAAAACTCATACAAACCGTGTAATCTAGGCTCGAAATGGGACAAAGTGAAACTTGAATGAAAAAGAGAGCAGTCACTCAAATAATGCAATGATACAATGGAAACCAACCAAACGAATGCAAGGAAGCGAAAATGAAGTTGACTGGGAAGACAAGGACCAAAAAATTCCAATGGGAGGCTCAACACACTATAGCACCTAGAAGCCCTAGGGCTGGAATGCAAAACTGATGGTAGAGGGAAAACAACCAGAGGATAGGCGTCCAACATAGTCAACAAGGACTTCAAGGCACTCAAACAGTTGGAAAAATGACACCAGGACTAGAAATCAGACTCAGAGGGCTAAACAACAAGTAAACCCTAACACTGAATAGGGTTGGTGCAACTGTTTGACTGTATCTTGCGTCAAAACAACATTGGTGCGGGGGCCTAACTAGCAACAAGCACCAGTTGGTGCGACTGTCAGGCTATAAACTACACCAATGGAGTTTACTATGGAAAGAGAATAAAAAAGAGCAAACAAAGAGTAGATCAGGTCTTCTGGGGGCTGAACAGGGGTTTTACACCAAAAGGAGGCAAACCAGAAGAGCAAGTCAATCAATCAAAAGCCAAAAAAAACTGAAAGAGACAAGACTAACTCCAACTAAACAATCCCTAGCAGAGTCGCCAGTTTATTGGAGAGGCAAATCCCCTCTGTGGACAGAGGCGATCCCTACTAGCCTAGATTGTGTCTAGCAACAATCAGGTCATGCAGTGATGCAAGTCTCTAGTTACAAAACAACAAAAAACATAACGAATTACCTACCTCAGGTCCTACACAGTGGTCGTTGAAGAAATGATGACGCTTCCCATCCTTCGCTTTGGAAGATCATGATTCTTCCGCTTGACACGTCCGAATTCCTGCACACATATGAATGATACAATGATATACCATGTAAAACCTAAATCTTGTGACCATACATCAGTCAGAGAGGATGTAATTCATTACATCAAGAAAAAGACACATGAATGAAACCATGATCAAAGTTGCTTATCATTAAAATAACAAAGGAAAGATACAACCCAAAGCTCTGACACTTGATCTTCCTTCGGTGGGGCTAACAGCAGAGCATGTCTCAACGAAGCTTGTCGGAAATGGGACAAAGCTCTCTCTCTTTGGCTTGGCTCTCAAAGGTTGTCTAGCGATAGTCTCCTTGCTACAAGTTCAGCTCTTAGTTTTCTGAGGGAAAAGGAAAGCTTATATAGATGGGGGAAGAGGAGTTGGGATCCCTGCAATCATGGGATTGGCCCTATCTCTAAGGAAGCTTCCATGATAGGTGGAAAACCACCTCCCATACATGGAGATCCGAAGCCAAACCTCCCAACTCATTTTAGAGACTCGTTTAGGAGTTTGTTGGAATCAAAATTCTGCCATTTATTTTTAAAAAACACTCCTTATTAAGCTTGGTGCGAGTGAGACACTGGGACAGAGCGCCAGTTGGTGTGCCCTTTATGGTGGATTTTCCCCATTGGCGCGAGGGCTGAACTGGCTATTCGTGCCAAGGCCAAAAGATCAGTTTTTAGGGTTTTTCAAGGGAAACTTTCTTTAGAGGAATTATTGTCCTTGTCAAGGGGGATGCCATGAAAGTGGTTTCATGTCATGTCACTACTCACAGGTCACGGGAAAGGCCCTCCATTGTGTGGGATGGGGAATTGCAGGGACGGTGACAAAATGGTGTGTAACACTTGTTAATAAGTTACACTTGCAATTTTGTTCACTACCTGTCACATAAGTAAAACTAGCTATTCCATAAAATCATCATGTATAAACATATCACATCTGGTTAGCTCAAAACAAAACCATCATAATCAAAATCATAGATCACATGTAGTCATAAAAAACTAGAATCATAGAGCACATGCATAATAAAACTGAAATAAAATATTGATAGTTATCCTTTAATCAATCATTTCCATATGCACACCAGATTGGTTTCCACACCCGACAAACACCCAATTCCTTCTCTTCAACTACATACACATACACATAGTGTGCATCACACAGATACAAAAACAAATGACATACAACACCATATAATGCATGCAACTACACCTGAAATACAAAACATACACCTACACCCGATATACAATAAAACACATACACTTGCATCTAATTTACGACATAACACAATATATATGCCTACATAAGGTGTACAACACAACAAAATACATAGACCTACATATGGTGTATAACACAATACATATACATACAAAATCAACACAACGAATACACATGTCATGATACCACAACTAAGCAATACACACACACAGTACCACACATACAAAAAAAAACGTATACAACAGGCAAATAATACCATATGTGCACAACACAACATGTACGACATGCACACAATACCACATGTACAATAGTAACAGATGTACAACATGTACATAGTACCACATGTACACAACACGACCTGCACAACATGTACACAACACCAACTGTACACAACATCACTTGCACAACGTGTACACAGTACCATACGTACATAATGCCACCTGAACAACATGTACACAATGCAACATGCACAACATGTACAAAACACCACATGTACATAGAACCACATGCACGATATGTACACAACACCACTTGTACACATCACCCCATGTACAACATATACACAAAATCACATGCACACAACACCAAAATTACAATCATACATACAAAACCACATGTACATAGCACCATAGGTCAACATGCACACCACACCATATGTACACAACACCACATATGAAATATGCACAAAGAACCATATTTACACAAAAATGCATATCCAACATGTGCACAACACATATGTGCATAACACTACATAAAAAACATGTACATAACACCATATGTACATAGCATTGCATAAAAATCATGTAAACAACACCATATATACAAAACACCACATGCACAAATCATAATAGGTACAACATGTACAAATTGTACCACATATATACACAACAATAGTACCACACATCCATAGACCACACACTGAATCTACCAAGAAACCTTGCTTCCAGATCCTTTCCACCATCCATGCTTGTCCCAACATGTGACTGATCATACTTCTTTCATTATGTTGATGTATCCCTTAATATTACCTATCCATAACATAAATATGGGCATAGTACAAGCATATAATATCAATTCATATCCACATGATATTGATCTCATAGATTTGTCAGGGCTAATATTGCCACTAGTTTCCTCATAAGACAAGGAGCCTCTTCATGAAATTCACATGCATAAGCAATCATTTCTCCACAAGAATGTTTCCTGAAAACCTTGTCAGACAATGACATAGTTACATACACACATACAATATACATGTAAAAAATTGTATAAAACAATCATGATCCCGCCAAAAAATGACATACATATATATATATATATACACACACACACACATATAAATATTAACATTAAATAATCATGATTTCTGATGACCCTGTTAGACAATGGAATGCATACATACATGCATACATATATAGACATCAACATAATCATGATCACAACAAAATTACCAAATATCATAAGGTATAGGTTAAGATAACTCCCTTTATCCATGAAAAACATGCAAAACATCGAGAACAATAGTTCCCAACATAGCCAAGGTATCTTATGCCTCAGATCCATTTACTTTACGTTTCTCATGAATGTCCTGCCACCGTACATTTATCCCAATGAACCCCACCAGTCCAAGAAATTGTCATACTCTTGCCTTCAACTTCCCTTACTCATGCATCGAGTTTCATTCGGGTCTTACATTACCTGCGAGGTTTCATTCAACTCTCCCCACGCTCCATTAACTTCCATTTTCCCAAACCAATTCCCGATAAGCCAAAAACACAAAAAGGAAAGAACAAGAAACAAAAAAGAGAAAACCATGAAAACCAATAGAAATATTGCACCACCGACAAAGTGGCATGATCATGCACTAGAGAAAATCAATACTGCAAATCAAGTGCAACAAATCACAAAACAATAAAAGCACAAGACTAGAAACAAATACCATGACTCAATACCTATGGTTCCCAAGGAAACCTCAACCCAAGCCTTCTTCAAGATTTCATGGAAGTCTCTTTGGCATTCAATTCCTTGCATCATACTTTCATAGACACATAACTGTCAGTGTATAAATAAATATAAAAATATACTGGTTACCTTACCTTGATGTGCCAAGCATGTGGTGTTGTATCTAAACACGTACATATATCATCTCTCAAGGGACTTCAATTCCATTGATGAATTAAACTATAGATAGAAACTTTACCTGCCAAACACATGTTCATGAATATAGCACATATCCAAATAGTGTCAGAGAAAACCAAGGTTAAGAAGACTTCATGTGTTCATGCAAAGCACTCATTCATTTGGAATCGTGGTTTACAAAAATAGCCAAAGGAATTCTCACCCAATTTCTTCTCTTAATATTTACCTTACTACAATTGTGTCTTATTATAAGCTATCACATCACCCAACCATTAGCTATATAAACAATTCAATCATTACCTGGTCACACAAATTCCAAACATGTTTCCTACAGTTGTTCAAAAATGTTAGTTACATGTTCCAAAGATCAAGATGATATTTATATTAATATGAAATAAACCTCTACCATGACTAATAGTGATGTCATAATCAACTCACAATCATAGTCATAATACTAAAATTAGCACCCACTTAAACTCAAGTACATATTAGTTGTCTCAACACATAATGTGCTAGTACAAACATCTTGAAACAAGATCATTCCTTCATGCAATCTCATAGACACATACTCATATCATGCAATAAATAAAACATTCAGACAACAAGTAGACAACATAATATACACCAAACACTCAAACACCAAATAAAAGACATAGTCAAACATTCAAACACCAAATGTATGACGTAATCAAACTCATAGCTTAATGCATCTCAGGGGAGGCTATATTGTCTGCACAATCAATATAGATTAGCATGATATAGGTTTACAACACATCAAATCAAACATAAATAAGGTCATGGTATCCATAATGATAATTAGCTAACATGTCCACATCATAAGCTCATAAAAAATTATCATTCATGCATAACAATCACATATGCATAGTCAGTCTAGATTAGGATGATACATATAACATCAAGATATTAAATGAAATAACCCTAATCATGAAGTTAACTAACATATAAAAACAAAAATTTAACATATAACATAATCATAAACAACATATAACATAATCATTAAGTTAACTAACATATAATATCAACAATAAAGCATATAATAACAATTTACTATCCTACACGACTATCTAACGCACATGTATATGATTGCACTTAACTAGCATTTACCATGCATGTAACCACAAAAAAATAGAATGAAAATTATATAAGTAACCATAATTATTATAACAACCATTAACCTACATACCTCCATACCCACCATACAAACCTGTATGATGATCTACTCTTACCCCAAAGTCTAGTGCTGCAATCTCACTTTGGTGATCTGCATCTCTTACTCTATCTCAAGCAACACATCAACATCATAACAACCAACAACAACATGATGACACAAAATGCATACAATGACCTCACAATTCATGTTTGACTTATTATACATGCATAAATCTAACCATGACAATGCATGCATAACCACATATAGACATTGACATGCATATACATCGAACATGAATCCATGAAAAACACATCCAAACAAAAAAATCACCAACTTCTACATGGTGACACAATGTCAACAATGACCCTCACCATGCATACACAAAAATAAAATATACCAAAAGCATAAATAACACATATATAGCTGACATGTATGCATGACAAACAAATTCTGCTGATCCAGTCCAAGTGTTGAACCATGCTCTGATATGACTTTGTAACACCCTCCTGTCACATTTATCAAACCTAAACGGTCCACCGGGGTAAACATGTGATGAAGACTTACTATGATATGATTCAACTCCCCATGTATAGTTAAGGAAGTGGATCTGACAAAAAAAACCAAATGACCTTCCACACATGCTACAAAACCTCCAGGATCCAACCAACATTTCTAGGTGACCAACCACTGAGGAAACTTATTTTTTCATTGATTTAACACCCTAGTCAATCAATTCAAAATCCATGCATGTGAATTAAGGCCTCTTATTTCTACAACAACAAGAACAAGCCAACGACTGTGGAATTTTTTAGCTAGTTCTGTGCCAGCGACCCCAGATTCTGTGCCTCTTTTTTAGGGACAAGACATAGACCACCACCCAATACCCCATGAAAACCTAAGGAATGATAAATAAAAATGAGACAAAAGTACTAATTCAAACATTTTATCAATTATTTGACTAGACCCTTAGTAACCATGACAAGAATTTCATCACACATGTCACAAATATGCATTCTACAAGACATAATAACAGATCTGAGAATAATGGTCGCAAAATTATCTTAGAATCACTAATAAGAATTTATGCCTTGTCACATTAGATGCATTATAATATATTAGGTCATATGTTCATTTTTAATTCATTTATCAACCAAAACATGATGCGAGCCTTACATCATAATTATCATAAAACATACTCATAACCAACATATAAACAATAGAAATAAAAAGGATAGAACAACCATAAATTCCACATATGAATGAATACATTTTCACATAAAATACCAAGGAAAAGAACTCTTATTAATGAATGAATAGGCCAACCAGGTCTGAGACTTCCATGTATCACCCGACCATAAATTGGTTGAACCAAATATTTCTTTTAGCCAATCACCCCCATGCCATATTCCAGGTATGAATGTGGGACTCATAACCAAAAATCAACCAAGGCTTCCTGAGGCTCAACCACCTCAACCTCATCAATAGAACCAGGATTTACCACAATCCCCACTGGATCACTAGGACCTAAAAAAGCATGGATGCCACCGGATTTCTCCACCTACACCATGAGGAATTTACTTGTCTCCTAGTATCTAGGCTTTACCGTATATCTTTCCATTTACTGGTCGATATTCCTAGGCCTAATCGGTACTCCAATCTCCAAGCTTTACTGCAATCCGCACCAAATCACTAGGCCTGACCGAGGGCACACACCTCTAGAATTTAGCGTATATCCCGCCATGCACCGATCAAGGATTCCTAGGCTTACATAGACATAAAATATCTGGCTTTACTGCAACCCACAATCTGGTTCACATATCACTAGGAGATGTGTTATTTATTTTATATACCACCTCACTTAGTTTCCAATCCATTCGACAATCCAACTCAACTGAAACAAGAGAAATCCATCACAAAATGGCTATCTATAAATAACAAGGCAAGGCTGAAGAAGAGGGTCACACTTGGAAAAACCCATGCCCATGAAAACAGGAGAACCAAGAACACACATTCATAACCATGAATGCAAAAAATAGTAAGGAAATCATACATGCAACTTGATACCTACAAATAATTCCACTGTAGTTGCTTGATCCTTGCTTCCTCTTTCCCTTATTTTGTTTTCTTGATCCAATGCTAAAGTGATCCAAGAAAACTCTAAGTTTCCAAGAGTGAGAGAGAGAGAACATAGAGAGAGAGCTCCAAAAGAGGATCTGAAAAAAGTATACGAACTGATCCTCATAAGCCTTTTTATCAACGATGCCTCTATTTTCTTCATTTTACCATTATTTTTCCTTCATTTTCCTCCTCATATGCAACCTATGACCTTTCACCTTAATTTTCTCCTAATTTCCATTATTTTCATAAATAAATTGCCAAAAATGCCATTTTTCCTTTCCAAAGCCTTTTCCATTTCCTTTTCCAATTTCCTTAGTCGTAATAAACCAAATGAACACCCACACTAAGATGTTTCACCCACCATGCATCTTGGAATAAGTGTCTCATAACCGTGGTTATTATTTTGGTTGTGTTAAATTTTATTACATGGATTTTTCACCAGGGTTGTTACACATTGGTGGAAAGAGAAGAGAACGAGTTTTGAAAAGACTTGGAACAAATTACTGAACACTCAGGAAGCAGTGTTTGTAGTGACCAAAAGGTGTAACTGAAGGCACTGATAATGTGCATTGGTGATTGATTTGGAGGGTTCATCATTGTTGTTGCTATGTGTTGAGTAGATAGTTGGAGTACACATATTTAAGAGTGATCACACTGGACAGATCGAGGAAGGTGTTGGAGTAGCAAGGAACTACCACATAATCAACAATTGTGGAGTTGCATTAATTCAGTTTGACATTACATTGTTTATGTGAACTTTTTTTTTCATTTTTTTCTTCCACTAAATTAGCATAAAATTTGTTTATTGATTTTAAAGTTGGCAAAATTTTTGTTTCAAGATGGCTAATATTCTAGAAGAATCATATCTAAATTAAGAAATCAAATTTGATTATGCCAATTACATGAATTGGAAATTTAAATTGCAAACACTGATGGAGGGATACCATGTATGCTCGATAGAAAGTGGTGATTAAGTGAGACTAGAGGAACTGTGGAAGCTATAACTACATCAATTTAAGATTGTAGAAGTGGGAGAATAAGGAAAAATTGTTGCTAAGAATGTATGTAAAAGACAACATTATAATTCATATCAGATAATGCAAGACATTGAACAAGACCTTGAAAAAACTCAAGGATTTGTATGAGTCGAAGAATACAAATAGATTCATGTCCTTGAAGAGTAAGCTACTTTCTATTAAAATGGAAGAAAATGAAAGTATCAATATTTTATTCAAGAATTAAGGACATTAAAGATCAACTTGGAGATATAGGTGAATCCATATCTAGCACTGAACTAGTCACTATAACATTAAATTGAATGCTATATGAGTACCAAATGTTCATCACAGATATTGCAACAAGGTAGAAGGCTCCAAAATTTTGATGAGTTGGCAGGAGTACTCATACAGGAGGAAGAAATCCTAAAGGAACATTAAAATTCAAAGTTCTGAATTAGCGTTGAAGGAAAAGGGAAATCACATTTCAAGAGGAAGCCTTGGGAAGGTAATAAAGAAAGAAAGTCACCACTTGGAAAGTTATCATTTGGTAAGTCACCACTTTCTAAATCACAACCAGGTATGAAATTTCTAAAGGTCAATATGAAATTTTATTATTGTGGCAAGTTTATATATTACTATAGAGAATGCATGAAAAGGAAATACCACGAGTCCAAACATAGAAATAAGAGGCATATTGGTACTGATAGAGGAGAAAAAATGAATAATAACATCAAAAAATTTAGACTATTATTTATAGATGCTACACTATTTGTTGAAATAGATGATCCAAATACTTGGTTTTTTATTTTTGCACCTCCATCCATATGTCCTATGATAAGGCCTAGTTTGAAAAATTTCATGAAAATAATAATGGTGTGTAAATATATATCTTTGGGATGATCATTCACATGAAATTAAAGGGTATGGTGATGTATGAGTGGCATTACCTAATGGTCATGTTAAGAAACTTCAAAATGTGATGTATGTGCTTAGTATTAATAAAAATATAATACTATTTTATTCTAATAGATCAGGGCTTAAAGGTAAAATTTCTAAATTGACATTTTTTAGTGAAAGATACACAAGATCACTTCAAGAACATTGCAACAAGAGTTACAATTGGAGGTTTATATAAGCTCAACGTGGCTTGACCAAAATCCATCAAGAAGTGGTGTCCATGACAATGACAACAAAATATCTTTGGCATTAAATGTATTGACAAAGTTACCAACTTAATGAGAATTGTACCGAGTTCTTGGTTTTTTAAAGGTCGCAAAAAATCATGATTTTCATGCTGATTTTGAAAAGTGTTGATGCAACATCAACATTTTTTTTGGATCATATTTTTGACACTTTAAATTTCTTATGTACCAACATAGATCCATCTTAAGTATGGATTTAACATGAGCTGAAAGGGATCAAATTTCTTCACTTGCAAACTTTTTTCAGGTGAAAAATATAATGTGCAATCATTCATTGTTTAAATTGTATTTTTGAATGATATATAGAGAATATATAGGACCAAATAAACATTTTAACTATAAAAACTTAAATAGTTTATTTAAATATCCTATTGAAATATTTTTGAAATGTATAAGGTTTAAGCATCTCACTCACACATTATTTTTTACTTATAATTACTTATATATATATATAATGTTAGTGATTTTCATGTCGATTTTGAAATGTGTTAATGCAACATCAAACCATTTTTTTGTGGGCTTATTTTTTACGCTTTATATTTTCTTATGGATTTTGTTTTTGAAATGTTGGTGATTTTCGTGCTGATTTGAAAAGCGTTGATGAACATCAACATTTTTTCAGGGGAGAGGGGCATATTTTTTAAAGGGTTTTTCAAGTTTGTGTTTTTAATTTTTCTTTGCAATAGTTTTATGTAATGAAAGTTTCATTTTTTTGTGAAGTTTAAAAAAGAAATTAATATTTTTAAGTTTAGTTTATATATATATTTATGCATCGTTAATTAATACTTCAATACAAAAAATAATTGTCACTAAAAAATAATAATTTTAAACACTTGATAAAAAAATACACATTTTGCGAATAAATTTAATGAAAAAAATACACTTTTGGGGCTCTTTTGAGTAAAAATGGCATGTGAAATAAAATATTTTTATGAAAAAAGATTTGAGTTTTTTTGAAAAAATAACAAATTTCATGAAAATTCACCGGATGCGGTTGCCTCCAGTTCATTGTGATGGGACTCAAGTCCCTCGTTGCCTCCCGAGGCAGAACCTATGGGCATGCCATTTGGCCTCCCACCCTTGCAATTACTATGGCATTCAATTCGCCACCCCGCGCCATATTAACTGCAGTCTCTGGAACCGTCTTCGCAAGGTGCTCATCATCTGCTTCACTTCGGCTCTTGGCATGGATAGGGATTATATGCATGGTGCCTGCCCTATTTGCTTTGCCGCTTTGTTTCACTGTGTTTCTTGCCCGTCTTCCTGCTCGAAGCCCAATGCTCGAACGCAGACAGGCAGAAGGTGTGAACTGGTATGCTGTCTGGAAACCACTCCGGAATTCCATTATTCGCACAGTCATTTCTGTTTTTCCAATTCGCTGTTTTTCTCTAGTGGTCCTGTGCATTCTCTGCCTTCTTGGCCGCTCCATTTGCCTCCCTCCGCCATGCCTCGTTTACGCCAGCGCATGTGCTGTCGAAGAGGATCCAGTCGGGGCAAAGTTTATCGTTCTCCGTCGTCCCTTGCCTCTGATTCTTCCTCAGACTTTTCTTCAGAATCCAGAGGCCGTAGAGGCAGACCTCGTGGCCCTCCCTCCGTGCCTCCCTCTGAGCCTCCGGTTTGCCCTTCTGCCGTTCCCTCTGCCCCTCACCCTATTCCCCTTCTTTCCTCCGCTAGTCTTCCCAACATGTTGAGTTCACCTTCAACTACACATTTGAATGTCTGGTTCTCAAAGCCTTTGTTATGGTTTCGTTTTGCGAAGAATCCTCTACTTTGGTGCTTCCTCCACCTACTACTCCTGGTCTCTCTGTCACTTTCCAGGGCCCCTCTGTTGCCAGCCCCATTCCGGCAGATTTTTCCCAGTTAAATCTTGTCCCAAACATTTCAATGCAGGTTCAGAATGTGGAACACGCGGACAAAGACACAGTGCCACCTTCCGCTGATGATGAGGGGAGCAGAGAAGAATGGGGCTACAGAATCGTTGAAGAATCACCCTCCTCCACCAATGCTCAGTAGTCAGAAGACACCTCAGAGGTTTTGGTTTTCCAGGTTCAAGGTATTCATGCTCTTTCTGGTTTTCTTGTGGTTTTATCCTCTGCTTGCAGAGCAACATGTTATAATTTTTGCTTTTTGACAAACTATTGGGATGTAATGCCGGTTTCCCTCACAAGGGCGACGAATTTTAATATTTTGGGACTGGTTTCCCCACGCTGGGCGGTCCAAACCATGATTTTTCCTGGAAGTCAAGCCCTGTGCTCAGGCTTCCTTAGCTAGGACAGTGGAAGCTCTATATTATTATGTTAATTATTAATAGAATTAGTGTTACTTATAAAAAAAAAAACAAATTTCATGAAAATTCTATGAATTTTATCTCCAAAGATGATAATATTTGAAGTTTTTTTTAATGATTAACATAAAATTTTAAGTAAAAATAACTAAAAAAAAATTGTTTAAAACAAATTAATGAAGATGGTTAATGTCCACTTAGACCAATGAGGTCTATCAGACCTTAAGAAAAAAAAATTTAATTGAGACTTTTTTACATTTTATTTTTATGATCAAAGATGAGGGAAAGAAGTGTTCCTAGATCACTATAGTTTTGTTGACTGAACAAGTCAAGAAGGTTGGTAATGTGGTAGATGTTTTGGAAATGAGAATGGATATGAGAAATATCCAGAAAATTAAAGAGAAAGTGCTTTTCATCTTTAACCTTGCTAACAAAATACAAATAATTTATAAGAAAAAAAAACAAAAATAATTTAAAGAAAAAAATTTCAAAAGAAATTCAAAAACACAATTTAAAAAAATAAAGATAGAGAAATATTAAAAAATAAATAAATAAAATTATATAGGTTTAAAAATAATAATAATGATGATGATGATGATTAACATCCACTAATACCAATGTGGTCTATCAGACCTCAAGAAGAAGAAGAATCTAACTGTAATTATTTTGAATCTTATATCAATGCTAAAAAAAAGGAAAGAAGCACATCGAGATCACTATAGATGGGCTGACTTAACAAATCAAGAACATTGGAAGGGTGACAGATGTTAGGGAAATGAGAGTGAATGTGAGTAAGGGCAAGAAAATCTAAAATAAAGTGCTTTTCATCCTCCACCCTCTTAGTATCACAAAATTGACAAATTCTATCATCACAGGGAGTATTAGGAGTAGACCAATGCCTGGTTTCATTTTGAAGCTCATGAGAATTAGTTCTAATCCTAGCGATGTTCATATTTTTCTTTGAGCAGGTCAAAACAAAAATATAATTCTGGCTCTCAAGGGTGGCATTGAAAACCTCCTTATAATATCTTAGCTTCCTTTTACCCTGCAGCTCATTATCATCCCATAACTTATCCTTAAATTTGGAGGTGATAGTATCTTTGATGCTATCTTTGCTTCCAAGGATAATCTCTTCATTTATCCCCCAATTGTTGAGCCAAGACTGGGCATCCTTATGCCACCCATGCTTGAGGTGAAGGTGGGGGTTTTGACTAAAGTTAGAAGAAATTTTAGGAAGCCTCTTGGATTCCATGTTGTAAAGCTTATTCCTATACATTAGATACTTAAACACAACCATAATTTCAATAGGGGAGAGGCCAACTTTGATCTAGAGGATAGGAAAGGGGGTATTTCCCTTGATCTTGAGATTATAGGTTATGGTTTTTTTTTGAAGCATCTTAATCTTTCTCCACAACTCTTTTGATATACTACAACCCTAGAATTCACAATGGTATAGGACAACAAGGGTGACAAGCGTCTCAAAGAGGAGAATTTTTAACTCCAAATATAAAGATTGAAAACCTTACAATTTTTTTCAAGCTCACAATAAGCTTTCTAGCCTCCAATAATTCTTTTCTCAATGCTATACTTCTATTTGAGCTGATAATGAATGTCAATACCCAAATATTTATAAGAAGAAACTTGTTCCAAGCACTTATTATCATAGAAAAAAATTCCATGGGTGATATTTTTGGATTTAATTATCATGATTTTAGTCTTGTTGGTATTAACCATCATACCCATCTTGGAGCAATAGTCATGAAGAGTCTTAAGTTGTGTGTCAAGTTCCTCATGGCTTTTATCAAGAAAAATGATATCATCGGCGTAGATGAGAAGAGTAATGATAATACCAACAAGCTCGGTCCCCTTGCACCTTGTTATTTCCAAACACTCCTCTAGCTTATTCATGCAAGGGTATGGGAAAGGGGACACCCTTGCTTAACCCTGATATTGCATTTAATATCTTTGGACCACCCTTAGTTGGTTTTAAGCTTGGAAAAAACCATCTCATAGAGGTGAATCACAACAATCTTCAACTTAGGAGGAATCATTATCTCATCAAGTCTTTTCAAAATCTTATCCCGAGGAACAATGTCAAAGGCTTTTCTAAAGTCCACAAAGAAACAAAAAATATCAACTTTACTATTATGACATTCCTTGACAATGATCATGAGAGTGACAAGATGGTTGATAGTCGAGTGGTATCTCCTAAAACCAGCTTGCCCTTTAGCTCTTTTACCATGGATTTCAAGGTAATGAATAATCTTATTTTCCAAAATGAGACCATAAAACTGTTGAGATTCAACAAGATGATGAGCTTAGTGAAAATGAGTCGCCTTCACTAAGTGGGCCTGCAATCTATTTTTGGTGCAAGTCTATTTTTAGACATGGTGATCATATTTCAAAAGTTGCAGGATGCTATTTGTGGATGGTTGGTCTATTGGGCGAAGTCTATTTATAGATCATCGATCTAAAAATAGAAGTGTCGATTATTATTAGCTCTTAATAATAATTCGATAATAAACAACAACTTATTCTCTTGGAGCACTTAATTTCAGTGCACAGATTTGGAAAATCAGTGGGCTGAAGGAATTACACAATTCCTAGGGTTTACTGGTGTTTCATGCATGGAGGACTCAGTTAGAGCTAAAGTGGAAAAGTTATGACGGAGTTGGAAGAGTAGTTCATGGAGTTGTATTTAGTTTAACTCAGTTAGACTCAGTTGAGCTAGTTGTATCTAGTCTAAATGAATGATACACTAGTGAGAGTGGAGTGAATTAATTATTTAATTAATTCACAAATAATAACTCATTAATCAACTAAACAATACAATAGTTAACTACAGTGCATGGCAGTTCCAGTGGAGACCCAGTGGAGAGATAGGTGAAAGGGAAAGATGGACTATCCGTTGTGACTATAGTGATGCATTGATTGCACCACACACACATTGGAGTTGCAAATGAGGATTGCAGAGTCAAGGCAAGGGTAATTTTAATTCATTCAGAGCTATTCTTCAATAGGGATTACGCAGTGGAGGCAGGCTAGCAAGAGGGTAGAAATCGGTGCATATATTTGCATATTTCTTCTATGTTAGTGTGTGATGATTGATTGTACTGAGAGCTTGATGTACTAAGATTTGTATGAGATTGTTACATGATATCCATGATACATAATATATGATAGTTGGGGTTTTCATCTTTAGGCTTTCTCGTTAAACAATTGTGTCATTTGCGATTGTTTTTATTTATGCTTCACATGTGTTTGCAATTAATTTTCAGCAAAAGATTAACAGTGGAAAGATTCTGTATTTTGCAAGAAGTTAAATATTGTGAGATCAGGGGAATTTGGATGTCTATATGCTTATTTTCTACTAATTTATACATGGCATCAGAGCAGTATTAAATATTGAAGATTGCAATTGTGAAGAATTACTGAGTTTGTGCTGGTGGACAATTCAAATTTGCTACAGAAAATTCTTGGTGCAGAAGTTGAGTATACATTGAAATGTCTTTCAATGCATTGTGATTTGAGTATGCCCTTGATGGGAGCTTGAATTACATAGCCTGGAAGGATACGATGGAGGTGGTGCTAGAGGATAATGTACTGAAGGGGTTCATCGATAGTGATGTTCCTAAGCCGGGATCTAGCGATGCTGCATTACTTGACGCATGGCAAAAGAAGATAGCAAAGACAAGAAGAATTCTATTGGAATTTGTGAAGGACCATATTTTGTACAACCTTCATGGGAAAGCCACTCCATTCTTAATGCGTAAGGCTTTAACATATTTTTTTCAAAGCAACAGCGACCATAGGAAGTTGGCGCCGAAAGACAAGCTCAGAAAAATAAAAATGGAGAAGGGCAACAATATTCCAAAATATCTCACAAAGTCTGTCCACTGTAGGGATGAACTGGGAAGTGTGGGGATTACTGTTGATGATGAAGAATTGGTGAGCTTGGCTCTCCTTGGGCTTCCAAAGAGCTGGCATTTCTACGAAGACTCTGTCAATGGACGGGAGAAACAGCTGGGATGGGAGCGACTTTGGTTGGATCTTATGCAGGAGGAGATAAGGCGGGGTACCAGGGATGGCTCTTCATAGAAGAATCATGATGAAGGGAATTGCGCTTTGGCCACCAAAGAAAGGAAAGGGAAGGGGAAGAAATTTCCTTCAAAATCCGATGCTAAAGGCAAGAAGTAGGATTTGTCCAAGGTGAAGTGTTTTCACTATCATGAACATGGGCATTTTGCCACTAACTGCCCACAGAAGAAGAAGAAAAATAATGTTTCTAGAGCTACAACTAGAGAGGCCTTATCCTCGCAATTTGAACTTGATTTCTCTTTGATCGCATGCTTGATTTCAAGCTATATGGGATCGGTGTGGTATCTTGATAGTTGTGCGTCTTTCCATATGATAGGAGACAAGGAATTGTTTAGTGACTTGGAGGAGAAGGACCTCCAAATGCATATAGAGATGGATGACGATGGTTGATATAGTGTGACCAGAATTGGGACCATTACATTTGAGAGGGAGTCTGGTAATCCATTCTTGTTGAAGGATTTTATGCATATTCCAGGTCTGAAGAAGAACTTGGTCTCGGTCGCAATTTTGGAAGACAAAGGTTATGATGTTGTTTTCAATGAGGGAAAAGCCTTCCTTCGACATAAAACAACGAGTCAAAAAAATAATATAGGGAATTGAGTTAATAATATCTACAAGGTGGAGGCAGATGGTTGCACTGCAATGGTGGGAAAAGCATAAGAAGTGGTGAGCCGGGATGAGGGTGAATTATGGCACAGGAGATTGGGCCATCTTCACCATGGCGCTTTGAAGATTTTGCAGCAGATTTCTACTGGAATTCCCAAGTCTCTTGCGCAGTCAGATTAGTGCAAGGGATGTACTATGGGTAAGTTTGTGAAGACCACCTTTCATGAGAAGGAGAACTGTGCTTCGGTGATTCTAGAGAGAATTCACACAGATGTGTGTGGACCTTTCTTGGTTGCTTCAACAAAAAAACACAGGTATTATGTTATATTTGTTGATGAATATTCTCGTAGATGCTGGATCTTCTTCATGCAGAAGAAGAGGAAAAAATTCTTAAAGTTCTATGAGTTTAAAGCATTGGTCGAGAAGGAGTTGGGGAAGAAAGTGAAAGCTCTATGGAGTGATAATGGTGGTGAATACATCTCGGGTGAATTCAAAGACTTCTGTAGCAAAGAAGGAATTCGAAGAGAACTCATAGTGCCTCATAACCCACAATAGAATAGGGTCGCGGAGAGGAAGAATATAATGATCGTGGGTGCTGCATGACCAGGGCCTACCGATGCACTTGTGGGTAGAAGCATGAAACACTCCGGTTTATGTGAAAAACCATTGTCCTCATAGAGTACTTGGCATGAGTACACCTGAATAAGCTTTTACTGGTAAGAAGCCTGATATTTCTCATTTGAAGATTTTTGGCTCATCTGTTTACATTCATGTGAAAAAGGATGCTAGGAAGAAGCTGGAGCCAACTGTAAAAGTTGGGATATTTGTGGGGTACACAGAAACACCCCATAATTATTGTGTGTATTTTACAGATAGTCGGATGATTGCGGTGCGACGGGATATAAAATTTAATGAGGTGAAAGCCATGAAGTTGTCACTTGAGAGGGAGGTACACTTGCATGCAGAGGAGGAACTTCTTGTTCCCAAAGATGAGCCTCTATATGTGGATCAACCACAAGAGGAGAGTCATGGAGTGGAGGAGGCCACTCATGCAGAACCAAACATCATACAAGGCAGAAAGTGTACAACAGAAGTTGAGATATTGAAGCTTGATGCGGCACATAATGTAAGAGTCCTTACATCACAGCGCAGACATAGATAGTCACCTGAACGATTTACTGGATACATGGCTCTTATGAGCAAGTGTATCATGACAAAGCCATATTATTTTGAAGAAGCAGTGTAGGAGCCCAAATGGGTAGATGCCATGGTGGAGGATTATGACTCCATTGTCAGAAACAATGCTTGGGAGATTGTTCCAGGGTCGGTGGGTAAATCAGTTGTAGGATCAAGATGGATCTACAAGGTAAAGCAAGTTGCTGATGGGAGTGTCGAGAATTATAAGGCAAGATTCGTTGCTTGGGGATTCTCACAGATCGAGGGGATTGACTATGAAGAAACCTTTGCACCTATCGCACGGTTTTCTTCCATACAAACCATCCTTGATCTCTCAGCGCAGATGGGTTGGCACATTCATCAGATGGATGTGAAGACTGTGTTCCTTAATGGGATCATTGAGGAAGAGGTGTACATTGAGCAGCCTAAAGGATTTTAGATCTTCAGCAACGAGTCGCAGGTGTGCAGACTCAAAAGAGCGCTATATGGGCTGAAGCAAGCACCTCATGCTTGGTACACACAGATCAACAACTATTTCACTGAACTTGGCTTCACCAAGAGTGAGGTGGATGCAAACCTGTACCAAATTGTGGTGGAGGGTAAGCTTTTAATAATTTTTCTTTATGTTGATGACTTAATACTAACGGGTGATGAGTAGTTGATACACTCATGCAAGGCAGATCTTGCAAAGGAGTTCAAGATGAGGGATTTGGGCCTCCTTTGTTATTTCCTTGGATTGTAAATATGGCAGCGGGAAGGTGAACTGTTTGTGTCTCAAGGAAAGTATGCCCAAGAGATATTGGAGAAGTTTCACATGCAAGGCTACAAGCCTATCGAAACTCCTCTTCCAGGAAATTGGAGGATATAGGATTCTACATCAATAGAGGTAGTGGATGCCACTATTTATCAACAGTTGGTGGGTTCGCTCATGTATTTAGTTAATACAAGACCGGACGTATGCTATGTGGTGAACCAACTTTCACAAGTGATGGTTAAGCCTACCAAGCTCTTTTGGAAGGTAGGCAATCATTTCCTAAGATATCTCAGGGGCACATCTAAGTATGGCTTATAGTACAAACAGACGAATGAGGTGAAGTTGCATGGATTCACAGATGCAGATTGGGCAGGAAGCCCAATAGACATAAATAGCACATCAGGAGGGATTTTAAGTATCAGATCTACAACATTTTCTTGGTACAGCAGGAAACAAAGATCCATGGCACTCAGTTCAACGGAAGCAGAATACATGGTAGCAAGTCAAGTTGCATGTGAGGCTATCTGGATGAGGAAGATCCTGGTCGGTTTGTTCGGTTCACATTTAGATCCTATAGTAATACATTGTGATAATCAGAGTTGCATTAAACTCTCGATTAATCCTATTTTTCATGATAGATCTAAACATATTGATATCCAATATCATCATATCAGAGATTGTGTGTAGCGGAAGATCATGTTGCTTCAGTACATTCCTACGAAAGAACAGGATGTAGATATTCTAACGAAGGCACTCACCAGGAGAAAATTCAAATACCATAGAGACAGGATTGAGGGAAGGATAATCCCTATCTTGTTGAGAGGGAGTGTTGAGATTCAACAAGATGATGAGCTTAGTGAAAATGAGTCGCCTTCACTAAGTCCACCCGCATGCTATTTTTGGCACAAGTCTATTTTTAGACTATGTATATTTTTAGACATAGTGATCATATTTCAGAAGTTGCAGGATGCTATTTGTGGATGGTTGGTCAAGTTGAAAAAATATATGAAATTATATTTTTAGAATATTGGGCGAAGTCTATTTATAGATCATTGATCTAAAAATAGAAGTGTCAATTATTATTAGCTCTTAATAATAATCCAACAATAAACATCAACTTATTCCCTTGGAGCAATTAATCTCAGTGCACAGATTTGGAAAATCAGTGGGCTGAAGGAATTACACAATTCCTAGGGTTTACTGGTGGTTCATGCATGGAGGAATCAATTAGAACTGAATTGGAAAAGTTATGACAAAGTTGGAAGAGTAGTTCACGGAGTTGTATTCAGTTTAAATCAGTTAGACTCAGTTGAGCTAGTTGTATCTAGTCTAACTGAATGATACACTAGTGAGAGTGGAGTGAATTAATTAGTGAATTAATTCACAAATAATAACTCATTAATCAACTGAACAAATACAATAGTTAACTATAGTGCATGTCAATTCCAGTGGAGACCCAGTGGAGAGGTAGGTGAAAGGGTGAGATGGACTATCCGTTGTGACTATAGTGATGCATTGATTGCATCACACTTACATTGGACTTTCCAGTGAGGATTGCGCAGTCAAGGCAAGGGTAGTTCAAATTCATTCAGAGCTATTCTTCAATAGGGATTGCGTAGTGGAGGCAGGCTATTAGGAGGGCAGAAATTAGTGCATGGATTTGCAGATTTCATCTTGTTAGTGTGTGACGATTGTATTGTACTGAGAGCTTGATGTACTAAGCTTTGTATGAGATTTTTACATGATCTCCATGATACATAATATATGATATTTGGGGTTTTCAGCTTCAGGCTTTCCCATTAAACAACTGTGTTATGTGCGATTGTTTTTATTTATGCTTCACATGTGTTTGCAATTAATTTTCCACAAAATATTAATAGTGGAATGATTTTTCATATTTTCAGGAGATTAAATATTGTTGAGATGAAGGAGATAGGATCATGCTTAGTGTATACTAGTTTCTACAAAAAATTGGCTAAGATGTGGCTAAATATAATGTTCCTGAAGTTAGAGGGAAAAAATTTGTCCCCATTTTTAAAGATAGGCACATTAAGGATTTGCATCCAAGGCTTAGGGAAGCCATGCTTTACAACCAAATTGAGAACCTTGTGGAGATGAGGAATGAGGATAGATATTCCCATATTTAAGATCTTAGCTCGGTATCCTTCAATGTCTTTAGCTTTCTCACTAGCGATCTAATTAATCCCAAACCTTATTATTAAAAAATAATAAAAATGTTATAATTTAATTGAAAAATTAGTTATAAATTAATTTTAAGAAAAAATCCCAAAAAAGAATTTTTTCTTAATTGTGTTGAATAGGAGATTGAAAATGAATAGGGATTGTCTACCCAACCTTCAAATTTGTCTGGACGACAAAAAAAGGTTGGAATCTTGCAAAAAAAATTTCAAAAAATCTCACATTAGAAATGTTTGAATCGAGTTTTTAATGGTGAAAATGGATTCAAAACCATTAGAAAAATTCAACGCACTCAAAATATTAAAGTTTGACAATTGTAACTTGGATTTACAAAAATTCCTACCAAATTTTATCAAAATCTTGCCATAATTTCTATAATTTTCTAGGAAAATTTCAAAGCTACGTAGACTACGACGTATGAATATACCTAGGATGTGAGCCAAGTGTAGGGTTATATGATTAGAGATTTTGTTAGCCAATACATGTTTTTTGAAGGAGAATTTTTTGTGTCATGGGCATTGGAAAATACCAACTACATGTAGTCAACCCAGCGTTATAATCTTTGGAATCAAGGCAAATTATGCCTACAACATAATTTCCAAAATTGTTGCTAACTTGTATGATAAAAGAGATCTTAAGCCACCTTTGATTGATAAACATGGCCATAAGGAAAAATATGAGTTATGTAGCCTTGAAACATGGCCATGATAAAGGGCACATGATAACATAGATCTATAAGCTCACAATTGTATTTACTTTCACACTAGAAAATATAAGTAACTAAAGGGTACTGGATGGACATGAGCTATGAGTTGTCTTGTTAGTGGTTTTTTTCCTTATAATTGTTTTGTAGTGTAAAAGGATGTGGAATTTTAGATTGGAAATTTACAAAAAAGAAGTAAGTATCATGCATTTCACCATTTAGTAACAAATTTTTAAACATGGCATAATTATAATAGTTTTTAATTTGAAACATTGTGTAATTATAATATTTATTTAAAAATTCCCCAATTGGGGTGCCAGGTGTACAGCGTAAGGGGTGAGGTGGCACGAGATTGTGCGGGCCACACGGTGAGACCAAGCTGACATGTGGGGAGGAATGTGGGTGGTACCACCCAAGGTGTATAATGATGGCATTAAATACGGATGGAAGACAACTCATGCTATCAGACAAGTCTTGGAATAAGTGTCAGCGCGGGAGGAAGAAACAATATGTTAAGGTTGGAAAGTTAGTTCCTCCATGGTTTTCTGTTGAGCGGGAAGTAGAATATAAGGTTTTTGAGTAGGTGAAGGTTTTGGCAACAGCTGCATGTCGCTTCCCTAGGTATGTTCTTAGCCTCATTATTCGTATGTCTGTTGATGCAGTAAAAGAAGGCCTTGGTTCATGGGATTAATTTTTGTTATCTGCATTTGGAATGGAAGTGATTCACCCTAGTTTTAATATGATGTCTGGTTTTTGGGTTGGTTTGTTGAATTATTCATGGGTTTTTACGTTTGTTAAGCCTTGGAAATCTGGCTGCTATGAGTACTGGGTTTTAAATTTTCATGGTAATCCTATCCTCATCAGTCATCATGGTTTCCAGTATGCTTGCCTCTTCTATTTGGCTGTTGTTTGTCGTGATAATCCCAAAAACGTGGGCATGAAGTATATTATAGAGGCGGTAGGAGAAAGCGTATGAGAAACCCTGAATCCCCACTTATATTTCCTGTTATATTGCTTGAATGACCCTGCATGTCTCTCAACTAGGTTTGCATGTCATCATCTCATTTTCGTTTATCATTTCTTGGACTCTGTTTGTCAATCTCTTATCTTAGTTACCCAATTCACCGCATAGATAGAAATTTTTAGAATTTTACTGATGATGGCCTTAGTAATGTAATCCAACCTTTCTGCCAAGTTTGCAACCTCCATATCTCAGCCCAAAAATTTCATGAAATTGATTGCATGGCTTATAATGACACTTTGGGGGGTAGAGTCTTGTATGGAAACTTGAATGGTAATATAGACTTCGGGTTATTCTTTCGAGAGCCTACTTCTACTACCAAGAACAAGGAGGGTTTATTTCCTGATTGAATTTTTGAAGTTGATCAAGTCTCTTGCCTCGGTGGCATGAGTGGAGCATATCTGAATGTATTTTGGGGTTACTGTCAAGTCTCTTATCGAGGGTTTCTGGTGTATGGAAATATTTTGTCTATGCATGGTTCAATTCCGCATGTCACAAATTTAATTCCTCTTTAGAAAACATAGACACCTCTAAGTGGCCCTGTTATAAGAAATAATAGCAATGAGAGTTGTATAACGCTCTCAGGTTAGGCCAATGAGCTTCCTCGACCTGAACTTTCGAGTCCTATAAATTTCATAATTCTCAAGGATAAAGGAAGAGGGGCTGATGATGCTCAACATACCATTAAAATTGAGGTAAACACCCTCAATAAACATGATATTCTCCTCTATTTTTTTACTAAATTCAATATTGAAATTATGTTACCATATACATTTATTCTTAGTTTCTCTATAAGTTTTATTAGACCCTCAGTGTGGCACCCACTGTGGCCCAGAAAGATAATTCAGTTGTTGGATGAATATCACCAAGACAAAATGGTGAAAGGAAAACTTGCGAAAAAAGAAGCTAAGGACAAAGGAAAGCTGGAAAAAGGAAATTCAAAAGAGGGCCCAAGCAGGAGGGGATGAAAGTCAGAGAAGGAAATGATGGAGAATATTTTCAGGCCTATGGGTTAGGTACACCTGGTCATGTGAAATAACTTATTTAAGGTTGGGAGCGAGACCATAAAACAAAATAGGAAGAAGACATCTCAGAGGAAGAGATGGAGATGTTGACCGATCCGGGGGCTATCGGGGTCAGACTATCTTTATTCAAATAGTCCATTCATATATACTGGACAATGAAATGCTTATTGGCCAAGGCCATTGTTAATTTTTAAGAAATATGTGGTGATCGAAATCAACCTCTATTCTAGCTGAAATGAATTAGGAAATCTAGGAAATACATCTTCTGCAACACCACCAAAATGTTTGCCTTGGCTGAATGGAACATCAACTACAGAGTATGAACCAAGTCGACATGCCTGGGTCCAGTGTTAAGGATCTGGCACCTATCGCATCATTAGATGATTTATTTTTATTACTCTTTGTCCTTTTGGGATGAATATTACATATAACATTTACTTTATGGTTAAGACTTTGGATGTAGTAGATAATAGATCTATTAAGGTAGATAGGGTCATATTTAAACTTTCTCAATTTTGGTTGGCCTTTAACTCTTTAAGGTGGCCAACCGACCTGGTTTCCTACGGGCAGGTTGAGGCCATCCAGTATATATTATGATTGTAACTAGATTTTCTTCTTGATCTAATGGAAAATAGGGAGGAACTACCAAACTTACAAAAAAACAATATTTATTTAAAAATATTTGTATTTTTAAAATTTGTATTTGTTAAATTTATAATTTAACGAGATATATAATTTTTCATTTCTTTTAATTTTTTTTAATTAATTTCTTATTAATTTGTATTTTGTTTTTGAAGGTTGAATTTTAGTTGCATTATGTCAAGTTGTATTAGGCTAAGATTTTAAGAAAGCTATACTTTCAGTATTAAAAGAAAATATTTTTGGTATAGAGTCTCCTTGTTTTAAGTATTCACTTTTAAATGTATATTTATTCATGATATTAGGTTTTAATTCTATGGCTAAAAAATGTCAAAATTTTAAGGTTTGTTTGAGTCTTAATATTTTATCTTAAACACCATAGTTGAAAAATGTCAAAATGTTAGGGTTTTTTCAGAGACATGATATTTATCTTTAACACTATGGTTGAAAATTGTTGTAATTTCTAAGATTTTGTGATCATGTTATTTTATCTTTAATGTTATCATAAAAAACTATTGGACTTTTAAGGTTTTTCGCAATCATGATATTTTATTTTTAATATCATTGCCAAAAAAATGTTGGAATTTTAACCAAAAGAAATATTAATGCAACATCAACACTTTTCGATTTTGGGGTATTTTAACATGTTTATTGCACATTTTTTTAGTTTTTAATGTGATTGCTAAAAAAACTGAAATTTAACCTTAAAAAAAATGTCGATGCAATATCAACACTTTTCATTTTTGCGGCGTTCTTCATGTTTATTACAAAAAAAATAGGTTTTTAAGGTCATATCTAATTTTGTTTTGGATTTTTAACCCCGAAAAACAAGTGTTGATGCAACATCAACACTAAATATTGTTTTCGAGTTGTTTTTTCATATTTTTTGCACAAAAATTAGGGTTTTTTGGGTTAGAGTTGTCATTTTGGGGTTAATGTATCATTAAGTTGGTAACTTTGTTTATGAACACCTTAATTATTATGATTTATTACTGCTTTAAAAGCAAGGAATGGAAGAAGGGCTACCAATACTTAAGAATGAATATTTTGCATGTGAAAGGTGAGCATTAGGGAAGATGCATAGGGAAGAGTTCCCTACTCATATAGATAAAAGGACAAGTAATGTTCTAGAACTTGTGCATACAAATGTATGTGGTCCTATGCAGACTAGATAATTAGGTGGAGCATATTACTTCTTGATATTTATTGATGACTGTACGAAATGTACATGGGCTTAATTCATGAGAAAGAAGAGTGATGTATTTGAATATTTTAATGAGTTCAAAAATCTGGTTAAAAAGAAAATAGGAAAATACATCAAGACCTATGATCAGATCAAAGGGGAGAATATATTTCAAATAAATTCATCAAGTACTCCAAATCCCATGGAATCATATAGAAATACATAATACCATATAATCCACAACATAATGAAGTAGCTGAAAGGAATAATAGAACCATGGTTGAATGTTCTTGAAGCATGTTAAAAGGTAAAAATATTACCAATTCTTTTTTAAATGAAGCTATTAACAATGTTTTTTGTTTGAAAAATAGAAGCCCATCTAAAATTTTAGACCATGAGACTCCTTTTGAAGCACTTCATGGTTATAAACCAACAATAACCATCTCAGAATCTTAGGTAGTAAGGCATTCTCTCATGTTCCAAAAGAAGATAAGAGGAAATTTGATGCGAAAACTATCAAGTATATTTTCGTAGGTTATTGTTTTTATCATAAATTTTACAAGTTGTTTGATCCCTACACACATAAAATATTTGGAAGCATAGATGTATTATTTCATGAGCTTGTAGATCAAGGCCATAAAGAGGAAAAGTATGATGCATGGCATATGCCCTAAGAGTATGATGTTGTCAAAGAGGAAGAAAATGATCAGTAGGAATAGAAAATGGAGGAAGAATCCAGTGACATGGACACCTCTAGTAGCCACAACACACCAAGAGGAAGAGATGATTCACCACAAAGAAGGAAAAAATATGAAAGTAGTGAAGTACCAAGAAGGTCATCTCGCCAAAATTAACCACTAGTAAGATTTAAAGATTAATATGCCTTAATGACTAAAATAATGAATGTTATAGAGCCTTTGAACTTAAAAGAAGCTAATGAGCATAGTGGAGAGATGCAATAAAGGATGAATATGAGTCTATAATGAAAAATGATAGATAGGAATTAAGAGAATTTCTTGAGGATAAAGTACCCATAAGATCCAAATGGTTGTTCAAACCTAAATTTAATGTTGGTGGAAGTATAGATAAATATAAGGCTATGTAGTTGCAAAATGATACTAATAAAAAGAAGGAAAATATTATGAAGAAAATTTTTCACATGTAGCTAAATTAAATACAATTAGGGTGTTGATTGTTTTAGCTACAAAACATAAATGAAAAATACATTAGCTAGATTGCAGGTATTACTTTTTGAACGGGGAACTAAAAGAAGAATTATATTGTGTTTGGTAAAAAGGGTTTGTTAAAAATGGTCAAGAGCACCTCGTTTGAAAATTAAATAAATATTTATATGGATTAAATCAAACATTAATATCTCGGTATGTAAAGATTGATTTTTTCTTTCTTCAGAAAGGCTTTATGAAAAGCAAAAATAGCCCTAATTTTTATATCAAGTCAAATAAAAAGTGTCATGTTATTATGAATTTCCTATATCACTACAACAAACCCCTATGATTAGCTCCCTTTTCTGCTCCCTTTTTTGCTCCCAAGGATGGTTTTAGTGTATTTTTCTCCATTTTTCTGAAAATCCTACGCTATTTATTGGGATGACACTATTTTTGGCATTGTTTGTGCCAAAAAAAACATTTAGGAAATAATAGCATCAGAAATAGTGCCATAATTAGAGACATAAAGAACACCAAAAATAGCATTGGAAATAATGCCTGGAATCACGCCATTAATTGCGCCAGAAATAGTGCCAATGACAACGCCTAATTTAATGTTGGATGTGCGTAAATAGTTAATTAATTGAGGTTTTTGGGGTTAAGTGGATAGGGGATTTGAGGATTATGGGATTTAGGGATTTGGGGTACATTGATTAAGGGTTAAGGGATTAGTTGTTAGGGTTTAAGGGATTAAGGGTCAAGAGATAAGGGATTTGTCAGTTACGGGCTAGGTAGTTTAATGATTAATGGATTAGGGATTACAGGTTAAGGGATTAATTTTTAAGTGCTTAGGACATAGGGGTTTATGGATTAATGGATTATGGATTAGGGCGTAAGTGTTTAAGGGTTGATGGCTTAGGGGTTAGGGTATTTAGGGCTTTTTCATTAAGGGATTAGTGATTACCTAGAGTTAAGGGATTATGGGCACTTTAGGGATTAAGGCTTAAATATTTGAAGATCAATAAAGGCTTGAGAGTTAGGGGATTTAAGTCTTTATCAAAAATATCTTGAAATGGCATGGAACGCCTTCCAACATGTCAAACACCAATGGCATCCTCGATGCCACACGGTGAGTAGTGAATGGGGCCAACATTGAAATTTCTTCAAATTATTTTTGTATGCGTCGAAATTTTACATGGTTAGACTAGACACATGCCTTGAAAATATGTGAGGGTTTGAAGGCACTATTTAAAATATTTAGCAATGAAGGCCCAATTTTACATTAGCCTAGTGTTGTGGAGGTAAATCCCCTCTGCGGACAGAGGCGATCCCTATTAGCCTAGACCGGGTCTAGCAACAATCGTTCACGCTATAGTGCAGGTTCATAATTGCAGATAAACCAACTAGCGATGAAGGCTTACCTAGAATCCAACGCTGTCGCTTGTAGAGAAAGTAGCACTCCCGTTCCTCAGCTCTGGCAGATCACAATCCTCATGATCTCCGTGGTTGGACACCTGCACACATAAGAAACAAAACAAACGAAAGTGTAAAATCCAGTACATACAACTATATGTCAGTCAGAGAAGACATAACTCAACATCATAATCAACAACAAGAGTGGAACCATAACCAATAGTCGCTTATCATTAATTAATCAAAAGAAGAATACAACCATAGCTCTGACGCTGAATTCTCCTTCAGAGGGTCATCAACAGAACGTGTCTCGATAAAGCCTGTCAGGGATGGGAAAAGCCTCTCTCTCCGGATGTGTCAAAATTGATATCCTTGCTTGGATTTGGCCTTAAGGGAATGGATCAAAGCTCTTACAACATTAGGCTCTTGGGAACTTGGAGACTAGCTTGCAAATGAGATGAGAAAGCTTTTATAGATGGAGGAAGGGGAGTTGGGATCCCTATAATTATGGGATTGGCCCTATCCTCAAGGAAGCTTCCATGAGAGGTGGCAAACCACCTCCTCTACATGGAGATCCGGAGCCAAACCTCCCAACTCAAATTAGATACCAGTTTCTGGATCAGTTAGGATGAAACTTCCACCATTTATTTTTAAAAAACACTCCTTAAAATGGCTGGCACGAGTGCGACTCTGGGACAGAGCGCCAATTGGCGCATCCTCTTTGAAGGATTTCCCCCATTGGCATAGGTAATGAACTGGCTACTCACACCAATGTAAAAAGGGGTGATTTTAGGGTTTTTCACAAGGAGTTGTCTTTAGGGCAATGAGAGTACATGTTTAAGGGAATGCCATGAAAGTGTTTTCAATTTATGTCACTGCTCACAGGTCATGGAATGAGCCCTCCAATTGTGTGGGATGGGAATGGTATGGATCAGGGACAAACTGTCAGGGAAGCTGATGCCCCCAGCGATGGAGGCCGTCCAGAGAGAGAGGGGTGAAATGCTTTATGAGAATGTGTCCAACTGAAAACACCGCTGTCGGAAAACCTGCATAGAGAAGTACAACTGATATGTCAAATACACGATATATACGTGGTATGGGCGCAACCATCCATAACAGAGTATGTCATAATCCAGATCCGAGGCATGGACACAGCCATCCAGTGAGGATCGGTAAATAGACTCAGGTATGGTCATAGCCATCTAATCAGTGAGTCATGTAACTAATCATAATAATACACAAAATCGCAACATAATTATAACAAGAGTAGAACTGGCATTCGTAACTCCATCTCGAACTAGAAAGTACAAGTTCAAGTAAGTTGCCGAACATGGAGTCAAGTCGAACATGCAAGAACATCGTCTCTGACACAAAATGCTACCATAAAGTCATAATGGACAGAGGTACCACCATTAATGCCAATGGTCCTCAAGGTACTTACAAGTACAATATACGGCATGTGAACAATGAGCTGACGTCGAACACCCGCAGAATCACTCGATCGGAGGCAATGATGAAAACCTCACGTCGAATGCGAAGAACCTGCCATTGAGGCATGCAGGCTCCAAGGTACCAGAAGGGAGTCTCTAGATCAGCTTCCTAGATAATGAGCTGAAGTTGACAGGAAGTGACCTTGATCGAAGGTGGGCCATAGTGTTTCCCACATCATCGACGTGAGACAGAGGAACATAATGTCTTTGTAAATCAGGATCAGATGAGAATCAGAGGAAGGTTGATACTTGCAGAGGTCAACTTCTCTTGAACACATGGCGGAACGACAGTGAGTTTGGCAGTATTTGACATCAATGGATCAGAGGTCATGGAAACGAGGCAAAGAGCAGATGAGAGGTCAAAAAGGATTACCCAAACCCATGGAGGCAAGTGGAAAACGAGATGAGATGTCCCCAACCCGACACGAATGCAGACAAGTGCCATGTTCAAGAGTGACATACTGCTGACACGACAATGATTCTGGTTCCATTTTTTCTCCCATTTCTGGCGAGTACCCCAATTATTTTTTGATGACAAGCTTGAAGGGGATAGCATATGCTTGTAATATAAGTTCGTCCTTCAGATGAATCCATCCTAGTACATTTAACGATCCCTAGGAAGGAGCGACTCGAATAACGTCATTACAACTGAATCCAATGTCATCAGGGTTTAACGAGTCTGACAGAGGAAGAAATCGATGTCTTTTCATGTTCAGAGAGTTTGAAAAGACAGAAAACTTTTCATGTAAATATTTTCTCAGACCCGAAAAGGTATAAAACTTTGTCTGAGAAAACCTCCTAGTTGCGATAGGCTAGGGTATTCCTTTTTCGTAAATAATCTATCCCAGCTCGAAAAAGGGGTAAACGTATACTGGGTAGATGTCGTTTTGTGGCCACTTTAACGAGATCAAAACGACAAGGGCCTCGGCAATATTTTCATGTTTAGAGAGTCAGGAAAGAGCTAAAAGATGACTCCAAAATGACTTTTTCATGTATTTACCGAGTCCGAAAAAGTATAGAATACAACTCATGCCACCGTTTAAGTTGCGTAGAAACCTGTTCCTGCACATAAAGGCAAGTGTAAAATCCATTTTCGACAAAATATATTAAAATATTAATAAAAAATGACTTTTAAAAACTAATTAGATTTCAAAAGTTATAAATAAGTCTCAAATGGTAAAAACAAAATTACTTTTACTATTTACCTCATTGGAGAGCAACATTGGTCCATTTGGTGTGCAAACATCTGACGACGACTGCGACCTATCCGGGTTACCATTCAAATCCTCGTTTGTTCCAGGTAAGAGGCGCTTCCTTGAATTCCATTTCGATTCATTTTATAGAGATTTCCATTACGGATTAGACTTGCGTGGAAGATTTTTAAAATTTTTAGGGCTCCGCCCATTGGCGCAGGTATTGGGCACGGACCCGCGCCAATTTCCTTTTACGTACAAAGGGGTCGCGCCAATGGTGCAACACGATTTTTTCATTTTAAATTTCCAAACAGAGAACGATCCAATGGATTTTTCCATGTAACAGAGGTCTAATCAAGGGTTTTTGATCATGTTGATGCAGGTAACCAAACACAATGGTTATCGAATGGAAGGAAAGGGAGCATGGGGAAGAGGATGCACTGGCCATAGAGAATGAGGCCTGTATGAACGCACTTAAGAACTGTGGACTCAAGAAGTTCTTCCTGACACCCTGCTTACGAGCTCAAACTGAGCTCCTATAGTACTTGGTGAGTATTTGGGACGAAAATGAAGAAGTGTTCAAACTTCGGGACCAAGTGCTGGAATTGGAGGTTTCTGACGTATACTTCATAACCGGACTATCGTGCAGAGGTCCAGTGCCCATCTTGACAAGCAACAGACCATCTGGTGAAAAGATGGAGCAGGTAATGGCGAGGGTGTGCCCAAGGGCACGGACTGGATCAGGAAGCGGGAAGGTGGATATCCACACTATCTAGGATCTAGCATTGAGAGTAGTGCTACACACCATCACACGAGCTACGGGATCACAAGCTCCACATGAGGCCACCAAGGCCCAACTCCTATTAGCCTCTGAGAGTATGAATCCTACACTATTTGATTGGGCTACAGCGGTGATAACCAATATCAAGAGGCAGCTTACCAAGTGCAAGAAAGCCAAGCTGAAATAGTTTGGCTACGGTTCCATTTTGGTATCGTTCATCCTAGAATGATTACCAATATTTCAGGGCCAAGGGGCCATTGTTGCTGAGTCGATACCAAGAGAGCCAAGGATGGCTCGCGAGGCAGCACTTATGCCCAGATCAGGAGGAGGCCAACAGATGTCCTGGAGGCCTGAGTTTTTTGGATGGTTACGGTAGCAGTTGATCGTGGTCGAGGATTGGCCCTATGCTCGGACCGATTTCACCGGAGACCCAAACCTTCCACTCCCAGAAGGGGATGACTAGGACAAGGAGTTGGGTATGACCTCTCTTTTTTATTTTTATGTTTTAAGAATTTTTTTGGTAATACATGTCCGTTATAATAACAGTTGTTATGTGTATGCAGATGTCGGCCCAGAGAGACCCGCGAGCATGTCGCCCATTGCGTGGAGAACCCATGCTGATCATGACCCTCAGGCTGAGGGTGGCAAGGGAGGTGAACTAATTCAGAACCTGGAGGGCATTGCTCGGGGGATCCCGGACTATGCACGGCTAGCATATGTTACACTAGCATACCAGCGACACACTGTGGGGGTTCCCAGTCACCTCCACCGACTACTGAGACGCTTAGTGCACGCGATAGCATGTTACCATGAGCACCATGTGGATTCGATTCCTAGGGTTTCTTTTATGCATATTTTTGAGAGACATGTCATCTCCGGATGTATTAAGACAAACATGTATATTTTGATTTTATGTGATGCACACTATGTAAACATTTCGACACATATATATATACATACCTATTTCTGGATGGATCTTCTCACATGTGATGATGTTTTATAAATTGCGCAAATGTCTATCTAGAACCAAATTAGCTACTACATCTGTTAATGTATTCATATGTCTGGGTATGTGCTGATATGTAATATAGTCAAAATTTCTTTCCAGCAGACGAATACGCAAATAAAGATGTAAAATGGATGGATTTCTTACTGAATAATGCCCGTTAAGTTGTAATACTACAAGTTGTGAGTCTAGATACACAAGTAATTCATGAATGCCAAGGTCCACAGCCTCGGTTAATAATTCCAATACAGCACTATATTCCATGATATTATTTGTAGTAGGACCCAGACACACACCTTGCAGGTTAACCAACTCACCAATAGGATCATAGATTACCTAGGCTGCAGAAGATAGATTCCTGGTACTGCGGGAGGCACCATCCGCGAAACCCACAAACGGAGTAATGGACATCTGCACAATCAGGAAGACCCGATTAGCAGAAAGATGCTTACATTGCACACCACACCACACATGCACACAAATGAATATACACACCTATGTACACACACCACACCAAAAATAACTTCAAGCGTAGTATTTATTAAGGTACAAACCATTTCTAGGCTGCGCCAGCAGAACTCCTTCATAATCAATAAGCTCATAAGCCCCATTCTTCAATACTCATTTTACTATATAGGTCCCATGCCACATGGGTTGGAGCTTTCCTGCCCCGATTTTGTCATGCACTTGGTCGTATAGGAGGACAAGGTCCCCTTCGACAAAGGAACGTGGAGAGACTGATTGATCAAAGTGTGCTTTGACCCGCTTTTTCTGTGCTTCAAGAACTAAAGCAGCCAAGCGGCGGGTTTCATCCAACCGTTCTAAATACAAGAGATGCTATTCTTCAAGAGAAGTATCGAGCAAAAGTTCCACAGCTAGCTTTAAGGAAGGAATTTCGCACTCAACCGGAACAGTTGCTTCCAGACCATACACCAATTGGAATGGCGTGAATCCGACTGCACTCTTTGCTGATGTTCAGTATGCCCATAGAGATGAGAACAATTGGAGGTGCCAATTGGACTTATGAATTCCAACTGGTCATTGAAGCATTTTGACCAAAACCTTGTTCACAGCCTCAACCTGGCCATTTTCCTATGGGTAATATGGCGTTGAGCTATCGTGTCGTAAGCCCAATCTTGATGTCAGCTCGGCCATCATGTAATCTCGAAAGTGAGTACCATGATCGGTAACAATGGCTTGAGGGACCCCGAAACATGTAATGATATGGTTGAAGATAAATTGGGCAGTTGTCTTACCATCGGCAGCTAGTGTAGGCATCACTTCGGCCCACTTAGTAAAGTAGTTGACAACGACAATTATGTATGCATGCCCCCCGACCGAATGAGGGTTACACGTCATAAAATCAATGCCCCATTTTGTGAAAGGGCCGACGGTAATGACAGGATGCAGAGGGAGGGGTGGCGTGCACATCTTGCACTGAAAAACCTTACATGCGTGACATTTGCGGACTGCAACAATACAGTCTTTAAAGATTGATGGCCAGAAGTAACCCGCATGCAGAATCTTCTGGGCGGTTGCATATCTAGACATGTGACTGCCACAAGCACCACTGTGACAGTCATTTAAGACTCGTTCGGCCTCTTCCAAAGTCAAACACCGACGAAGCACTGAATCTACTCCAACCTGGTATAATGTATCTCCTACAATGCGGTAGGGTTGAGATTGATGCCGAATCCGACATCAGGCATCTTTGGTCAACTCAGAGCGAAAGGATGACATCTGAAGATACACAATAATATCGCCATACCATAGGTCATGGGTGCTGATAAGGAAGATGGTTTCATCTGGTATATGTTCTTCAGAATGAGATGGTGGGGATTCTGTTGGGAGAGAGCAAATAAGATCCGCGAAAACCAGTGATTTGGTCGACTTAGCAGTAGTGAACTCTAGGTCGAACTCCTGAAGGATAACGATCCATTTGGAGTATTTCCCCCCCAGTAATTGTCGAGAAAGAATATATCTCATGGGGTTGCAATCCGAAACCATGGTTACGGTACGCAGCAGGATGTAATGGCGGAAACGTTGCACAGCTTATACAACTGCTAAAGCTAGCTTCTCGACGTGAGCGCAACGTGTTTCCGTGTCGAGAAGATTTTGCGATATATAGTAAACAACGTGTTAGTTGCCATCATCATCATCCTGTACCAGAACCATAGCTATGGTGCTAAACGCGGCAGCCAAGTACAGAGTGAAATCACGGTGATAGTTTGGAGGCCGAAGCAACGGAGCATTAACCAGTAATGTCTTAAGCTTCTCAAAGGATTGCTGAGCAATGTCGTCCCAATGAAAGGGAACGTTTTTCTTTAGAAGATGCGTGAATCCTTTGGCCACTTCCGCGTAGTTCGGTATAAAGCGTCGTAGGAAGTTATTTTTTCCCTGCAGACTCTGCAATTGATATAACGAAGAGGGTGATGGGAGATTGACAATGGCCTCGACCTTTAGGGGATCGAGGCGAATTTCGTCCTTGGAGACTATGAACCCCAAAAGACGGCCAGAATCCACACAAAAGATGCACTTATGAGGATTGAGCTGGATATTGTAGCGTTGACAGCGAAGGAAAATCTGGCAGAGGTGTTCTGGGTGGTCCTCTCGCCGACCTGAATGAGCTGGAAAATCATCCAGATAAGGCTGAATGATATGGCGTATTTCATGGAACGCATAAGACATAGCATGCTGGAAAGTGGCTCCAGCATTCTTCAAGCCGAACGGGAGCTTTTTATAAGCGAAAGTACCCCATGGACAGATGAATGCAGTATTGTGTTGATTAGCAGGTAGAATGTTTATCTGATTGTACCCGAAAAATCGTCCATTAGGGAATAAATCTCACTCCCAGCACATTCGTCAATGATTTGATCTATGAAGGGAGTAGGATAGTTGTCGTTTGGACAGGCCCGATTAATATCTCGGTAATCAACACAAACTCTGATAGTACCCTGTTTCTTATCTACAGGGACAATGTTGGAGACCCATTTTGTGAGGGGAGTTGGGTAAATGAAGCCCGCATTCAGAAGTTTTTCAACTTTTTCTTTAATGGCAGCGGCTTTGTGAGGATGCACCGGGCGCAAACGTTGGTGCACGGGTTTCGCACCAGGATGGGAAGGAATCTCATGCACTACTATGCTAGGATCAATCCTAGGCATTTCCTCATAGGACCAGGCAAACACGTCTCTGAATTCTCGAAAAATATCAGTATAAACTCATATCTCATCAGGAGAACAAGTCACTCCCACGTGTATATTATCAACTATCCCCAGTTTAATGGAGATGTCGATTGGAATGGTTTGAGTGACGTTGCTCAGGTTTCCCTCTGAAAGCACCTCATGTGTCAATATGGGCGTCTGGAGAGGTGTAGTGGGAACCTGAGATGCAAAATGATCTAGAAAATCTAACATTTCCCCCAAGCTAGGCATAAATGAGGAACGATGATGTCCATCACTCCAAGGCAGCTCCTCAAGAGACATTGTTTCGACAATGGCTTCATCAGAAGGGAAAATCTCTTTAAGAGGATCAGGCGAGTCAGCCTCGCCGAGCCAGGGGGATTGAGAATAGATGTATAAATCCATGCTCAAAGGAGCATGCTGAGGAGGGGGAGGATCAGATGCAGCGACGATTTTACAGTAGTTAATCTCTACCAGAGTTAAGGGCATCGATTCTCCAAACTCAGCCACCTGCTCAGGCGTAGGGATGAGACATGGGTCGTCAAAACTAGAGATCATGTTAACTTGAGCGGTGTGCGGTGGTGGTGTGGGAAAAATACCCATGAGGACAGGGTCTTTGAAAAGATCGGGTCCTACAATGTCAGGGGGATTTGGGATCTGATCCACGTACGAAACGTTTTTCTCGGAGGTGGAGGTGAAGAAAGACAACTGATCCACCATAACGATTTTGCCCTTGTGAGGGAATTTAATAAGTTGAAAGAGGGTGGATGGCATGCATAACATGGCGTGAGTCCAACTGCGGCTGAGAAGTATATTGTAGTTAAGCTTGGCGTCAACTACTTCTACTTCTACGTTGACTGTCTTCCCCTGTAAGGTAATCGCTAAACTCTCGAGAACACCCAGGGGTTTCGATTCCCGACCATCAAATGCCTCTAGGGAATTAGGAGATGAGGAAAGGGCCGGAGAGCCAATGGCCTTCTAGCAAGCGGACGACATGACACAGGTAGAAGCACCTTCATCCACAATGGCCCTATGGATGTTAAGACCGTTGATCCCGACATGAATACCAAAAGCGATCTGATGTGGAAGTCGGGGGGTAAAGTTCTCTAAGTCGAAGGTGAGAAGATTAGAATTAGTGGGATCAATCCCACCGATTGCAGACAACAAAGATTTCCGTTGTGACGGGCAAATTTGAAGAACTTCCAATGCAGACATGGCAGAAGGCGCCTGTGCCAGATCCTCAACAATACTATAGTGCTGAGCGGCATGGGCATTTGGATTATAGGAAGATCTTCGTAGAACACCTTTAGAAGGTGGCCTTACAATAGGTTCAGCAGTAGGCTTCTCAATCTCCAACGAACCAAAGATAGGTGGGGGAGGTGGACCATCCACAATTGCCTTCCCAGGTGCCTGATGCGATTCGTTCTAGTCCTTCGAACATGTAGCAATAGAGATAGGTGCAGCACCATTCATCATAAAGACCTGAGACCCAAATGGTGCAGATGGTGAAGGCTGTTCAACCATCTGGGTCTGTTGAGACGGGAACAGTTCTTTAAGAACTGCCGGAGTCCCTTTGGAGCCTTTTAGAAGGTGACTAACTTCAGATCGTCATGGACAATCTTTTGTATAATGATCTCCTTCACAAATGAGGCAGGGGTACTTCGGTTTGCGTTGGGAACCGTCCTTGGTACGAGGTTTGCACTCTGACTTTGGGGCGTCGGATTTGGATTTAACTTTGCCCTTCTTTTTCCCTTTGGAGGCTTTCTCCGTAGGATTGGCCTGAACGGCATTAACCTCCGCAGTTTTTCCAGAATCGGGAGGGGCGGGAGGAGCAAATTTATTGGATGAGTTGGAATTCTGCTTCCCATTGGAATATTTCTTCGAATTCTGAGACACAGAACCAATAACACCATCCACCGCCGGGCTATATGGAGCTTTAGAGGTTCCAGACCATGGAACATCAGGCAAGATATCATAAAGCGTGCCGGAATGAGAGTATACCAGATCTATATATTGGGCATGCGCTATGGCTTGTTCTTAAGTCACACACGCTCCCATAGCAATATCTTGGGCGATTTTGTTAACGAAGGAGGTGGTGAACCAATGAGTTAGTATCTGATCAGGTATATGAAACGTGATCAGTCTACGACGACGCCGCCACTCATGAATGTGATCAGAAATGTGGGTGGCTTTGTCCTGCTTCAAAGAAGTCAGGAGGTGTGTCCCGGCTTCATAGCGAACCGATAACTGAAAATGAGTCAGAAAAGCCATGGCTAACGTATTGAAATCTTGAAATACGCCACGGGATAATTCGATATACCACTTAGCAGCAGCGCCAGTCAAAGTGCGCTAGAAGAGGTGCAGACGGATTGAATCATCCACCCAAGAGTTGGACGAACACCAAAGATGGTAAGTCATCACATGAGCTTGGGGGTCCTCTCCAGCTTTACCCTCAAACTTGGGGCAATCATCGGGCACCTTGGTAGGAACCGGAGGCCAATAAGGATTATGCAGAATTGGATCATTCGTTAATTTTGAAACATCCGGTAATTCCAAGGTAGCCAGAAATGACAATGGTGGATTGGACGGCATACCTGGCCCTAGATAAGGACCAGTACCTGTACTCCACGCTGGTTGAGAATAAACTTGCCCCCAGGGGTTTTGTCCCATAGGTTTCTGACTGTAGGGGGTATAGGTTGTATATCCAGTGTAATTCGGTTGCTGGTAACCAGCGTACGGGGCTTGATAACCAAAGTATGGACCCTGATTGTAAGTCGGCCCTACATGAGCAGCATGTGGATTTGGCTGTTGAGCATAGGTGTAGCCAGGTTGCTGAGAGTAATAGTTAGAACCTTAGGGCTGGCTATAATTCGGTCGATATTGACCATGAGAATAGTAGCCACCCTGAGGTCGAGTGGCTGCTGATAGGTGGGACCCTGCTGAGCCTGATAATTAGGGCGCAACGGTTGATTTGGCTGCGACATTGAATAAGTCGGCTGTTGGGCGGGTGATTAATTTTACCACATTGAAACTCAGAAACTTCACTGTTTCATGTTTTAAGAGTTGAGAAATAGATGAAAGGTGACTCTATCTCTTTCAGTTTTGTAGCAAGCATGAAAGGACAAGCGCTTGGTGATCCTTTCAAATTTAAAGAGTCAGAAAAGATCAAATGACTGCTCAGGAATACTAGGAAAAGGGTGTACCAAATAACCGTGAACTGCAATATACACCTTGGTTTCAAAAATGAAAGAGAAATCAACCAAGGACTTAACGTACGTGCAGGCAATCTCCCCAAATGTTGTGTCCGGTGTATAACGGATATAGGGCGGCAGACTCGGCTTCCTATGGATAAAGGATAGAAACCTAGTAGTGTCTCCCTTTATATACTCAACGGTACGGGGAGCACAAGTCCGTACTAGTGTTGTCTAAAGCCAAGAGGTGAATGATAGCTACTAGGTTTAAAGACGCCGGAACACGTCTCTAGCCTAGACCTCTAAATGTGTTTCATTAGATTTCAATGCTGCCTTAGTGTAAATTGAGTAAATTTTAATGTTTATCTTCAATTACGTTTCAGTTTTCAGGCCCTAGCGAGTGTGATGTCACAAAATCTCCTAAATGCACACTATATGCCACAGTATATCATCTCATTCAATGAAAACTAACCATGAGAGAGTGGAGAGCCTTTCACACAAACAAAATGATAAGAAAACAACCAAAAAAGCCTCTAATGCAGCTAATGTAAACCAAAAGATTTTCTCTCAAAGTCACTAATCACTAATAACACCGAAAATATTTTAATTTGCACTAACTAATCAAAAGCAAAGAGATTTTTTAATATTTTCAATGTCTAATAGCAATAATCACTAAACAAAATGAAAACTAATGAAGAGAAATTTGAGATGCGATAGTAAGAGAGAAAAAATGAGCAAATCACTCAATGAAAAACACGCAATTATACCTCAAATTGAAAAAACATTTCCTCAAAACCAAAAGAATCCCAAAGACTCAAATGGACCATGTAATCTAGGCCCAAACGAGGCAAAGCAAAATTTGAATGAAGAAGAGAACAAACACTCAAATAATTAAATAAAGTGATAATCAATCACTAAATGAATGTAAAGAAGAAATCACAAGGTCGACTGAACTGATAGAAACCCAAAACTCCCAAGGGAGGCTCGACACACAAGAGGACCTAGATGCCCTAGGGCTAGAAAGTGAAATCGATGGAAACGGGCAAAAAATCAAAGGACGAAGGTCATAGCTAGTCAAACAAGGCTCCAGAACACTCAAACAAGCGAAAAAACAAGGCCAAAGTCACAGATCAGTCTCAAAAGGCTCAAAACAAAGAAAACCCTAATAACTCACAGGATTGGCGCGATTGTGAGGCTGAAATTAGCACCAGAATGGAATTGGTGCGGGTGATACACAAGCAACCTACGCCAATGGGCACGACTGTCAAGCTAAAAAGCGCGCCAGTCGAGTTAACTATGGGAAAAATAAAAAAGAGCAGTCTAGACACATACCAGTGATGACAAGGCCAAACAAAAGCCAAACAAAATAGAAAAACAAACCCAAAGAGCTGACCAAGCAAGCAAGGTCAAGAATCAACTGAAAAGACAAGACAACACTCCACGTTTTCAGTTCATAAACTAAACCAGAGATTGACTGAAGCAGCGTTGATCTACTTCTCTAATGCAGAGCAAAAGAATTTCGAAGGCTATATGGCTAACTTCAGGCTCCATCTGTAACTTACAAATAAGAACAACAACAAATCAGCGTTCCCCAGTGGAGTCGCCAAATTTTTGTGGAGGTAAATCCCCTCTGCGGACAGAGGCGATCCCTACTAGCCCAGACCGGGTCTAGCAACAATCGTTCACGCTATAGTGCAGGTTCCCAATTGCAGATAAACCAACTAGCGATGAAGGCTTACTTGGAATCCAACGTTTTCGCTTGTAGAGAAAGTAGCGCTCCCGTTCCTCAGCTCTGGCAGATCATAATCCTCACGATCTCTGTGGTCGGACACCTGCACATGCAAGAAACAAAACAAACGCAAGCGTAAAATACAGTACATACAACTATATTTCAGTCAGAGAAGACATAACTCAACATCATAATCAACAACAAGAGTGGAACCATAACCAATAGTCGCTTATCATTAATTAATCAAAAGAAGAATACAACCATAGCTCTGACGCTGAATTCTCCTTCGGAGGGTCGTCAACAGAACATGTCTCGATAAAGCCTGTCAGGGATGGGACAAGCCTCTCTCTCCGGATGTGTCGACAAAGATCTCCTTGCTTGGATTTGGCCTTAAGGGAATGGATCAAAGCTCTTACAGCATTAGGCTCTTGGGAACTTGGAGACTAGCTTGCAAATGAGATGAGAAAGCTTTTATAGATGGAGGAAGGGGAGTTGGGATCCCTATAATTATGGGATTGGCCCTATCCTCAAGGAAGCTTCCATGAGAGGTGGCAAACCACCTCCTCTACATGGAGATCCGGAGCCAAACCTCCCAACTCGAATTAGATACCATTTTCTTGATCAGTTAGGACGAAACTTCTACCATTTATTTAAAAAAAACACTCCTTAAAATGGCTGGCACGAGTGCGACTCTGGGACAGAGCGCCAATTGGCGCGTCCTCTTTGAAGTATTTCCCCCATTGGCGCGGGTAATGAACTGGCTACCCGCGCCAATGCAAAAAGGGGTGCTTTTAGGGTTTTTCACAAGGAGTTGTCTTCAGGGCAATGAGAGTACATGTTTAAGGGAATTCCATGAAAGTGTTTTCAAGTTATGTCACTACTCACAGGTCACAGAATGAGCCTTCCAATTGTGCGGGATGGGGAATTGTAGGGACGATGACAAATTGCTGTGTAACACCTAGTAAAATTGAGTAAAATAAAATTTCCACATCAACATGAGCACTTGGAGGAAGTTAACTAGCCTGACATGGATATTATCACTCAATTAGCTCAGTAAATTCAAGTTATAGGGCTTGGAGGTCAGTTATGTATGTGTGATTGCTAAATTTTAATAATCCAATTCATTTATTTTCAGTTGTATTAAATTAATTAAACTCTAACTATTGTTAGATTCAGTTGAAGGTTAGTTGTGTAGTGGGAAAATAGTCAAACTGAGAGATATGTTAGTTAACTGATCAATTAGCCCAACATAGCTAGTGCATGCAAGGAATTCAAATTCCTCAATGGAAGTGGAGATGACAAGGCAATGTAAGAACAATTATAAACTAGTTTGAGTGTATAGGTGTTGCATGAGATCAGGTGATCCATCCTTGGGATTTGCATAATTGATTTGGAGGAAATTCATAAATAATAAGGGATAATTTCCTCAGGGTTTGTGTAAGGAAATAGGAATCTAGGTGAGATGATATTTGGCTAAGTGTTGGCCTGAGTTGTTCAATGAGAAAAGAGAACAATTATTCTTTTATAGGTTGAGCTCAGAGTTGGAGATAGAAATTGTAATAGATTCTCTTTTCATTTGATTAATGCAAAGAGCCTTGAGGGTTTTTCCCACTTGGGTTCCCCTAGAAATAACCATGTATTTGTGGTTTTTCTTATTCCATGTCTATGCATGTTGTTTTAAATTGTGATTTTCAATCCGCAGATCAGACGAGTATAATTGTGTCTCTTTATTTTTGATTAAATTTCTTTAGCAGTTTCAATTCTATAAAATTTCTACATGGTATAATAGCCTCAAAATTCACATTAGAACCACTATTTTGAACTCGTCTCTCAAATAATTTGGAATTTGTAGCTCCTGTGCAACAAATTTTCTTTAGGATTAGGAGGATGTCTTTCAGCAGATTGATATTTGAGTATGCCATATAAGGTGGCTCGAATTTAATATCATGGAAGTATTGAATGGAAGCAGTGCTTGATGAAAATAGTGTGCTAGAATATGTTAAAAATGACATCGCAAAACCTCCATATTCGGTTGCACAACAATTAGCCCAGTGGAAGAAGGATGTTCCAAAGACCACAAGAATTCTTCTGGAAGGTGTGAGAGACCATGTGGTCTCAAATATCCATGGGAAAGAGCCACCATTTTCTATGTGGAAGGCACTCACTGAGCTATTCGAAAACAGTAGTGACCATAGAAAATTTCCCCTAAAAGACAAAGTTTGAAACATTAAGAAGCAGCCTAATGATATTATTATGCAGTATCTCTCTAGATTTACACAAGTTCATGATGAGATTGGATGGGTTGGGGTGAATGTTGCAGAATATGACCCGGTGAAGATTTCAGGAGAAATAATTAGGATGGAACATCATCCAAAGCTGAGGATGAAGAAAATTTGCATTAGTGGAAAGGGCTAGAACGGAAAAGGGAAGAAGACCCAGAGAAAACTCGAGTCTAGCAAAAATAATGGTAAGAAGAAATACATGGGAAAGATAAAATTCTTCCACTACTACTAGTTCAGGCACTTTTCAACCAAATGTACACACAATAATTCTACCAAGAAGCCTTCGGGAGGAGAAAAAAGTGAAGCATTGGCTTCAAAATTAGAATTATAATTCACCCTAATAACATGCATGGAAAAACTGTTATGGAGAGTGTGTGGTACCTTGATTCTAGTGCCTCCTTCCATATGACATAGTGCAAGAAGTTTTTCAGTAGCCTAGAGGGGAAGGATCTCTAGATGCATATCAAAATGGGTGCGGATGGCAGGTACATTGCTGCACGAATTGGTATTGTCACATTTGAGAGGAGAAAGCCTCTCCTCTTTGCCTCAAAGATGTTATGTTTGTACCTGGGTTGAAGAAGAACCTGATATCTATACCAATATTAGAGGATTGTGGCTATGATTTTATTTTCAGTAAAGTGGAAGCCATTTTTAGACACATAGCTACCAGGAAAGTGAAGCAGATCAAGGTTCTAGTGAAGAAAATTTACAAACTTGAGGTTATAAATTTCACTTCATTGAGAATTAAGGTTGAAAATGTGTAATATTGCGATGTTGGAGAACTATGGCACATGGTATTGGGTCATCTACACCACAGTGCCTTAAAAATCATGCAAAAAATTACCACCGGGCTCCCTAAAGGCTCCCTTGACCAACAAGATGTCTAAAAGGGTTGAAAATTGGGGAAATATGTCAATCCAAATTCCATGACCGAGAGAGAAGAACAGATGCAATCTTGAAGTGAGTCCTCTCTTATCTTTTTGGACCCTTTTCTATAACCTCCACAACAAGATATAAGTAATATATTATTTGTATTAATAATTTCTCTAGAAAATGTTGGATCTTATTCATGCAGAAGGAGGATGACATTTTCTCAAATTTGTTGAGTTCAAGGAATTAATTGAGAAGGAGACTAGGAAGAAGGTGAAGGCTCTTAGGAGCAAAAATTGAGGTGAATTTGTTTCACATGCCTTCAAATATTTCTCTGTGAAAGAAGGTATTTCAAGGGAACTGACAACACCCCATAACCCACAATAGAATGGGGTAGATGAGAGGAAGAACAGGAGCATCATGTGAGAAACAAGGTCCATGTTGCATGATTAGGGGTTTCCATTACATCTATGGGGAGAAGCATGAAACACTGCAATTTACTTGAAAAAATAGAGTCCTCATATGATACTTGGTATGATCACACCAGAGGAAGATTTCTCGAGGAGAAAGGTTGATGTGTCTCATTTCAGAAGTTTTGGAGCTTTAGTTTATTGCCATGTCTCCAAGGAATTGAGGAAGAAACTTGAGCATACAATAAAGTTGGGAGTTTTTGTAGGATACACTGAAACTCCACACAATTTCCAGGTATTTTTTCCTTCGACAAGGATGATATTTGTAAGGAGATATTTCAAGTTTGATGAGGAAAATGCTATGAGATGCTCACTGGAATGAGATTTGAGTATCCCACCAGAGAAAGATCTTATAGATCTAAAGGAGGAGCTTTAGGATGAGCTTCAGGAGGTTGTGGAGAAGCCACATGCAAAGGAGCAGACATGATGCATAGTGGAGACAACCACTCAACTAGAATATTCTAGAGAGGGGAGAAATAGAACTAGAGAAGATGAAGTATTATTGTAGGTTTCATGAGAAAATATGGGATCCCCCACATATCAACATAGGCAGAGTAGGTCACCTGATAGGTAAACTAGTTACATGGCTCTCATGACCGAGTTCATTGAGATAGAGCATTCCTCATTTGAGGAAGCAATTTCTCAACTTGTTTGGGTTGATGCCATGGTGGAATAATATGAATCCATCATGAAGAATAATGTATGGGAGGTGGCACCGAGGCTAGAAGGGAAACCGAGGCTAGAAGGGAAATCAATATTGGGTTGGAGATGGATCTACAATGTGAAGCATGCAATGGATGAGACCATCGAGAAATACAAGGCTAGATTTTTTTCCAAGGTATTATCTCAGATAAAGGGAGTGGAATTTGAGGAAAAGTTTGCACCAGTTGCAAGATATTCCTTAATCAGATCCATTCTAGCATTGGTTGTATAGATGGGGTGGAAAATCCACCAGATGGATGTGAAGACCACCTTTCTCAATGGCGTTGTTGAGAAGGAAATTTACATAAATAAACCAAAAGGATTGAGACATGTCATAGAGATTCGCATGCATGTAGGCTCACGAGAGCAAGGTATGGTCTCAAACAGGCGCCCCAAGCATGGTACACTCAGATTGACAGTTATCTCATTGGATTGGGATTCACCAAAAATGAAGTAGATGTGAACCTCTAACACGTTGTGGTAGATGGAAAGTTTCTTATTATTTTTTTACATGTTTATGATTTAATATTGACAAGTGATGGTCAACTGATTTTCTCTTGCAAAGAATATCTTGCAAGGGAATTTGAGATGAAAGAAATGGGCCTCATACATTAATTCTTCATGATGGAATTATAGTAGGGTGATGGTGATTTTTTTATAGCTCAAGGAAAGTATGCTACCGAGACACTTTATATATTTCACATGGATAATTGTAGGCCCATGGACACACCTCTAGCTAAAAACTAGAGGAAGGAGAATGCCACTTCAGGTGAAGAGGTTGGTGTTACCATTTATAGATATCTTTTGGGTTCACTGATGTATCACATGAACACACAACCTAACATGTGATATGTATTCAACCAACTTAGCCAAGCTATAGTGAGGCCTGCCAAATTATATTAGAAGGAAGTAAAGAATGTGTTATAGTACGTCAGAGGCACTACCTAGTATGGATTATGGTACATACAGATAGAGGGAGATAAACTTCAAGGATTCACTGATGAAAATTGGGCAGGGAGTCCATATGATAGGAAAATTCCATTATGTGCTATCTTCAATGTTGGGTCAGCAACTATTTCCTGGTACAGCAGGAAGAAAAGGTCTATGGTGCTTAGCTCAGTAGAGGCTAAATACATGGCTGCAAGTCAAGCATCGTGTGAAGCAATATAGATGAGGAAAATACTTGTAGGACTATTCAGTTTGGATATGGATCTGACAGTGATATATTGAGATAATCAGAGTTGCATTAAGCTTTCTGAGAATCCGGTATTTCATGAAAGGTCCAAGCACATTGATATCCAGTATCATCATTTGCAGGACGATGTGTAGAGGATAATTATATAGCTACATTACATTCCAACTGACGATCAAGATGTTAACATCTTGACAAAGGAATTTTCAAGAGGTAAATTCGAATTCCACAGGGGCAGGATATGGCTGGTTGAAATCCTTTCTTGCTAAGAGGGAGTGGTGAAAAACTATATCAAGGAAGGCTCAATTTGACTTTATCCTTAGTCAAATTGAGTAATATAGTTTAGTTATTTTCAATTGTATTCAGTTAATTGACCTCTAACTATTGTTAGAGGCAGTTCAAGGTCAATTTTGTAGTGGAACAATAGTCTAACTAAAAGATTTGTTAATTAACTAATCAATCATCCGAAAATAGATAGTGCATGCAGGGAATTCGAATTCCTCAGTTGATGTAGAGATGAAAAGGCAGGGTAATAATAGTTGTAAACTAGTTTGAGTGTACATGTGTTGCATGAGGTTAGGTGATGCATCCTTGGGAATTGCTTAATTAATTTGGAGAAAATTCCTAAATAATGGGGGCTAATTTCCAAAGGATTTTCACAAGGAAATTAGATTCTAGGTGAGCCAATATTTGGCTAAGTGTTGGCCATAGTTGTTCATTGAGAAAAGAGAACAATTATTCTTTTGCAGGTTGAACTCAGAGCTAGAGCTAGAAATTGTAATAGGTTCTTTATTCATCTGATTAATACAAAGAGGCTTGAGGGGTTTTTACTAGTTGGGTTCCCCTAGAAATCACTATGTATTTGTGGTTTTTCTTATTGCATGTCTATGCATGTCGTTCTAAATTGAGAATTTCATTTTGTAGATCAGTATAGTAGAATTATGTGTCTTGATTTTAGATTAATTTTCTTGAGTAGTTGCAATTCTATCAAATTTCTACAACCTCAAGGATGCTTAATGTACCCACATAATCTTTGAGACCTTCCACATATCTTTCATTAACATTCATCATGCAGTCTCATTGTCATACTTCGTCATTCCCATCTATGGAATCTTTGTCAGAACTCTCTTGAAATGTCCTTGAACATCTTCCAACATGTCCATCACCAATTTCATCAATTGACACTACATGGTGAGAAGTGAATGGGGCCAACTTTGAAATTTCCTCAAAATGTTCTTGTATGCATCAAAACTTGACATGGCTAGAGTAGACACATGCCTTAATAGTATGCAAGGGTTTCAAGACTCAAGGATGTGTGACATCCTCGCATAATATTTGATATCATCCACGTTTACATCAATGTTCATAATGCAGTATCATTTTCATTATTCTTCATTCCCATCTATGGAATGTTTGTCAAAACTCTGTGGAAATTACATGGAATTTATTCCAACATGCCTAATAACCAATTTCATCCACTGACTTTGAACGGTGAATAGTGAATGTTTCCAAAGTTGAAATCTATTTAAATTGTTCATTTATGCGTCAAAATTTGACATGGTTAAATTATAAGGCACATGGATTGACGATATGTGAGGGTTTCAAGACTCAAGGATGCTTGAAATCCCCACATAATCTTTGAGATCATCCACATTTGCATCAAAATTCATCATGCAGTCTCATTGTTAGCATTCCTCATTCCCATATATGGAAACTTTGGTTAAACTCTTGAAATGTCATGTAATGTATTCTAACAAGCCCATCACTAATTTCATCCACTGATACTTCTTAGTGAGAAGTGAATGGGCCCAACGTTGAAATTTCTTCAAACTATTCTTGTATGCATAGAAATTTGACATGGTTAGACTAGTAGACACATGCCTTGAAAATATGCAAGGGTTTCAAGACTCAAGGATGCTTGATGTCCCCGCATAATCTTTGAGATCATCCACGTTTGCATCAACATCCATCATACAGTCTCACTGTCATCATTCCTCATTCCCATCTATGGAATCTTTGTGGAAACTCTCTTGAAATTTCATGGAATGTATTTTAACATGCCCGTCACAATTTCCATCCACCGACGTTGCGTGATGAGTAGTGAATGGGGCCAACATTGAAATTTCTTCAAAATATTCCTATATGCGTCGAAATTTGACATGGTTAGAATAAGAACACGGCTTGATGGTATGTGATGGTTTCAATACTCAAGAATGTGTGACATCCTCGTATACTCTTTGAGATCATCAACATTTGCATCAACGTTCATCATGCAACCTCATTGCCATCATTCATCATTGCCATCTATCGAATCTTTGTCAAAAATCTCTTGAACTATCATGGAACCTTTTCCAACATGCCCATCACCAATTTTATCCACTGACATTGCTCGATGAGTAGTGAATAGGGCTAGTGTTGAAATTTATTCAAATTGTTCATGTATGCATTGAAATTTTATGTGGTTAGACTAGGCACATGCATTGATGGTATGAGAGGGTTTTACTACTCAGGGACATAGTTCTTGATCATCACCATCACCATCATCACCATCATCATGGTTTTCATTTCCATCATTTTTAGCATCCATTTTATCTTTCTATATTCTATTTTGGCTTCCTATTAGGGATTAAGGGAAATAAGGGTTAATTAGGTATGATATATATGGATATGAGATTATAATGATTAAGGGTTAAAGGTTAGATATTTTAGAAGTGAGGGCATAAAATGGTTATGGGTTAAGGTTTTTATAAGTTAAGGTACTTTATAATTATGATCATTGGGGATTGGGGATTAAGGGTCATATCAGTTTTAAAGGTTGACAATTATATATAATAAATATTAAATGTGACACATATAAGTGATTGGTAATTATAGGGATTAAGTGTTAGAAATTAAGTGGGGGTTAGTAGTTATATATTTTATGGGTTACATCAGTTAATGGCAAGGGGTTTTATGCATAAACAATTATTTTTTAAAGGTTATATTAAATTAATGGTTAGCAAAGTTGATGGGTTAATTAGTAGGTACATATAAGTGGTTAGTGATTATAGGGGTTATAGGTGTTATATGTTTAGGGTTGTTAAGGTTATTAGATATAAAATTCACCTTACGTGGGTTAATGAATATGATTGATAAGGGTTATGGTTTGAGAGTTACAAGAGTTAAATATTATATGGGTTATGGGATAAGGTTATTAAGTAGAGGTGTTAATCACTCAAAGTTAGATTTTATATAGATTAGGGATTCAATATGTTATATGTTACATGCATGGTTTAAGGTGATAAGGGTTGGATTTCATGAGGAAGTAAGAGATCATAATGGTTAGGGATTCAGAGTTAGAAATTAGGAGTAATAAAGGATTAAGGGTGATGAGATACAATATGGGTCACTAATGAGGGATTATCATGGTTAAGTGTTTGGGGATAAGTCTTATAATGGATATAAACTATACATGTCAAGGGTTATGAAATAGATAATAGGGATATAGGAATTAGGGGTTACTGGTTGAAAAATATAAAGAACATAACTTAGGGGTGATAATGGTTAAGATATTTAAGGGTTAGTGGCTGGTGGTAATAGGAGTAAGGGGTGATATAACCTAGATGGATTAGAAACTACGGTTAGATTTTATTAAGGTAATGGATTATAATTTTTAATTAGGAATTATAGGTTATGGTTAAGGATGATGTGATTTGGTTCAATGGCTATATAAGTTATATAGGTTTTGATTTATAGAGATAACTAATTACATGTTAAAGTGATAGTGAAAAGGGTTTCATGGGTCAAGGACCATAATTTTTGGGGTGATATGTTATGGTTTATAGGTGATGGGGATTAAAGGTGTGAAAATTGACATGGGTTATGTTTTATAGATGCTACCATATATAGATTCTAATGGTTCATATTTAGTGAGTATGGGGATTAAGGAAAGTGGGTTATTTATTAAGGTTTATTGAGGGATAAGGATATGGTTTATAATGTCACACAATGGGGTTTATTAGGATTTATATATATTTGGGGATTTGAGATAGAGGGATTAAGGATTATGTGGGTTATAAACTAGGGGTTTTGAATCATGTGTTAGGGTTTATTAGGGATATTTGTTAAGGGTTAGGGTTTTTTTAAGGGGTTATAATGTGAGGATTTATAGGGGCCAGGAGATTTCAGAGTGTTAAGGATTATAAGTTAATATAGTAGTTATTAACTATATTTGATATAATAATTTAGTAATTTTGGTTATTAATTCCAAGTCCAAAGGATATATGCATTTAGGGATCTAGGTTATTTGGTTTATCGTTTAAAAAAGAAAATTGTTTGGATGTGTCATATAGGTTATGGGTTAGGGAATATAGGAGTTAGAGAATATGTTTATATATGTGATTAGGTTATGGATCATATACGTTATTAGTTAAAAAGTACAGTTTTTATGATTAAGAGTTTATTAGTCATAATGGTTACATTTCAAGAATTAAGGGTGATAGGGTTGTGCCTTTTGGGATATAGTTGTTATGGTTACAAGCTATATTAGATAATAAACATTAGGGGTCGAATTAGTAGGTTTTAATGGTTATAGGTGATTGTGATTATAATTGCTAATGTTATACAATTTAGGGGTGATAAGGCCTGGACATTGTTAGGTCACAAAATTGTCATATTTTTCCTACTTATTTTCCTATTTCTTTTATCCCTTTTTGACCAACAGGACCATATCTTATTACTGTAACAATGCTTATTCACATGAGTATGTCCTTTTTCACTTGTCGCTTTCTTATTCCAATTCTACTTGTAATTTGACATCAAAGCTGTTGTCCTAGGATGATTTTTATCGTAAAAATAATGTATGGGTTGTTTCATGTTTGGATGGTGTATCGAAGGTTACTGTTACATGATTAAATTTCAGTTCCTTTACCAATTTGGATTAATTAGGGTTCCAAGAGCTATTTTTATTACACATACAATTCTCAAGCACGTGTTGGCTTTCCTAATCATATCATATCTAGGAAATCTTGGGACCCTCCTAATGTCCACGTTATTGGAAAAATTTCTGATTTAATATTAGGAAATAATGTGCCTACCAAGTATGAGGACCTTGGGAACCCCACTATAAATGTAACTATTGGTGGAATGATTCTTCTTGATACCTTAATTGATTTAGGGCTGCCATCAATATAATATTGAACCTATGAACACAAATAGTCTTATGTACTCTTTAGTGCTGAAAAAATATTGTTGTAGTAGTATAAATATTCATCACAAAACATCTCTCAAATTTCATCATTGAATTTGAACCACAAAGTAGATTTCCGAACATTCATCTGTATAGTCCCATGAAATCATGATGGTAAGCTAAGGAAATTTATGCATATTTTGTCAATTATTTTTGGATTTGGTACCTGAGAAGCAACAATCATAATAGTACGTACACATGCCGACGAAAATTATTATAATAATATGGGGGGGATTGCATCATTAAAATGACACATGATTTCATCCAAATTTATTCGTCCAATTAATACATACCTCAACCTGCCATAATATCACATGATTAGACTGTTCTGACACCATTACTTTTTAAACTTAAATCGATGTAACTGTCACCATTAGTACCAATATTCCTTCATCATTATTACTTGTTTTTATTTATTATTCGTGATGTTACATATGAAGATAAACACAATCATTCAAAAATTCCCTTTGATTTAAAAGTTATGAATCAGTAATAAGGAGGAGTAACCACTGATAATTCCAGCACCTTGACATTCTCCCCTGAGAAAGAATTTGTGTGCACTGAAGCAACCTTGTAACATTGTTATGGAAGACAAATCGATCTTACAGACATGAGCTATCTCCCTAGATTCAAAGACAAATCTAGAAACAAAAATAAAAGTGACTTCTACCTTTCCTTATTCTATAACTGAAACATGATAAATGAAATGTGCAAGAGTCCCTTACATTTCTACAAAATGCTTGTGGATGTCCTTTTGATTATTTCAGAATCCTTCCCTTACTGCTTCAAGAGACTATTCACATAAACAAAACTACACAAGGAATAAAATCATAACATATATAAAGAGTGAAAAACAAAGTGAATGGAAATTGCAACATAACATATAGCACAATGTTAATATAATATTTAGTTATAAACTATGCAAAAGATCAAGGAATTTTGCAAAGAGCATTATAACGTGTACAAATAGGAAAGAAACAACTTCTTGTATTAATATTGAATAATAAGGAGAAATAGAACCTTAGCCTTGATGATGTAAGTCTCCTCCCAATGATATGCAATCCTCCCCTTACACTACAAGGAAAAGACCCTCTAGCAGAGGTTATAAAGGAGGTTTTTAGTGTTATAAATTGGCCAAAATTGTCAAAAAAACATTTTCTACAACATCCATTTTTGGTAACGGAGGTTTTGGCGGAGCTTTTAATGTAATTTCAACAAAACTAAATAACCTAGGCGACCGAAGGTTATTACAGATGCTTTTTTCATCAGTACGCTAGTAAGGTGTGAACGCATCGGTGCGTGTCATATAGACGGTTGGCCCAGGGCGGTCGAAGTTGCATGCATTGGGCTGTAAAGGTATACAACTGCACCAGGCGCATTGTAGGTGATACAACACATGGGGTCATTCTAATTCATATTGGGATTGTGCGGTGCCCATATGTCATATCAACACACCCGTACATAGTCCTATTGAAGTGCACCAGTGCATAGTATCAAACAAACACACCAATTTTTCTAATTCATATTGGTATTTGTGTGATGCCCATAGGTCATACAAATGCACCGGTGCATAGTATAACATAAACACACCGGTGCGCATTATCACACAAACACACTGAGATTTATAATTGGTATTGGTATGTGTGTGGTGCCCATAGGTCGTAGAAACACACTGGTGTGTTGTATCATACAAACGCACCGGTGTATGGTAACTAACATGCACTGGTGTTCATTTTGTATTTTTTAGAAACATCGAACTATGACAGTGTAATAATTGTGATTTTTAAAAATTCATTACTCATCAAAAGTCGACACATCTTATAACAGTATTCATATTAATTAAATTTTTATTAATGCATTTGAATGTGATGTTTTGATTAATTTGTTATATCTTATCATAATTATTGTGATTTTTAAAAATTCATTATTCATCAAAAGACGATACATATCTTATAGCAATATTCATATCAATTAAATTTTTATAAGTGAATTTGAATGCGATGTTTGGATTAATTTGTTATATCATATCATTAGATTTCAGATCTCTTCATTATAATATTTAATCATCCATAGATTTAATCAGTGATGTTACATTTCACAGCGACAATTGAGAACACAATAGAATAAATTAAAACATGTTTTGTTATATATATATATATATATAAAAGACAGTCTTTGTCATACAAAATGGGATAGTTATTGGTATCCCTTTGTCTTTCCATTGGGAAACTATGTCCATTACATTAAACAAAATGTCTGATGTCACAGACAAATATTTCAAAAAATACAATGCCTTGCTTTGATATCCAAACATAATGATCATCATTCTTCGCTTGAACTGTTGTCACTGCTAGAGTTACTTCCATGACTTGGGTTATTTTCAGGAATGTTTTGTTCACGATGTTTATTGTTTTCTTATTCTTCACCATCCATCTACAAACATAAAAATAAACTGTAATGAGTGTATATACATTGGTGAGAATAATAAAAAATTGCAATATTAAATAATATACATCAATGTAAATCGAAAAAAAATGATGTCCCATAGCAAAAATTGACTCATGAACTATACACATTCTTTCAAAACCATGTAATATGTTATCTTTCAATATTTCATCTGTTGGCACAGTTCCATAATTTGTTTCCTACAGGTTTTATGTCCCATAACAAATCATATATTTAATATAAAATATGTTTTTGTTCTTTTAATTATAGACGAAGCTAAGTAAAACAATATCGATAGATGCTTACAAATTCCACAATTAATTTCTGATATGCCAACATATACTCACAACCCAAATTTAACCCAATGTCAATCAATTCGTCTAATGGTTCTTCTTTGTATGTTATCACCTATTTGAAGAAATTCAATGATGATTTTTGTAAAACAACTTAAAATATACAAAAATGAAATCTAGTTAAATTGCTATAAGGAAGTAACAATTACTCACGAACTTAGATATCAACCCTTGTCTTCCTTGTCGTCTTGTTTTATGTGCTGAATAGGTTCCATTTTCTTTTCTTTTCTGCAAGAATAGACTTGAAATTAATATTTAATGCTAAATTTTTTATTTATTGTACCTAATGATCGAAAAATTCAATGATTACATATTTCATTTGAAGCACGTTGTTGTTCAGATGGCTCCTCCTGCGATGCAGTTTTGTCCATTTCTTTGACCATCTCCTTGTACACCTTTTTTGACATTCCTACTGGCATATTTATGATATCAGCTTGTTCATCTTTTGAGATTTTCATAATCTTCCTAAAAATGTTACATGACAATAAACTATTTAATTTTTATATTGATATATGAAAATTAAATATAACAAAAGTGATAGTTATAAATTATATTTATAAATAATTCTAGATAAAAATTTAAAGGAATATTAATTTTTCATTCCTTATTTATTTTTGTTGTACGTTTTTGCTATTAAAAGTCTGACATGTCTCATTGCCCAATTCTCTGGAAACTCTTCCTGTAGTTTAGATAAAATTTGGTTCTTTGAATCATTGGATTGATTTTTGTATTGTAAGTGGAAAGAACATCTATACATTCATTCCACTAGATCCCTCAAACTTTTGTAAAAGTTTTTCCCCCTTTCGTTAACCTCCAACACCACTCTAGATGAGCTAAGGAGAAATTCATTTTCATTTGCATGTTCTATTTTTCTTTTCTTTTCTTAGAACAACATTCCTTTTCTGATTTGTTGGTCCCTGTATAACATTAAACAAATGTGAATTAATATATTGTTTAACACATGTTATCTAATAATTTTAAGTATATTATTAGTGAAAATTAAAAAAAGAAACTCATATTGGATGGATAGTATTTTTTCATTCACCTGATTCATCCTTTTGCAGGAGAGGAATAACATGTTTCTGAGTTTATTTATTAACCCAAAAACAAGTTATTCCTCTCCTCTAAAAACTATTTTCACCTATATGGATTCTCTCTTTAAAAATCATCCTTTTGCAATTTTTCCTTCAAGATTTTATGCTCTTCTGGTCCTAGATCAGAAATAATATTATCAAGCTTCCTCATTTTGTGGCTCTGCATGATACACGGTAAATAATACATATTAGTTAAACTTACATATAGTTCAAAAATAATATTTTTGGTAAAGAATTTACAAAGAACTTGCCATTTTTGGTTTTCTTGATGTGTTGTCAGTATTTTTGTTACTTGATCTCTTGTCAGCCATTTCTTTATCAATATGAAACCAGTACCATATCATTCATTAAAATATATTAAATAAATAAATTGAGTTCAGCCATTTCTTTATCAATATGAAATCAGTACACAATGAACATTAAATATGGTCAATTTTATGAACGCTAATAATTATATCGGCATTAATAATTTATTAGTATTTTCCATGATCACCAACTGCAGGTTATTTGAAGATAAGGTTCTTCTGAGTGATAATGTCTTGCCTGGTAGCTGCAAAGAGGCAAAGAAATTGTTGAAAATGTTGGGTGTTGAGTATATATCATATCATGCATGTCCAAATGATTGTATTCTATATAGAGAAGAATACACATAAAAAGAGATATGTCTGAAATGTGGGCATGACATGTATGATAAATAAAAAAAGAAGGGGAAATCACGTGGTCCTCCTTTTAAGATATTGAGGAACATGCCTATAATCCCAAGGATTAAAAGGATATTTCGTTGCAAAGAATTAGCTATGTTACAGGGATGGCATGCCTCACACATAAGTGAGTTGGGAGTTATGCGAATCCCAACTGATTCAATAGCCATGAAGCATATACAGGATACATGGCCCGAAAAATTCAAGGATGAAGTACAAAGTCTACGACTTGGCATAGCTATGGATGGCATCAACCCATATTCCCTCCAGAACACCAACTATTCTATTTAGCCTGTATTGGTGATCAATAAAAATATCCTCCCATGGTTGTCTATGAAGAATGAACATATTATGTCGACTCTCATAGTCCCTAGTAGAAGACAAGTGAAGAATATGGATGTCTACTTACAACCATTGGTAGATGAATTGAAGGAATTATAGGATGGGATAAATGTATACGATGTATCAAGACCCATCGCAGTAGAGAGGAGTTTTACGTTGTATGGCATATGTGCTTACACGACACATGATTATCTAGGCTTAGGAGTTTTCTCTGGTAAATTACATTTTTATTGATTTGTTTATATATGTAACAAAATTACTTAACATATTAGTTGTTTAATTCGTTGTAATTGTTCTGTTCTTCATGATATTCTTTAACGTGCCATGCATACAAATTGTATACAATAATCTTGTAGGTCTTGTAAAAAAAGGGTATTTTGGATGTAAATGTTGTGAACCTTCTCTGAAAGCTAGATAGTCCAAGGACCTACGAAATCCAGTGTATGATTGCTCCAGGGAATTCCTCCTAGAAGAACACCCTTACAGAAGAGCATCATTCGCTTTTAATGGTGGACGAGAGAGAACCCAAAGGCCTCCAATAACGACACCAGCTGAATGAATTTCAACATATGGGAAAGATAAGGAGAAGGAGTTCATAGAAATGTTCAATTCAAATAGGGAGCCTATGTTCGATGATCCAGAATTATTCGACACCTACGTTGAGAAATTGCCCATTTGGATGAAAAGGAAATCTATAATTTATAACCTCCCATATTGGGAGCATCTTAAGATTACCCACTTATTAGATCCCTACATATATTTAAAAAAAATTCATCTTCTTTACGGAGGAACATATCATCGAAACAAAGTGACACATTGGCTGTTAGGAAAGATCTTATTCTTCAAAAACTAAAAAGAAACATTGGCCAAGACGGTTATATGTGAGGGTTCCATCTTCGTACGAGTCTTCTCTACAACGTTGCTTCACCGTGGATGACCATTTGTCGGGGTTGAAATCACATGACCATTTGAATATTATAAGAGTACGTATAATGTCAAAAGCATGATTTTATTATTTTTTATATTAATAAATTTTATCCCATGCAGGGATTATAAAACATAACTAATTTTGTATAATATTACACGTATTTATACCTTTGAAGTGTAATTATCCTTTGTTTATGCATGGGTGTGTGAAACATGAATTCCCTCAAGACCTAAGAAATGCCATATCTAAATTATCTGCATTTGTACATTGGATCACGTTAAAGGAGATTCATGTGGCTAGCATTCCACAGTGGCGGTAAGAGATAGTTGAGAATGTTTGTATGTTTGAGAAGGAACTGCCGACGAGTTTCATGGACTTGTAGGTTCATATTCTAATCCACCTAGTAGATGAGGTTGAATTAGTTGGGGTGGTTTCTTGTCCTTGGATGTTCCTCTTAGAGAGGTACGTGAAGAAATTGAAAGGTTTTTTCGACAAAGGGAAAAAATCGAGGGGTCTATGGCAGAGGGGTACCTATCGTATGAGTCTTTCTATTATGCTAGTGAGTACATCAAGCAGATTGACAACAGATTAGGTGCGGTGATTTGGGACGATGAAAGGGATGAAGACAAAGAGAAGGGTAGTTGCTCCAAATGAGTGGAAAAAAGCGCTTGACAAAGAGTAAGAGACTTATAATTTTTCAAATTTACACAAAGTAAATATTCATGTTGAACTTCGATATAATGTATATTTTGAACTCTATGTACTATATAATGTCGGTTTGATTTCATCAGCAAATGCATAAATTGAAGCAATCAATAAATTCGTTCTTTACAATTCTTAAGCAACACAACTATGGGTCGCATTGTACGAAAAAAAGAGGATGAAATGGGATAGTGACAAGAAATAATTCAGATGGTTTAATGGTAGAAGTGTGCCTTATCCCTGATCATTTAAAATAAAATACACCAAAAATATGCCCCAACAGTTGGGTTGCTGACCAAGTTAGAGAGAAATATGGTGCAACCGGTCGTTACCCGCGTGATGAAGAGGATGCACTAAACGTAGGGATTGGGTGCAGAAACTAGATAATAATATATTTAATTTATATGTACATTTGAAACTTAATAATGCACCTTTCATATGTAATTACATCTATATTTCATATTTTAACTATTGGGTTATTATAATACACGTGACACTATGATTTTTTTAACTTTTTTATAGGGGCATTTGTTCCCATCTATGTGGGCATATGGACACCATTTTCACACAGAAAATGTTGATGATGGACACATCACACAAGACTGTGGAGTGGAAGTCGAGTTCAATCAATCTAGTCGATCTAGTCACCGTGATCAAAACCTAGTACGAGGGATGTTAGGTTACGTTAGAAAGATACAAGAGATCATTGAAGTGGATTTCTCTTCTTTACAACGTGTTATTTTTAGGTGCAAGTGGTGGGACACCTTTGATTGTAATAATGTAAAGGAATATCGCGATAGTAGGCTGATATGTATCAACTCTAGAAAGATGTGGGATGAAGCTAAGGAGCCATATGTTTTCCCTAAACATTGCAACCAGGTGTTTTTTTACCTAGATGTGTTGGATAGGGATTGGTGGTTCGTATTGAGACATGACCCTAGATCAAAACATATTTTTGAGAACAATAGTGTTATCATGACATGTGAGCTGGAAGATAATGAGGGTGATCATGAGAACCGAGAGTTATATGGTACATGTGTTATTTCATCAATGTTTATACTTTTTAAGATGGGTTTTTCGAAAAATTATAATATGTATTTTGAAGTAATTGGTAATTTGCATTGTGTTAATGTTAAAATCAATATTTCACTTTATAATTTGCAATTATGTTGATCTAAAAAACAATGGCATATATATATATATATATATATATATATATATATATATATATATATATATATATATATATATATATATATATATATATATATATATATATTGTATGTAAGGTCATAATAAAATAATGATAATTCTAAAGTACATGAATTTATTTGCTTTATTTTCTAAACTTTATTATGTTACAAAAATTCATATTATTCTAGATTTATTATTTTACAATTATTTAAATTTTTACAAATTTACAAACTTAAAATTTTTAATAAAATCATTTCACATTAATACAATTAAAATTTTACAAATATTTTTCATGTACAATTAGAATTAGAATTAGAATTACAATTCATTTCACAGAAATACAATTAAAATTTTACAAATATTTTACATACAATTATAATTAGAATTACAGTTACAATTACAATTTCACGTACTATTACAATTACATTTTAGAATTTTACATGAAATTACAATTACAATTTTACAAATTTACATATATACCATTACAATTACAATTTTAGAATTTTACATACAATTACACTTTTAGAATTTTAGAATTTTACATATAAACAATTACAATTAAAATTACAATTACAATCACTTCACAATAAATTAAATATTACAATTACAATTAAAATTTTACAAATATTTTACATACAATTACAATTAAAATTACAATTACAATTTTAGAGCTTTACATACAATTAGAATTAGAATTACAAATACAAATACAAATTTACAAATTTACATACAATTAAAATCGAAATTTCAATTACAATCACGACATAATATTTAGTAAATATTATGATAATTTTATATTAAATTAATTAATAAACATCACGATCATGATAACCATCATACAAACATCATATTAGACTAAAAAACACATTCAAATTCGCTAACATCATCGTGATCATGATCATCTAATAAAACACAACTAGCATTGTATAACATCATCACAACACAAACATCAAATATACATCTCATGTCAAATAACCGCTATCACATACACATCTATCTGCAAGCTGCACATTAAATGAACATATCTAACATGACCTAACAATATACACATCATGATGATCACCAACATGTAAATTAAGTACAACTGCAACATGAACATAAAATACATGGACCATATATATATATATAAATGTATAATGTAAAAAATATACAATTGTAATATAAATGTCATATATCAGCTGGTGGTACATCATCAATAGCAGTAATAATCGAGGCTTTCTCAGTCAATGGTGCAGCCTCGACAATCTTAGAGACATGTTGATCATCACGTGTCTGCTGATCTGGTACTGGTGCCTCATGTTGATCAAGATCAATTGTTGGCTGCTCATCGTGATGACTTGACTTGGTCGATGGTCCAGGCTGCACATGATCATGAGTACTACTGGATGCTGCAGGCTGCTGACTCGATGTGGCCGATGGTCCAACCAAATCTCCATGATGACTTCTAGTTGATGCTGCAGGCTGCTCATCTAGTGCGACGTGAGGTGAAAGATTATCACTCCCCTAATCGTGATCATCAAATGATGTGTCATTGTTCGCGGACTGTCGATCATGTGCTGCGTCTCGACCATGCCTATAATGTGCAAGGGACCTCCTCAACCACGTAACTAAGGTTGTAGCTCCTACGACATGCTGCATCAAGTTGTACATGTCACGCGACATGCCTCTCCACATATGTACTAACCTACCATCGGCCTGTATTTCTCTCATAGTAGTGGGCCTGAATCCTTCCTCAACAAACAATGCACATAGTTGGTCACCCAACTCCATCCTCAATCTACTATCAAGCCTACTGTGCCTAGCAAAAGGTGGTACCAGAGTACCAGTAGGAGTAGGTATGTCTACACTGGCCTCATGATCCTCGACATCTACCATATCTTGATCGTTGTCAGGATCCACACCTGGATCATTTGGTGGCACTGGCATGTAATTGCCATCAAAAGACCCAATGTTTACAAAATATATACAAGTACACAACAATAATTAGACAATTTCATTAAACAATTTAATAAAAATAAGTTAAAGAACATGTTAGAATAAATTTAAATAAAACAGTAATATTGCCTTTATCATCTGGCAGCTCATCATTTGTGAATAGGATGTTGGCACACCCTCGCTAGCCCAAACCAACATAAGGACAGGGGACCATAACGAAGGGATGCTCATCAACACTGGTTATCAAATCCAGTGCATCATGCGATATCTTCACGGAAAACTTAGTCTCGCCCCTCTTGGGCATCATCTGTCCCCACATGTGCATCTGTGCATCCAGCATTGGCCTACGAGGCTATCAAAAAAAAGTAGGCCTCATCTCTGGAAACCTCTCAAAAAATAAATAAAATAGCTTTGAAGAAAAAGGGAAGTTGACCCTCCCTTGTGCATAAGCACGACATCTATCTAAGGCTGTACATAACTGCCACAAAAAAATGGCAGACCACCTAAAAAGTCATGGATCCTGTACTAAAGAATCTACATAATATAGAAGCAAAAAACTAATGCGTTGCCTGTCGTGGGTGTTGTGTGAAATGGTCGAAATCAGAAGTGAGAGGCACCTCAGCTCCTCACTACCAAATGTAGCAATATGTAACTAACCTCTAGAGACCTGAGAATCTGAAGGAGACAGTATATCCGTGCTAATGTATCTCTGGGAGTACACCAACTGACTCCCTATTCCATAGCCAACTAGAACCTATGGGAACGAGGTAAAATACACCCCTCTCCTTGATAGCCCTGTAATGAAATATATGTCCTCCTTAGTGGGCGCGTCCCACTGGTTAGGACCAACCCAGAAAACCTGTAGGTGGGCATTCTACCTGCGGATAAGATGTCGCAAAAACAAACCATGGCCCTTTAGGGAAGTAACCTCCTCATAGAACTTGAGGAGGCCCACCTACCTTAGGATCCCCTGGGTAGCTACTGCAATAGGGCAAGGGTACGCATCTCTCTCCCTCTTTCGTGCCTCCCACAGGTGAACCATGTTATACTGGTCCACCTGTTGTTGTTGTTGTTGTTCCCTCTATTATCTCCTTTCAAATCTCTAAATGATTGAAATATTAAATACACTTTTTTTATTAAATGAGACATGTATTTAGGAATATACATATATACATTTTTTGAAAAAAAAAACAGTCAGTGCACCACAAAAAATAGGCATGCATTGGTCACGGTGCATATTTTATTGTTGGGCATTGGAGGCGGTGCACCAGAGAATTTTTAGCGAAACGGAGGTGTTGCACTAGAAAATTTTCAGCGCACCGGAGGCGGTGCACCAAAATTTTTATAGTGCATAGGAGGGCGGTGTGCCAGAAAATTTTCAGCGCACTGGAGGCGGTGCACCTATAAATTTTAAGCTCACCGCCCTCCTAGCATTGTTCCAAATTCAACGGTGTGGTGGTATAACAGCCCACACCGTTGACTATGGAACAATGTCAGGAGGGCAGTGCGCTGACCAAACTATACATCCCGAGCATATAGTTTAGTCAACACATCACCCTCCTGACATTAGTACATATTCAATGGTGTTGTATTTTACCAGGCCACACCGTTGACCAAGTCGAAATGCCAGAATGCAGTGCACTGACAAAATTACTCGCCCCAGGGTGGATATTTTCGTCAACGCACCACATTCCCACTATTCAACAGGGTCGGTGGTGCGGCTTGGTAACTGACTGCACTGCAGTTGTTTTAAACTGAAAAAATCTCGGTGTGCCTTTTGGTACCACACCGAAACAGGTGTGGATAGTTTTAGCAACGGTGGTGGTGCAACCTGTAAATTTACAGGCAGCATCGTGAACTGGTGCAAGCCGAACGGCTCGAGCGCACTGCATAGGAAATTTAAAAAAAAAGGTTAATTTTAAGCTAATTTACAATTCTAATACGCTAAAAGGTCTAATTATGGAAAAACAAGAAAAATACCTATACATTTGGTCGTAAAGGAGGCATATTGGCTGTAGAATTTGCAAAACTAAATTTACCCACCATTTTGAAACAACAACAGTGCTTGCAATGGGAGCACCGATGTTAGGGTGCCTCAGACAAGGAAAATTTGCACCAGAGCTTGAGAGTTTTGGAGCACTAAAAAGTGAAAAATGCAGTGTTTTGGTTGTAATTTTTTTTATTTAACCCTCTTTCGGTGTGCGGGTTTTTATAGGTGCATCGGTGTGGTTTCTTAAGACCGCACTATGCTGTTTCAGTTTTGGTGAGGGGTTTTAGGACGCACCGGTGTGGAATATTTGTAAAACACCAGTGTGCTAGAGTAACAAGACACACTGAGTGGGTTTGCATAGATTTCATGGTGTCTCAGTGTGCCAATGATTTTTGTGCATTGGCGCTTTCTCTAGTTGAACGCATTGGTGCGGTTTAGGATGATAAGTCCATCGGATGAAAAAAATTCGAAAAAACCTCCACCTGCCAACCTCCTCTAGTAACTTCCGCTACAAATTGATGTCTCGGATATTTTTATAAGGGGTTCCTCAAAAAAATCCGCTAGAGGGTCTTTTCCTTGTAGTGTTAGGTGACAATATTTTAGTCCTAATCCGATAGCATAAGTTTACATTCAAAATTTACCCCAAAGCCTCTGGTCCATGTTGAATTTATAGGTAAATGATTCTGGCCTTCTTTTCATTCCCTAAGAAGACATCACCACCGTCATATTTTTCAAATTTTCAGAACCACTCCCTATGGGGAGTGAAGTGAGAGGATTCACTTGTGTCAATCAACCATGCCAAATGGTCTACATGTGTACATGAAGAAGAAGCCAAGTACAGATCCCCACATTCATCTGACGTGGTTTTTTCTTCTGCAGAAGGAGCATCATTAGATCCATTTCCCTTCGCAGGAGATTTAGATCTACAACCATTTTTGTAATTACCTTCCATTCCGCATTTCCAACACACCTTGACATGTTTTCCTGTAGATTTAGATCTCCCTCTATATTTATATCTCCCACTCAAGGATTTTTTTTTTTTTTTTTAATGTTATGGGACTGTCCACATATAGACAAGGAATCTCCATTATAGCTCTCCATATTTTTCTGTCACATCTCCTCTGACAGAAATGATGAGACTATTTCATCAAAATTCAAGGTGGTTGTATTTCTTCCTATTGCAACAACTAGACTATCTCGCGAATTTGGTAGAGAACACAAAAAACCGATGCACGTATATTCATCTAAATTTTTATATAAACATATAAAAATTGGCTTACCATAGTATTAAAGGCATTCATATGCTCTGTCACTGAGTCTCCATCCTTCATCCTCAGGTTATACAATTTTTTCTGCAGGAATAATTTGCTCACCAGAGACTTAGATTGGTACATAGTCCCTAACTTGACCCACACATCCTTCACCATAGCTTCCCCTGGTACATTCAAAAATACTAAATATGAGAGACACAATCATAGTGTGCTCTTCACCTTTCAATATAACTTCACCCAATCCTCTACTGACATTCCTGTTGGTGTTGTGCCTAGATCTACAATAATCCATTGATCTCATTAAACCACTAGATCCTCCATCTCAAGCTTCCAAAACTCAAAACTATGACCATTAAATTCTTAATCGATATCTTTCCATTGTTCGCCCTCTTATTTAACCACAAGAATCGATCCCATAGATCTCCCACTGAAAAAGGTTTACCACGGGCCCAAGAAAAACCCCTCAATATAAAAGTCATCTCCTTGAAGCTAACATAACTTTGATACCAAATGTAGGTTTTAACCCTGTATAGAAGTTACCTGCAAATGAATTCTTAAAACAAAAAATATAAAATGGCGAGAACATAAAACAAATATTCACGGAGATTTTATCTTGGATCCTAAATATGGGACTATCATATATATTTTTCATTATATTCCTTTTAATGTTACAATACATATATATACATGTTTAAGCATTCATAAACCCTAATCCACTAACCCTGGAATAGAACATATTCATAGTTCCCTAGACCTGATCTACAATGTACCATGGGTAGAAAACCATCATGCCCGAAACCATGTGCAAAACCCATGCACAAAACCATGGGTAGGTTTGCCCATTGTCTTTGGGTTCTCCCCCCATTTTTGGGTTTGCTCAATTTGTTGAAATTTGCAACAAGAAACAGTGAAATTGACATCCAGAAACAACACACACACTGGTGAGGGATCACAGGTCACATAATGATGGATCCTAGCAACACATTAGAGTGCAACCAATTATTAAATAAATTGGAAAATTAATTATAATATTATCTCATAACAAATTGCAATAGTTAACTAAGTGTGATAAACTTAGTTAGATCAAGAATTTCAAGTTGAGGGTCGAAGGATACGAATGCAGAGTCATTCTAATTTTTAACAGGGTCCAGTTGTAGTTGTAGCACTAGTGTGGTGTGAGTGGGATCAATTAACTCACATTAATTGAGTTCAAATCAGTTTAACTAATTCTAACTGATTGATGAGCTAGTGGAAGAGTAAGTGAATTAAAGCATATTTAATTCACAAGTAGTAATCTACCAAGTAACTGATGATTCACTATTAATAGTTGCATGCATGTCAACTTTTATGGAGACCCGATCGAGACAAAGGTTTAAGACAAGTAAACTATCAGTTGTATTTTTGGCGAACTGCCTAGGTGTAGTTATAAAGTCATATGAAGGCTCCATAGAGATTTCAAACTCAAGGAAAGATAATTATCCTATTTAATAGGGATTAATTTCCTAGGGATTTTGTGAGCAAGGTTGAGATAAGGAAGGGTTGAGAATTGGCTAAGTGTTGGTCAATTTTGCTTAAGAATTGATAGATAGTTTTGAGCAGGATGAGAGTGAGATAGTCAGGATAGTGTAGGATTTTCTTAGTGTGAGAAAGCATTTTATTGTTTCATGATTCTTTGACTATGTACAATATATGATAGAGGGGTTTTGAGCAGTTTATTTTCCTAGGAATATTAGGTGTTATGTATTGATTTACTTATTTCTCTTACTTGCATGTGATTGAGAGATCGTGATTTATATTCCACAAATATTGTAGAAGGATTCAATGTCTAGTTTTATTACATCACATGTTTAGATTGAATCCATTGATATATTTTATACATGGTATTATAGCCGTGTTAGATATTTTCTACATGGTATCAGAGCAGGAATTGTTTGGGCGTCGAGTTTGCAGAGAATATTTGAATATTTGGATGAAATTTTTTCAAAAACAAATAGCATATTTGGATTCCTTGCGAAAAAATACCCAAATTGAAAACAAAATCGGTCAAATCAGAGCTCGGATGAGGGAGATATCGTTGATTTAAAATCAACTCTTTTTTTAGAAATTTTTGCGACGAATGGACAATTACAAGGCACGTGAGTCAGAAAAGGAAAGAAAGCCAAGGGAAAGAAGTCCCAAGGTGAAGAGGGAAAGAGAGATTTTTTTAAGATCAAATTTTTTCACTGTCATGAGCATGAGCACTATGCTTCGAATTATACATAGAAGAAGGCAAGAAAGAAGGAAATTGCAGTTGCACTGAGTGAATCATTGGATTCACAGTTCGAGCTTGATTTTACTCTCATTGCATGCATGGCCAACACTGCAATGGGATGCATGTGGTATCTATATATCGGTGCCTCATTCCATATGACATGGAATAAAGGTCTCTTCAGTGACTTAGAAGAGAAGGACCTCCAACAAAACATAGAGTTTGGAGATGACTGGAGGTATAGCGCGATTGGGTTAGGTGCAATTACCTTTCAGAGGGAGTTTGTCTCCTCTCTCAGACTTACAGATGTTTTGTATGTTCTAGGACTAAAGAAAAATCTTGTCTTCGTAGCAGTATTGGAATATTGTGGTTATAAGGTGATGTTTAGAAAATGAAAGGTGTTCCTAAAATGCATAGCCATGGGACAGGTGAATCATATCGGTTCAAGAGTCAAGAACTTGTATGCTCTCGAGGTTGAGGATGCATGCAAATATTTGAGGATAAAATCAGTGGTTAATGACTTGGTGGTTGAGAGGGAGCAATTATCTCTCCAGATGCAGCCTTCGAAGCAGTCTCAGAAGGTTATGGAGTAGCCACAATTGGAGAAGGAAAGAGGAGACCGAGTGGAAGCATCCACTCAAGAAGAGACCTCCAGGATGTTAGCCACCCATAATTTCTGTCATATTAGGTGGTGGCTAAATGATGTTGGATGGCCTTCAAGAAAAAATTTCATTGCTAAAATTGTTGATGCTTAAAGTCTTTTGATAATATCCTATCCTTTGAATAATCATCACTGCTTTTCCCATTTTCAACTCAGAATTTCTGCTGTCATTACATGAACAAAAACTACTACAAACACCATTTTTCCCCTATCCCCTTCTTCCAATCCCTTTGATAAGGTTTAAAGACTCCTTCTTTGCCTTATCAGAACCCCTCAAAACCTTTGAAAATCATTAAAAATCCATAAAAATCATATTTTTATGTATTTTAGACTTAAGCCCCCCTTGGGCTAAGTCTTTAACCCCTCCTCCTTACGCCCAGGTTCCAGGACCAACCGATAAGCCTTCTAATCATTTTTTGCATTACCCCTTGCCTATTAGCCCTCATCCACAATCCCTGGTCATATGGCTTTCCAAATAACCTGTGGCCCCACAATTGGGTGCCAAACCATTTTGAATATTAAATATACCCGCCCGTAGTGTAAAACCTTTGGTTTTATATTATTTTAACGTTTTTATTATATTTATAAATTACTGTTGGCGCGAAATTTAAATCACTCTGCACCGTCGATCTAATCTGAAGATCGGATGGTGCAGAATCCATCTCCCCTATGGTCCCCGCCAACCACTCACCGTCTCGAAAACCACGTGGTATCCATCGCACCGCTTTTGAGCGCGGGTGGTTTTTTCCCGATCGGCAGCGATTCCATACGTTGGCCGATGCGTGTCATGGGCACTATTCACAAAAATGTCGTCCATCATGCGTTAAAGTTCGGACGTGGACCCGGCACGATATGGACGTCCACCGTCCGATTTGAGGCCGCCCATCGGATGAAGATCACTCACCGAAGATGCCCACGCGATAACCAAGCTCTGGCATAGTAGTAACAACATCTCCACCGTCGATCTGATCTGCAGATTGACGGCTCAAAATTCATCACCCGTTTTCTCCGTTTTGACTTTCCACCTGCACTCCCGACCATCGATTTCGCGCAATCAATGGCTCTGATTCAAATCATTTTTCTGCTCTCCTCTGACCTCCTCGATCAATCTCGACCATTGGATGATGCCATCCAATGGTCATGCTCTCCCCACATGTCCTCCCGCAGCACTAAACCTATATATGCATAATTTTTTAATATTTTTTGTATTGTGTAGGGTTCCAAGTGATTTTTTCGCTATGCCCGAATAAAATTCAAAGGCAAAGGGTGACGATCCTCCTGCCTTCGATTCAACAAAGAAAATCAATCACAGGGTTTAAAATTCACATTTCATTGATGATTCTTGAGGCATTGATGCCATATCGCCCTTGCGCAGCCTTGCACATCCGCAAAAACACCATGAATCGAGCACAGTCAGAGAAGTATTAGTGCCGAAGATAAAATTTACCAGGACAGAAAATTGAAGACAGATTTATGGGGATTACGGCTAAAAATGGATTATCAAAAGCCTAAATCACAGTTTAAAATAAAATCATGACTGTTTTATCAGAAAATAGACCTCCACTGTCACCTCAGGGGCTAATTAAAACTTCAAGCCACCGCAGAGCCACCTACAACCTCAAAGCAATCAAAGAAGGTCGTGGTTATTACTAGACCAGGAAATATCTAGCATCAACACAACTGAACAGTTATTTCAAACAAAGGAACTTATTGTAGCTATCAGCAGAAGTTATTTCAAGGATGATGAGAAGCCTTGAAGTCAAAAAATTCTTTCCAGCAAACCTAATAGTTAATGTAAATAAGTTTATACAGAGGACACCTATGTAAGTTGCTTCATTGAGCCCCCAAAGGCCAAGTAGCCATTTAAGTTTGTATTAGTTAGTTTTTAAGATCTTTTATCAGATCTCACCTCCTCATTCTTCTATATATACTTCTCAAGAAGATGAGTGAGGGGTTGGTTGATCACTAGTTGTAATATTGAAACTTTTTGAAATAATACATATTCTGTTGAAGTTGAGGAACAAATTGAAGTCTTCGAAGCCTTGATGATATTGTTGCGTGCTCGTTACTGTGAAGGCTCTATCATTGGATCCATGAGATTGGCTGTTGGTGAAGTATTCCAAACTATTTAATGTTTTCTCCTATTTTCATTTTGTTTCCATGATTTCTTACTACAGTAGGTTGAAAGTTTTAGGCTAAGAAATGACTCCTGGAAGTACCTTAGACCTGTTCATCCGTCACTGTTTCATGTTTTCTTCTGCTGAAGTATTTTAGAGTCTTTAATCTCTCTCTTTAGTCTTCATGCTTGTTTATTTCCTTAATAATTCGAATAGTTGGTTTCAGCATGATTTATGGTTCTCCCTGCTTGTCTACTTCCACTTTGAAACTGTTATTGAAGTCTCCCTTTGTAGTTTTCTATTTACAGTGAGTCAAGGAGGTCTGTTCTGATCTTGCCCTTTGTCCTTACTTAAACAGTTGTCTCAAAGGTCTTTATAGTTGTGATCATAGATGTGTTAGGTGTTCCCTCTTCTATGACTGCAGTTATCAGTGAATCTTTTATGTTTTCTAAATAATTTGAAATAAGATCTTTGAGGAAATAGGGTGTTCCCTGAATCTTAAGTTTTGTTTAAAAATTTGTTTTGAAATCATTATTTTCTTAAAGGTGTGACTTGTAGAATTTATGGTTAGCCCTATCTATCAAATAACTCTTTATTGTTCAAGTTGTGCTTTCAAATTCCCTTTGTTTGAGAATTCAACTTCTCTTTCCAAATCATTAATGTCCATCTCATTCCAAAAACCAAAGGATCTTGTGGCCAAGTTAAATTTTCCCTCTTATATCCCATATCCATTGATGAGTATGTTATGACCTCTTCTTGACTCCATTGCCTAATGCACCAGATGTTTCTCTATTCTATATATCTTTCCTAGACCTTTCATGTTCTGTTGTATCAATTCAACCAAACAAACAAACAAACACCTGCACTTAATAACTAGTCTAAAACCAATACTCAAAGCACCCAAGATAAACCTTTGCAAACAAACATTTGAGAGATCCCTCTCTGAGAATAGGAGGACTAGATCCTGGAACTCTAAATATTGGTTCTGATGTTGCCTTGTCTTTTGATTTTCCAAACTATCAAAACACGGGACCCCAACATCATGGCGATCATGGTGGGACATTGAGTAAAATCTTCAAAATTAAACACTCGGTGTCTATTATAACATAAGTAACCTCCCTCAAGCACTACCTAACAAATGGTAATCATGATAGGACTTAATTGAATCAGTGACAAACTAAGTAACCCTTAGGATTCTCATTAAACCTTATCAAACCTTGAAGGAAGCAGTTACCAAGCCATAAGAGTGAACTCTGTATGATTAAACACCTTAGCTAAGTGTTAAATCAGTTTTAGGACACTCTCTTAACCTGTAAGACCAAAATAACTCAAAAAAACCCAAAAATATTTTAGTTTGGCTTAATAATAAACTTGGTGGTGGACCATAAAACCTTTTACCTCCAAAAGAGCTAAAAATTTCCACCTGGTGACTCCACAAAATAGACCTTTAGACTCCACTGGGAAGATCCATAATCTTTATAACATCATACAAACTCAGTTAGAAGGCTTTAGGATTAAATTTTTCTTCCTTTAAAAATATTAGTTAGCCTCTTAAAAATATTGTCATACTTGGTCAAAACTTTTCTTGTTAGCTAGGTTTGAAAAACATAGCATAGTGGCTCCTAGAAAGATTCATACTAGAGCCTTCCCTGACCCAAACCCACCGGAAATAGTTGAAAACCCTGAGAGTATACTTAGGGAGTTTCCTAGGGTTAAATTTTCAACTATTTTCAGATCACCCTTGAGAGCTAATTCACTTCCTAAAAATATTGCAACTCTACACCAATCACAAATCAACTTAAGAAATCCTTTTAGAACTAGGTCGTTTGATGATATAATTCAGATAGAATATGAGTCTTCACTTTTTTCCCCAAAACAAAGTGAACATCCTAGTAGTAGAGAAACCACACCACCTGATTTATATTTCCTTCTAAATTTAGGTGTCTCTCATCCAAGATCAGCTCAACAATCTATTCATCCAACATCCACTATTCAAATCACTTCACTATAGCCCACTTTCCCTGTTGCAAATCCGCCTCTTGTAAATCCACCCTTATTTCTAGCCATGGCAACATGGTATGCCCCATTAGTGTTACCACAACCTCTACTTCCCCTACCAAATGATTACCAATCTAAAATCCCTCACTTCACTAGCAAAGAGTCTACAACAGCCCAACATCATGTAGATAGGATGGAAGATGCATTTTATTACATGGAGATAGAATAAGAAATTTTGAAGATGAGGATCTTCGCTCAAATTTTAGGAGGAGATGTAAAGAAATGGTTCAAAAACTTACCTCCTAACATCATAAATGATCTCCCTGCCTTGCATCAGACATTCATCAACAAATGGGAATTGAAAAAGAATCCTCTCTAAATACTAGCAAAATATAGCAGCCTTAAGAGAAATCAAGGGGAGAGTGTTCATGATTACTCCACTAGGTTCAATAGCGTTTATAATGCTCTTCCACCTCACATGAAACCTCCTCAAGGCATGGCCTTAGTAAGGTATTCCGAAGGCCTTGATGCTGAAATGACTTATGAATTAAGAGGGAGAGATTACTTAACCTTAGAAGACATGTAGAAAGGAGCTGTTAGTTTTGAAGCAAACATTATTGAGAAGAGAAATAGGTTAAGAGTGGAGAAGAGGGTAACTTATAAAGATGATATCGCACCCTCAACCTCTAACACAAAAATTGATAACCTAGTGAAGGTGATGGAGAGGATGCTTGAAAATATAAACTTAAATGATAGAGTGCCACCAAGAGAACCTCAAAATAACCAAAACAGAAATAGAAAGCAGAATTATAGAAGAGACAACAATCAAGATAAGCAAAAAGAAAGTGACCAACAGATTAGACCTCCCTTTCAATAGAACTATGTAGATCAATATGAGGAAGATAGGGAGTTGGAAAGGTTGGAAGAATCTCATGTAAACTTGATTGGATCAGACAGTGGGGATGATGTTTTCCTCACTGAGGAAGAACAATATTTCTTCTCTTATGATCAAAATACAAACACCTATGAAGATTCTGATGACTATAGATTGGGTTTTGAAAATGCAATCATGGAGGTACACAAACAATATGATCTTAGTAGCAAGGGAAACATAGATAATTCAAAAGATAAGAACACTAGCACTACTGTCAAGAAAAACACAGAAAACCTTCCCAAAAAGACAGTAGAGAAAACCAACATTTTGGCCAAGAAACTAGACTTAAACAAAGACAAAAGTGTCCAGCCAAATGTTGAGCAGAGCACCCCTAGCACTTCAGCTGGTGGTCCTAATCAAATTGTCCCAATTACCAGTCCAAACAAGGTTCAAAAAATCAAAGTTGCTGAAAAGAATTCAATTGAAAAAACAATTGTAAATATCAACAAGTCAATTATTCCTTTCAGCCTTGAGGGAGAGATTGCCAAGATAAAAATTACCACCCCCCTAGTTGAACTAGTAACCCAAGAGGTGTATAAAAACCAAGTTTTTAAAGATTTGAACTTAGGAAGTGATACTGACACTTTAAACTTGACAGATGACAAACCTGAGTTGTTGTTTGGTCCAGAAGTTGAAGGAAAATACCAAGAAGGGGCTGTCCCTCCCATCTATGTTAGCTTGAACATACATGAGAAAATTTTACACAATGTTATGTTAGACTTAGGAGCTTCACACAATCTAATTCCCAAGGTAGTGATGGAAAGCTTAGGCTTAGAAATTACTAAACCATACAAAGACTTGTATTCCTTTGACTCAAGCAGAGTCAAGTGTTTGGGTTTAATCAAAGATCTGTGTGTTAACTTAGCCCAAATCCCTGCTAAGAGTTTAGTCATGGACATAGTTGTAGCTGACATTCCCCCTAAGTATGGCATGCTCTTATCAAGATCTTGGGGAGCCAAATTTTAGGGAGGCCTTCAAATGGACATGTCTTATGCCACCATTCCCGTTTTCAATCAAAACAGAAGACTATAAAGGGAATCTCACATGAAATACATGGTGAGCAATATAGAAAAACCAAACAACTCTCCAATCTATTCTATTCAATCAAGTTTAGATTCCTTTATCTTATGTAATGAAGATGAAATCACTCAACAAGATAAGGAAAACATGGACCCAATCAGGTCACCAGAACAATCAAATATTCCCTTCAATCAAATTCAAAACATTAATAATCAACAGCAACAAGAAAATTAAAATAGGAATGACATACTTTGGACAATAAACTTTGATGGATCTTGTAATAAAATAAGTGCAGGAGCAGGTGTGTGGATTCAAAATACAAATCAAAGTTTTTCACATAAATTGGATTTCCCATGCACTAATAATATTTCTGAGTATGAAGCACTTCTCCTAGGCTTACAATTGCTTAAACATTTAGAAGCATAGAGGATATCAGTCTTAGGAGATTCTGAACTTATCATAAGACAAATCAAAGGAGAATAGTCAGCTAGAAATCCAAAACTTAGGGAATATCGAAACACTGCCCTTGATCTATTGAAAACCTTTGAAAGGTACGAACTTATTTTCATTCCAAGAGAAGTAAATCATCTAGCAAATGAACTCGCTTTCAATGCCAGCAATTGCCAAATACCTGAAATAAATGAACAACTCAGTGTGAAGGTAAAACACAGGCCTGCTGTGCCTGATAACGAAGTTCACTGGAAAGTGTTTGATTCTAACAAGCAAATAGATGATTTCATGAAATCAGAAAATGATTTCAGCATACCAATATCAGAAACCAGCCATAAAGAAAAATTTTTGTATATTGAACAAATCCCAGAAGTTGAAATGACATATACTGCTGATATAAATCATTATGAAAATCCTTTTGAAGAAGAGATAACTGACAACATAGACCAAGAAGACTTGGAAGTTTTACAATGCAAAAATGATAAAATTCCAAGAGGTCTAGCACCTTTAGAACACCTTTTTTATTTTAACAATGTAGCCAAAGAACCAAGAATGGAGCCTATGGAAACAAATGTAGAAGAGCATAACATAGGCAGTCTAGCAGAACGCAAGAGGATCAAACTGTCCAGCACTCTCCCAGCTCACATAAAATTGCAGTACATAGAGCTATTCAAAGAGTTCAAAGATGTTTTTTCTTGGGGATACAAAGACCTAAAATCATATGATATCAGCATCATCCAGCATAAAATTCTTTTGAAGGAAAATAAAAAGCCTTCCAAACAAAAACTAAGGAGAATAAATCCTCTCTTACTACCTCTGGTTAAGGCAGAGATTGAAAAAATGCATGATGTTGGAATCATAGTACCCATTAGATTTTCAGAGTGGGTATCAAATTTAGTTTCTGTTAGAAAGAAAATAGGGGAAATCAGGCTCTGTATTGAATTCAGAAATTTAAATAGAGCCTCTTTAAAGGAAAACTACCCCTTGCCCAAGATGGACCATATACTTCAAAAGGTAGTTGGATCTCGATGAATATCCTTCTTAGATGGGTTCTCGGGTTACAACCAGGTGTTAGTTCTCCCAAGTGATCAAATCAAAACTTCTTTTACCACACCTTGGGGCACCTTTATGTATGTCAAAATGCCTTTTGGATTAATGAATGCAGGGGCCACCTTCCAAAGGGCCATGGACATAGCCTTTTCTGAAGACATTGGCTATTTCATAATCATTTACCTTGATGACATAACCGTTTTCTTAAAAACTGATGAAGAACATTTGATTCATCTGAGAAAAGTTTTTGAGAAGTACTGTAGGAAATTTGGCTTATCATTGAATCCCAAGAAGACACTCTTTGGTCTCCAAGAAGGTAAACTTCTTGGCCATATAATTTCAGAAGAGGGAATCAAAATAGACCCTACAAGGATAGAGGGCATATTGCAGAGCAGCCATCCAAGGAGCCTCAAAGAATTGAAATCTTTCATCGGAAAGATTAATTTTCTAAGGAGGTTTATTCCAAATCTTGCTGAGCTATTAAAAAACATTACAAACATGCTTAAGAAAAATGTCGGTGTAAAATGGACTTTACCAGCTAAACAATCATTCGAACTGGTTAAACAATCTCTTACTCAAACACCAGTCTTGATTAGTCCAGATTTTACCAAAGACTTTTACATCTTTTCCTTTACATCTGAACATACAATAGATGTGGTTTTACTTCAAAAGAATGATTTGGGGCAAGAACAACCGATATATTTCTTTGGTAGGGCCTTAAGAGATTCTCCTCTCAAATATAACATCATGGAGAAGCAAGCCTTAGCATTAGTGAAAGAATTAAAAGACTTTAGGGTCTATATTTTACACTCTCACAAAATTGCTTTTGTTCCACATACTGTTTTCAAGGACATTCTAAGTCAAGACCCTGATGGTAAAAGGGGAAAATGGATTGCAACTATTCTTGAATATGACTTAGAAATTAGGCCCACCAAACTAGTTAAAGGGCAAGGATTAGCAAAACTTATGGCCGAGTCTAACTTCCAAGCACTAGACATGAATATGGTAGATGTGTTGGAAGAAATAGAAGAATCTACCGCTCCTTTTATTGAAGAAACATTTTTGAATTCTCCCTGGTATGCTGACATTATTTATGTGCTTTTATATTTAAATGCCCCTCCTTCTTTGTCCAAAACTAAAGCTAGATTTTTGAAACAAAAGGCTTTGATTTTTTGCATCTTAGATGGAGTATTATATTGGAAAAATGTTGTTGGAATTTTTCTTAAATTTTTACTTGAAGATGATGCAGGGAAAATCATGCATGAATTGCACAATGGAGAATGTGGAGGACACCTCTACTGGAAGGCCATAGCAAACAAAATTCTTAGATCTGGTTACTATTGGCCTACCCTTTTCCCAGATACTCAAAAGTTGGTCATGTCTTGCCATAAGTGTCAAATATTTGATGGAAAAAGAAAACTTCTTCCCTTACCCTTACATCTTATCAGAGTTGAGGCACCTTTTCAACAATGGGGTTTAGACTTCATTGGGGAAATTCACCCATCCTCCTCAGCTCAACATAAGTGGATCCTCACAACCACTGACTTCTTTACCAAGTGGATAGAAGCTATACCCTCTAGAAATGCTAATGACTCTGTCATTATCAAGTTTCTTGAAACAAATATCCTATCGAGATTTGGTTGTCCCAGAAAAATCATAACAGACAATGCTGCTACTTTTAAATCTAAGAATATGGTTGATTTCTATTACAAATAACACATAACCTTGGGCCATTCCACTACTTACTATCCCCAAGGAAATGGATTAGTTGAATATTCCAATAAGAGCCTCATCAATATCATTAAGAAATTGTTGGAACAGAATAAAAAATCATGGCACAGTAAGCTAGTTCATGTCTTGTGGGCTGATAGGTTAACTACAAATAAATCAATAAATATGTCCCCCTATCAGTTAGTTTATGGCATGGATGCAGTTTTTCCTACCTCATTAGGAGTTACAGTCATGAAACTCCTTCAAGAATTGCAGATTGAAGAGAATGATATGCAGAGAAGAATAAACCAAACAATCCATTTACAGCAGACCAGAGAAGAAGTTTATGAGAGAACACAGTTGGTTCAAGAAAATATGAAGAAGCTATTTGAAAAAAGGACTAAGGAAAACAATTTACAAGTTGGAAATATTGTTCTTAAGTGGGATTCAATGAGGGAAGAGAAGGGAAAACATGGCAAGTTTGAGAACTTGTGGAAGGGGCCCTATATTATTCATACTGAGAGGGGTCACAATGCATTTTTCCTAAAGGAATTGAATGGAGAAGATCTGTATGGAGGTCCTGTCAATGGCAGAATGCTCAAGCATTACTTCTGCCAAGAATCATAAGTTTTAAAGCATTTTATTCTACCATTGTAAGTATCATAGTCTTAACATTGCATTCAAAGTTATGAAAATAAAAAATACAAAAATAGAGAAAGAAAGAAAAGAGGGCAGATTGTGAAAACAAGAAAGGTATAGCCCCATACCAAAAAAGAGAAACAAATCCGAAAGTGTGCAAGATTAAATGCCACTCCTGAAAACACACTTCTAATTAGTCAAACAACCTAATCTTGACTAATTAGATTTAAATTTTCTGCTGATAGGATAGTGAATTTAATTTTCCGAGCTGTTTAAACTTGGCTTATCAGTAGATAGTTTAGGATAGAAATAAAAGGTTCAAATATTCTTAAAATCCAAACCTAAATATTCCAAGAAAAGAGAGTGACTCAAATCTGTTTCAAATCCTGAGTCAAAGAAGAGGTAAATCTAGTTCTAATTAGCTCAAAATCTGAACCAGGGGATAAGCAAAAAACAACTCAAACAAATTCAAAATAGAGCTGTAAAAAGAGGAAGGAAGTGCTTTGAAAAATTAGATCTTAAGCCTTCAATTTTGTTTTAATTTTGTGCAAAATAATGTCTATGTGCAGTTTTTTTTATGCCATAGATCAGCATCAAGTCAAACAGCTTAATCTTGACTTGAAGGCTTTAAAAAAAAAATTTGTTGTAGAATTTAGAGAATAAAGTCTGTTGGACAGTTTAGTCCCAACAGACAGTAGATTAGGTAGAGAATCATATGGACTCAACTGTTTAATCTGAGTCCATGGAGAAATAAGGAGTAGAAGTAGATTAGTTTTCCTGCTTTCAAAAGAATAAAATGTTGTGAAAGAGTTTGCCAATCCAAGTGCACTCTAAAGAAGAAAAAATGTTAGATCAGTAGGATTGGGTAGGTAGACAGGTTGTGTTGATAACGTTCCATTGTTGATTCATGAATGCTAATATGTTTCAGAGAAAAAGAATATCATCCACAGAAAGGAAGGAAACCCAGTGGATGAGGCAACTGATCAACCTCCCAGAGAATCCAAGTCTGAAATTCTTGATGCCTTCAAAAGGCACCATCCCCAAGTGGAGCCACTGTTAGCCACCCATAATTTCTGTCATATCAGGTGGTGGCTAAATGATGTCGGATAGCCTTCAAGAAACAATTTCATTGCTAAAATTTCTGACACTTAAATTCTTTTGATAATATCCTATCCTTTGGATAATTGTCACTGCTTTTCCCCTTTTCAACTCAGAATTTCTGCTGTCATTACATGAAGAAAAACTGCTGCAAACCCCATTTTTCCCCTTTCCCCTTCTTCCAAACCCTTTGATAAGGTTTAAAGACTCCTTATTTGCCTTATCGGAACCCCTCAAAACCTTTTAAAATCATTCAAAATCCATAAAAATAATATTTTTATGTATTGTAGACTTAAGCCCCCCTTGGGCTAAGTCTTTAACCCCTCCTCCTTACGCCCAGGTGCCAAGACCGAGCGCTAAGCCTTCTAAGCGTTTTTTGCATTACCCCATGCCTATTAGCCCTCATCCACAATCCCTAGTCATATGGCTTTCCATATAACTTGTGGCCCCGCAATTGGGCGCCAAACCATTTTGAATATTAAATATACCCGCCTGTAGTGTAAAACCTTTGGTTTTATATTATTTTAATGTTTTTATTATATTTATAAATTACTGCTGGCTTGAAATTTAAATCACTCCACACCATCGATCTAATCTGAAGATTGGATGGTGCGGAATCCATCTCCCTGGTGGTCCCCGCCAACCACTCACCGTCGTGAAAACCACACAGTATCCATCGCACCGCTTTTGAGTGCGGGTGGTTTTTCCCCGATCGACAGCGATTCCATATGCTGGCCAACGCGTGTCCTGGGCACTGTTCACAAAACCATCGTCCATCGCACGTTAAAGTTTGGATGTGGACCTGGCGCGATATGGACGTCCACCATCCGATCTGAGGCCGCCCATCGGATGACGATCGCTCACCGAAGATTCCCACGCGATAACCAGGCTCTGTCGCAGCAGTAACAACATCTTCACCGTCGATCTGATCTGTAGATTGACGGCCCAAAATTCATCACCCATTTTCTCCGTTTTGACTTTCCACCTGTGCTCCCGACTGTCGATTTCACATGATCAACGGCTCCGATTCAAATCCTTTTTCTGCTCTCCTCTGACCTCCTTAATCAATCTCGACCATTGGATGATGCCATCCAATGGTCATGCTCTCCCCACACGTCCTCCTACAGCAATAAACCTATATATGTATGATTTTTTAATATTTTTTGTATTGTGTAGGGTTCCAAGTGATTTTTCCGCTATGCCCGAAGAAAATTCAAAGGCAAAGGGTGACGATCCTCCTGCATTCGATTCACCAAATAAAATCAATCTCAGGGTTTAAAATTCACATTTCATTGATGATTCTTGAGGCATTGATGCCATATCGCCCCTGCGAAGCCCTGCACATCCGCAAAAACACCATGAATCAAGCACAATCAGAGAAGTATCAGTGCCGAAGATAAAATTTATCACGACAGAAAATTGAAGACAGATTTATGGGGATTACGGCTAAAAATGGATTATCAGAAGCCTAAACCACAGTTTAAAAGAAAATCATAACTGTTTTATCAGAAAAGAGACCTCCACTGTCACCTCAGGGGCTAATTAAAACTTCCAGCCATCGCAGAGCCACCTACAACCTCAAAGCAATCAAAGAAGGTCGAAGTTATTACTAGACCAGGAAATATTTAGCATCAACACAACTGAACATTTATTTCAAACAAAGGAACTTATTGTAGCTATCAGCAGAAGTTATTTCAAGGATGATGAGAAGCCTTGAAGTCAACAATTTTTTTCCAGCAAACCTAATAGTTAATGTAAATAATTTTATACAGAGGACACCTATGTAAGTTGCTTCATTGAGCCCCCAAAGGCCAAGTAGCCATTTAAGTCTATATTAATTAGTTTTTAAGATATTTTATCAGATCTCACCTCCTCATTCTTCTATATATACTTCTCAAGAAGATGAGTGAGGGGTTGGTTGATCACTAGTTGTAATATTGAAACATTTTGAAATAATACATAGTTTGTTGAAGTTGAGGAACAAATTGAAGTCTTCGAAGCCTTGATGATATTGTTGCATGCTCGTTACTGTGAAGGCTCTATCATTGGATCCATGAGCTTGGCTGTTGGTGAAGTATTCTAAACTGTTTAATGTTTTCTCCTCTTTTCATTTTGTTTCCATGATTTCTTAATACAGTAGGTTGAAATTTTTAGGCTAAGAAATGACTCCTCGAAGCACCTTAGACCTGTTCATCCTTCATTGTTTCATGTTTTCTTCTACTGAATTATTTTAGAGTCTTTAATCTCTCTCTTTAGTCTTCATGCTTGTTTATTTTAGAATAGTTGGTTTCAGCATGATTTATGGTTCTCCCTGCTTGTCTGCGGCCACTTTGAAACTATTATTGATGTCTCCCTTTGTAGTTTTCTGTTTACAGTGAGTCAAGGAGGTCTGTTCTGATCTTGCCCTTTGTCCTTACTTAAACAGTCGTCTGAAAGGTCTTTATATTTGTGATCATAGATGTGTTAGGTGTTCTCTCTTCTATGACTGCAGTTATCATTGAATCTTTTATGTTTTCTAAATCATTTGAAATAAGATCTTTGAGGAAATAGGGTGTTCCCCGAATCTTAGGTTTTGTTTAAAAAGTTGTTTTGAAATCATTATTTTCTTAAAGGTGTGATTTGTAGAATTTATGGTTAGCCCTGTCTATCAAATAACTCTTTATTGTTCAAGTTGTGCTTTCAAATTCCCTTTGTTTGAGAATTGAAATTCTCTTTCCAAATCATTGATGTCCATCTCATTCCAATAACCAAAGGATCCTATGGCCAAGTTAGATTTTCCCTCTGATATCCCATATCCATTGATGAGTATGTTATGACCTCTTCTTGACTCCATTTCCTAATGAACCAGATGTTTCTCTATTCTATATATATTTCCTATACCTTTCATGTTCTTCTGTATCAATTCAACCAACCAAACAAACAAACACCTGCACTTAATAACTAGTCTAAAACCAATACTCAAAGAACACAAGATAAACCTTTGCAAACAAACATTTGAGAGATCCCTCTCTGAGAACAGGAGGAATAGATCCTGGAACTCTAAATATTTTTTCTGATGTTGCCTTGTCTTTTGATTTGCCAAACTATCAAAACACGGGACCCCAACACAGGAGGGGGAAATTTTGAGCTAGAAAGGTAGAGGGAGTACATGCAACTATACCTCCAAGTGTGAGGTGGGGAGATGAGAAGAATTAATCCCAAGAAGAAATTGGACAGGGTCCATTGAGATGGTGTGTATCATGGATTGAACCTGGCTATGAGGAGCCTACATTACAATAGTATTAGGAAGGGTTAGTTATATTGATGCAGTCAAATTTCCAGAGGATAGAAATCAGAGTGACGGGTGTTGGATACTCGAGCGCAGATCAGAGTTGGCAGCAGTGCAGAGTTCATGGATGCAGATGTCAGCAGTGTAAAGAGTCCAGTGGACATGTGTAGTAGCTACTAGCAACCAGAAGACTCTAATGACATATTCATTATACTAATTAGGTTTTTTGGAGTCTATTCAATTTTTGAGAGTTGCATGTGTGAACAACACTAGAGAAGTGTTGCATGCAAGAATATTCCAAAGGTATTTGATCGAGAAAAATTAATTCCTTTCTTGTTGTGAGGGAGTGTTGAAATTTTCAACAAGAAACAATAAAATTGGCATCCAAAAATAACACACACACTGGTGTGGGATCATAGGTCACGCAGTGATGGATCCTAGCGACACATTAGAGTGCAACCAATGTTTAAATAAATTGGAAAATTAATTGTAATCTTATCTCATAACAACATGTAATAGTTAACAAAGTGTGATATACTTAGTTAGCTAAATAATTTCGAGTTGAGGGTCAAAGGATATGCATGCAGAGTGATTATATTATTTAACGAGGTCCAGCTGCAATTGTAGCACTAGTGTGGTGTGAGTGGGATTAGTTTACTCACATTAATTGAGTTAAAATCAATTTAAATAGTTCTAATTGATTGATGAGATAGTAGAGGATCAAGTGAGTTAAAATATATTTAATTCACAAGTAGTGATATACCAAGTAGCTGATGATTCACTATTAATAGTTGCATGCATGTCAATTCTAATGGAGACCCAGTTGAGGCAAATGTTTAAGACATGTTGTATTTTTGGCGAACTGCCTAGATGCAGTTATAAATTCAGATGAAGGCTCCATAGCGACTGTGTATTCAAGGAAGGCTAATTATAATATTTAATAGGGATTAATTGCCTAGGGATTGTGTGAACAAGGTTGGGCTAAGGAAGAGCTGAGAATTGGTTAAGTCTTGGTCAATTTTTCCTAAGAATTGCTAGACAGTTTTGAGCAGGATGAGAGTGAGACAGTCAGGATACTACAGGATTTTCTCAGTGTGAGAAATAATTGTATTGTTTCATGATTATTTGACTATGTAAAATATATGATAGAGGGTTTTTGAACAGTTTCTTTCCCTAGGAATATCTGGTGTTGTGTATTTATTTACTTCTTTCTCTTGCTTGCATGTGATTGAGCGATCATGATTTATATTCTACAAATATTGTAGAAGGATTTAGCATCTCATTTTAGTACATTACATGATTGGATTGAATCCATTGGTGTAATTTCTACATGGTATCAGAGCTATGATAGATATTTTCTACACAACTATTATTGGGTCCGTATAAAAATGTTATTTCTTAGGGCACTGCCACCCCCCTGTGACCCCACTGTCGTGCTCAATGCAACACACATTACATGGGACTAGTCATGGAAAGAATATAACACAAACCCAACAAGCCAATTGGTGGAATAAAACCTAGGAAAATGGTGCAAGTAGTTGTTATACGAGGAGAGACTCAAAAACCTATTGTTACAACTAAGGGGGAATGTGCTCCTATAAATGGACCCGATGGGTTTGAGGAGCAACAGGAAAAAAAAAGCATGATAATTATGTAGAAGAAGGCCCCTCTATACTTGAAATATTTATTGTTACACCAGATCCTAAATATGAACCAGAGAAACAACAAGATGCATAAGGACTAATAACATAAGAGCAAAAAAAGGAACAAGATATTTTTACTTCACCAAGTAAGATGAAAATTGACCCTCTCGTTCAAATTGAAAATCTATGAGAAGAGACTCAAAAACGTATTACTGTAGTTGAGGGGGGATGTGCTGATATAGTTAGACATGATGGGTTTGAGGAGAAATATGACAAAGAAAGGCAAGATAAGTATGCAGAAGAAGTCCCTTCTACATATGAAATCTTGACTATTCAACACGAGCCGTAATAAGAACTAGAGAAGCTACATGAGATAGAAGAACTAGTAATAGAAGAGCAAAAATAATGACAAGATGTTGCTACTTCACTAGGTAAGAAGAAAATTGACCCTCTCTTTCAAACTGAAAATCTAAGAAAGGAAAATGAGGAGTTAAATAAACAACTTTCCTTGGTTAAATAAAAACTTCATTTTAAGAATCAAACTGGATTAGATATGTTGGAAGAGGCTATATAAATGAAATCATCTATTATCTTAGAAAAAAAATTATAGGGGCTGCCAACAAATTCTTGATGAAGCAGAAGTCATGGAAATTGTTACTATTTTAGTAGGAGTGCAGGTGGGGGAACAAGATGAATAATTTCAACCTATTATTCCATAAGAACCTACTGATGAAACTAATTTTACACGAGAAACAACAATCAAAGCAGAGCATGAAGAAGAAAAACAATCCACAATTCCATAAGAACATGCTTCTGATGATGTTGTTACACATGAACCAAAAATTGAAACAGAGCAGATTGAAAATAGAAATATTGTTGTTCCATAAGAACCTATCGAAAATGTTGTTGTTACATAAGAACCAAAAATTGAGATATAGAAACATGAGGAGAAAGGGGATTAGATAGAGGATGCTGAAACAACATCTGAAACAACTCACGTTAGTGTTGGCAATATGATGCAGAGTGTTGTCCTTGATGGAAACCCATTGAATGAAGATGAATACATGATAATGTTGACATGTGTTGTCCTTGATGGAAAACCACCTGATGAAGTTATTCTTGACCTGATGGACTTGGTAAATAATGTAAATCTGATATGCAATGATGTTTGTTAGCAATATGATGCTGAATGCTGTCCTCGAATGGCAACCCACTTGATGAAGATGATGGCAACTTACTTGATGAAATTGTGCTTGATAGAACATGTCTTGATGAACTAAATCTGATGTATCTACAGTGAGTACAGAAGGCAATGAAGAAAGGAATTCAGCATGTGATAGATCTATGATGAAAAGAGTATGTCTCTAGGCATACGCGGATTTGCCTAAGGGAAGTCGCGTATGCACGCGGGAAAGAACGTGCCAAGTCGCGTATGGGAAAAAGCGCTCATAAAGTGCAAAACCAGGGGTAACCACCATGGTATTGACCCATTGTATTGGGTAATGATTCGCCTAAATGACCCCGTCCAGGAATACCATCGGAAGTAATGTGGTTTTGGCTCATGGTATTGAAAAAGGGGCTCATGGTATTGAAAAAGGGTAAACCTATATAAAGAGAAGAAATTCATTGTGCAAATCATGAGTGTGGGTGCAAGATGTCCGAGCTTGAATGAATACTTCTCTGTGAAGTATATCTGTATGGAAAGGGTAAAGGCTTGATGATAGATCTGAATCTATGATGCACCAATGAAGAAAATGATGAAGAAGGGGATCTAGATCTGAAATGTATTTGTATCTACTAGATCTGTTTATGGAGTGATTAGATCTATGATGAGGCGAACATCTGTCTGAAGTAAAGGGTTGAATCTGAACTGAATATCTGATCTGAAGAAGTATGTAGCTCTGTAATGGTTGAAGATCCATACGCTAGTTAGCCGCAGAGGAAGCACGTATATACGCGGCTTCTCTGAAGAAAAAGCGCGTATGTGCAGTGAAGTTTATGTGCAGATGTATACGCTGGTTGATGTGGACGGAAGCGCGTATATACGCGACATCAGTGAAAGAAAAGCGCGTATGCAAACTAGGGTTTGCTGAAGTATGGGGTATGAAATGTCTGATCTGATCTGCTGTGTTTTAGCTATCTGTTGTTGATGTTTGACTGTGCTTAAATGTATGGAGAGGGTCTAGTCTGAAAATACGATGAAACGTGGCCTGCAAGTTGTGTTCTAAAGGAAGCTTTGGATCCAGTGTGAAAATTGATGAAACGTGGTCCATAGAGGTGCTGAGGGTTGTAGCCTTCAGTCAGGGGGTCGTAGCTCTCTTCCAGGTGAGGCTGGTAAATGAGATCAGGGGGTCGTAGCTCCCTTCCAGGTGAGGCTGGTAAACGAGTTCAGGGGGTCGTAGCTCCCTTCCAGGAGAGGCTGGTAAACGAGTCAGGGGGTTGGAGATCCCTTCCAAAAGAGGCTGGTAAACGAGCGTAGGTGGGTGCCTGCGTGCTGGTAGGAGTCTGCACCAGCACATATGTTGTAAGATGTTTTCTCTATAATAAAATATTGAAGGCTGAGCAACTGCAGCGGTGGTTTTCTCCCGACTTGGGTTTCCACCTAAAAATCCTGGTGTTCATGTGTGATGCTTATGTGTAATGGTTTATTCTATTCTTACTGCACATGTTTACTGTTTGTAGAACATCTAATGAATGAATGATGGAATGATATAACTGAAGAACTAATGGCATAATTAGATCTTTGTGTATACACGAGTTTCATAAAGGGTATCCGCGTATATACGTGAGTATGTAACAGGAAAGTAGCGTATGGGTGTTAGAGCATGAAAAAGTAAAACGTTTTGAGTATGCCCTATTATCACTCTGTAATTAGCAAGATTGGCAAAGTCCAACTGCAGAGGTAACATCAAACCGCTTTGGGATTCAAGGATCTAGCCCTCCTGAATCCAGAGAGGGATCTCTCTATAAATGAGTTCAAAGATGTGATCTTTAAAGACTGGAATTATGATATTAGGCTAGTTATGAAGAGCATGGGTTTGTTTTGTTTGTTTTTGGTTGGGCGAAGACATGGTGAAGGGGAAAGCAGTTCGAAAGGGTGAAGAGCCTGCAAATGAAGGAATGTTTCAGTTGATAGCAAAGGACAAAGACAGCTTTAACCCATTGGGCTATGGAGTCATAGGAGGATTTAATTGGATAGCAAATTCAAGAAGGATCCATGGAGCAAGTCATTTACATCAAAGGATCTCTTAAGGTGATTAATGGAGTGAAACAAATAGGAGTGAAAGACTTAAACAAATGAAAAAACAAAGCACAGTCTAAGATCAAGTAAGTACTTTTAAACTAGCTTGCTTTCAACATGTACTTAAGGAGAAACATAAAAGTATTTCTGTTGATCAGGTAAGTGCTTTTAAACTAGCCTGCATTGAAGTAATTTCCATCAGAAACATTTAAAAATAGTTCAAATAGCTTAAGATCAGGTAAGTGCTTTTAAACCAGCCTGCTTCAGCATATTCGATAAGGAAACACAGATGATAATCACAAAGAGCGATCTAGATCAGCTAAGTACTTTTAAACTACACTGCATTGATAAACTCCAAGGATAAAAAAGAGAAAATTCATCTCAAAGAGCTATCTAGATCAGGGAAGTACTTTTAAACTAACCTGCATTAATAAACTCTTCAAAGAGGACATTCAAATGAAGAAAACATAGAAGATAAAGCTTTCAGTAAGAGTAGGGTACCGTGGAGAGTATATCCTAACTCTATGTTTGCTGCTCTTTATCAGAGAAAGTGAACAGAGTGAAAACATTAAGTAAAACGAAAATTGATAGTAAGGAACACATCACCATTGACATAGTTTCAGAATTCCATGAATCAGCAGCTTGTATTGATGTTCAAACCAGTTACAATCAGCAAGCCCGGTGGGTCTCTACAGCTTTGAACTTCTCATATCAGCTTATGTATCTTTTAATTATAGAACAGGGCATCAGTGGCTTCAGAATGACTATTACATGTGTTCAAATGTCCCGAGACCAACCTTTTGCTCATCTTCTACAGAGGTATTTATAGAAGAATGAGGCGGTGGTCCACTATGAAAAGATCTGTTTGGATCAATCAATTAATACAAAAGATGACTCTTCGGTGCTTTGAGGGCCTCGATCAAGAAATCTACAGGTGTTAACCTGCATTAATTGAGTTACACTTAAGATTAAAATCAGTGGGAAGTATGCTATCCTTTGAAGCTCAGTGTCATGCTGGAGTGACTTTATTTCTACTTCCCGAGATGAAATGATCTAAATATCTTCTTTTGAACTGTTCTTTAATCTTCTCGAATGGTTCTGCCGACAATTAGAGATAAGATAGCTCAATTAGTATTAATTGTTCGGCGGTCTTTGATCTCAACGAGACTGCAGGTGTATTTGGAGCTGTAGAGGGTTCAATTAGCCTCTTCTTATAGCGGTGGGGAATTTCTCAGCTCGACAGATGTCTTCGCTCCTTCCCCAAACACTTTACTTTGCTTGAGATCTGTGTTTGGGTCTTCAATCTCCGGTTCTGATATGTTTTGTCTTCGGCGCTGATACTCTTTAACTGTTTTTGAATTAAAATAGTGTCTTGTTGATGTGCAGGGGCCACGCAGGCCTTTATGTGCTATCAATGCTTATGAAACATTGATAAAACTTCGAATCAAAACCTGAAAAATACAAATAATTTGTTATAAAATCCTGCGTATTTGGTTTTACTGCTTCAGAGGCGTAGGAAGAGAGCAGGACCGTCGGATGGCATCATCCAACGGTGGAGATTAACTGAGAGGAATTTTAAATGACGCGGGAGGAAGAATAAAACAAAACCGTCGATCGCGCGATGAGCAACGGTGGGGGTGATCTGGGACCATCCGATCTGGACATGTGGACGGCCCAGATTTGATCGGAGGATCGCAATCGGGGTGCGCGGAAGAGGGAATGCGATTTGAAACATTGCGATTGAGACTTTGCGATTGAGCGCAGGCCGTCGATCTGAGAACAAGATCAACGGTCCAGATCCTTTAATTTATTTTTTTGCACCGGCGGGACCCTTATACTTTGTGAGAAACCCATAAATTTCAATAAAAACCAAGGTTTTGAGTGGATCGGGCGGAATATATATATGATAGGCTGGCGCCTGATTGCGGGGCCACTGGGTGTATGGAGTACCATGGGCCCGGGCTTTATATAACTAGGGCCAATCGCAATCGGAAAATTCGGGCCTGGTCTTTCAATCAACCCATTTGTAACTTCTCCGATGCGATTGCGCGATCGATCTTTTTGATCAACCCATTTTATTTAAACACGTGATTTTGGCATTTTAAAACAAACTTTGGAAAAATGGGTTTTCAAGTTTTACACAGAAAAATATTGATCAGAAAGGGATTTTTCAATGGTTTAGCGCCCGATTGCGGGCTTATGGGGTAGATGAAATGATAATACGATATGCGGTTTAGGAAAAAGGGGCTGATCGCAATCGGCATTTTGAAATGGCTCACAAACATGCACACTTTGAATCTTTCTGATGCGATTAGCGCTTCATGGGTTTGGCACTTGGTTCTTATGATGAGGGTGTATTGGGGAAGTGGTTTGGAAACTCAGGCCAAGGGGCTTAAACCCTTAATAGAGAAATGGGGTTTTTTACACAGATTTTCAATGATTTTCAAAGGTTTCTGAGGGTTTCAACAGAGTTCGAAAGAAGTTTGGAACTCCTCAAAGGAAAATTTATATGAAAAGAGGGTGAGGAAAATGGAGAACAAAGGAAAATAATGAAAATATGAAGGTTAGTCTCTGAGAGGAAAAAGGGGAAAAGGAGGAGGATATTGCCGCAGTCTTCTCATGGAATTTTTAGTAGAATTTTGAGTTTATGAGAAATAACAGTGAAAACCTTGAGACATGAGCATGAGGTCGTCTACAGGCTTCAAGAGATAACATTTTGGCCAGGAAAGTGTTTCTTGAAGGCTGAAAACATGTTTTGGTCGCCTTTTGATAGACCAAAATTTACAGGTGGCCAACAGTGGCTCCACTTGGGGATGGTGCCTTCTTGAAGGCATCAAGAACTTCAGAACCGCATCCTCTGGGAGGTTGATCAATGCCTCGTTCTTTGGGCTGTTGTCTTTGCTAAAATGATATTATTCTGGCTTAAAAAAGGTTAGCAACATTGAAAAACAATGAATCTTCATCAACACAGGCTTTCTACCTACCCAATCCTACTGATCTAACATTTTTTCTTCATTTAGAGTGCACTTGGACTGGCAAAATCTTTTTCAACATTTTATTATTTTGAAAACAGGAAATCTAATCTAATTCTACCTCTTATTTTTCCCTGAACTCAGATTAAACAGTTGAGCTCAGATGTTTCTCTACCTAATCTACTATCTGTTGGGATTAAACTGTCCAACAGATTTCATTCTCTAGATTCTAAGACAGAAATTCAAAAACAGTCAAGTCAAGATTGAACTGTTTGACTTGTTGTGATCTATGGCATAAAAACAAGCTGCACATAGACTATTAAAAATCAAAAATTGAAGGTTTGAAATATGAAATTTTTTTGAAGCATCCTTCTTCTTATTTGTGGCTCAAGTTTTGAGCTTGTTAGAGCTACTTGCTTTCCTTGATTTCAGCTCTGGTTCGAATTTGTTTGAGCTGTTATTTATTTCTTTCTGGTTCAGATTTTGAGTTGATTAGAACCAGATTTACAACTTTATGACTCAGAAAAATAAAACAGATTTGAGTCATCTCTTGCTTGGAAACTTTAGGTTCAGGTTTTGGGCTTGTTTGAACCTTTCTTTTCTAGCCTAATCTATCTATTGATAAGCCAAGTTTAAACAGTTTGGCAAATCCAATTCACTATCCTATCAGCAGAAAAATTTAAAACTAATTAGTCAAGATTAAACAATTTGACTAACTAGAAGCGAGTTTTTTGAGGAGTGGCATTTGAGCTTGCACACTTTTAGATTTATTTCTCTTTTTTGGCATGGGGCTTTGCCTTTTTTTTTTTTTATTTCTGCCCTCTTTTCTATCTTTTATTGTTTTTGTATTTTTTCTTTTTGTTTTTATGAAACTGACGAAGCAATGATATTTACAATGGAAATGAAACTTGAAAATTGAACTCAGCAGTAGTAATGCTTAAGGACCCTGCCATTGACAGGACCCCCAAACAGATCTGTGCATTCTAACTTTTGCAGAAAAAAGGCATTTGGACCAATGGTGGACTGAATGATATAAGGGCCTTGCCACAAACTGTCAAATTTGCCATGTTTACCTTTTTCCTCTCTTCTAGAATCCCATTTGAGTACCTTATCTCCAATGTTGAAGTCACAAGCCTTAGCTCTCTTATCAAACAACTTCTTGATGTTTTCTTGCACTTTTTGAGCTCTATTGTAAACTTCTTCCCTCGTCTGCTAGAGATGTATTATCTCATTAATCCTTCTTAGCATACTGTCTTCTTCTGACTGAATTTCTTGGACTAATTTTATTACTGGTACACCCAGGCTGGTAGGAAACACTGCATCTGCTCCATAAACAAGTTGGTAGGGGGAGGTTCCAATGGATTTCTTTGTGGTCAACCTATCTGCCCACAATGCATGCACCAGCTTGTTATGCCGTGACTTTTTATTCTCTTCAAGTAGCTTCTTGATGATGGTCACCAAGCTTTTATTTGATGATTCAGCTAGCCCATTACCTTGAGGGTAATAAGCAGTAGAATGACCCAATGTAATCTGATACTTGTGAAAAAAATCAATCATTTTTTTGGAATCAAAAGCAGCAGCATTATCAGTAATGATTTTCCTAGGGCATCCAAATCTAGAAAGGATATGGTCTTCAAGAAATTTTATAATGACAGAATCTGTTGCATTCCTGGTAGGGATGGCCTCTATCCACTTTGTGAAGTAGTCAGTGGCTGTAAGAATCCATTTATGTTGGGTAGATGAAGCGGGATTGATTTCTCCTATGAAATATAGGCCCCATTGTTGAAAAGGAGCTTCAACAATGATAGTTTTTAATGGTAAGGGAAGGAGTTTTCTTTTGCCCTAAAAAATTTGGCACTTGTGACAGGAAATTATCATTTTATGGACATCTTGGAAGAGGGTGGGCCAATAATAGCCAGCTCTAAGGATTTTGTTGGCTGTGGTTTTCCAGTAGAGATGACCTCCACAGTCTCCTTCATGGAATTCATGCTTGATCTTCTCTGCATCAACTTCAGGCAAACATTTTAGCAATAAACCATTAGCATTTTTCCAGTATAAACATTCATTCAAAATGCAATAATTCTTAGCTTTCAACTTTAAAAACCTTGCCTTAGTTTTTGATAAATCAGGAGGAGCATTAAGATTTGTAAGTACATACAAGATGTTGGTGTACCAAGGTGAGTTTTGGAACTGCTCTTCCATAGTGGGAGGGGGTAATTCTTCCTGCTCATCCAAGGCATCTATCATGTTAATGTCTAGGGCTTTTAGATTAGATTCAGCCATTAATTGAGCCAAGCCCTGACCTTTGATGAGTTTGGTGGGTTTGATCTCCAAATCATATTCTAATATTACAGCTATCCATTTGCCTCTCTTTCCATCAGGGTCTTGTGACAAGATGTCTTTTACCACAATGCTAGGTACATAGGCAATGGTGTGGGAATGAAGAATATACACCCTGAAATCCTTTAAGGCCTTTACTAAAGCATAGGCTTGTTTTTCCATTATGTTATATTTCAAGGGTGCATCCCTTAAAGCCTTACTGAAAAAAGCAATAGGCTGTTTCTGTCCTTCTGAGTTTTTTTGCAACAGAACTGCAACTATTATATGTTCTGAGGCAAAGGAAAAAATAAGAAAATCTTTTGAAAAGTCCGGGCTGATCAAGACTGGTGCTTGGGTGAGTGCATGTTTTACTAATTCAAAGGATTTTCTGGCCTCTACAGTCCATTTCACTCCTACTTCCTTTTTGAGCATATTATTCATGTTTCTAAGGAGCTCTGCTAAGTTGGGGATAAACCTCCTTAATAAATTAATCTTTCCAATAAAGGACTGCAGTTCTTTTATGTTCCTAGGGTGGCTAATCTGTAGTATTCCCTCAACTCTTTTTGGATCTATTTTAATCCTCTTTTCTGATATAATGTGGCCAAGGAGCTTACCCTCTTGCAAGCCAAACACTGTCTTTTTGGGATTTAAAGATAGCCCAAATCTCCTGCATTTCTCAAAGACCTTTCTTAGATGTTTGAGGTGCTCTTCATCGGTTTTGGAATAAACTGCTATATCATCAAGGTAAATTACAATGAAGTGTCCTATTTCCTCTGAAAATGCAATGTCCATGGCCCTTTGAAAAGTGGCCCCAGCATTCATTAGTCCAAAAGGAATTTTCACATACATGAAGGTGCCCCAAGGAGTGGTAAAGGTTGTCTTGAGTTGATCTTCTGGGAGTACTAAAAGTTGGTTATATCCCGAGAAACCATCTAACAGAGAAATCCTCTTTGAACCAACTACCTTTTGTAGGATGTGCTCCATTTTGGGTAAAGGGTAATTGTCTTTTAGGGAAGCTCTGTTAAGGTTTCTGAAATCAATGCACAGTCTGATTTCTCCTGTCTTTTTCCTCACAGCTACAAGGTTAGAAACCTAATCTGAAAACCTTACAGGCACAATGATTCCTGCCTCGTACATTTTCTTAATTTCCTTTTCGACTAGAGGCAGTTGTATTGGGTTGATTTGACGCAGTTTCTGCTTAAAAGGTTTTTGTTTTTCTCTCAAAGGGATCTTGTGCTGGATGATTTCTGTATCGTAAGCTTTTAAATCTTCATAGCTCCAGGAAAACACATCGGCAAACTCTTTAAACAAGTTAATGTATTTCTTTTTCATGTCTGGGGGCAAGGACCTAGCTAATTTAATCATTTTAGGTTGATCCTTTGTGCCTATGTTGCATTCTTCAATGTCAGACTCTGTATATTCTACTGCAGGTTTCTTAGCCACGTCATTAAAATCAAACAGGTCTTCTAACGATGCTAGCCCCCTGGGTATGTTCTTGTCTCTCAGTGTTAATACCTCAATGTCTTCGTTTTCTGAGTCTTCATACTCTTCAACATGAGTTTCGAGTTTTTGAGTTAACATGTTGATATCTGTAGGACTAGATGGTTGTTCTTGTTTAGGGGGTTCTTCATTTAGACAGTTTTCATCGGATGTAGAATCTGAATTGGATGATTCAAACTCATTCTTACCGAGCAGGAAATCCTCTATCTGTTTATCATTCTCAAAGACCTGCCAATATTTTTGATTATCGGGTATGGCTGGCCTAAATTTTACCTGAACGGTGCTGTCCTCGTTTTCATATGGTGCTAAACATGTTCTAGCTGTAAAAGCTAAATTGTGAGTGGCAATATTCTGTTTTCTTGGGACAAAAATCAATTTTGGATCCTCGAAAATGTTTAACAGATCCAGGACGTCATTTCGGTAGGCTCTAAGTCTGGGATGATTAGCAGTGTATTCCCCATTAACTTGCCTAATGATTAATTCCGAATCGCCATATACGTGGATTCTTTTGGCTCCTAGCTTTTCTAACATATGCAAGCCCAAAATGAGAGCTTCATACTCGGCAATGTTATTAGAGCATCGAAAATTCAATTTGCACGAAACACTTTCTGTATGGCCGTTTTCGGTGTTTGTTAACCAAACACCGGCGCCAACACTATTCTTAGTACATGACCCATCGAAGAACATGGTCCATAGAGGATTATTTTTGGTTTCGCCTTGATTGGTAATCTCGCTAACTAACATGCTATCTGATTGTGGTGGTATGTCAGCACTTAGTCGAATTTGTGTCTCATTTTCAAATTCCTCGCCATATTGAAGGTTGTTTTCCTGAGTTTCAAGTTTTGAGAGTCGTGGGCACATGACTTGTGGGTCGATACTTTCATTTATTTCGTTAATATCTTCAAATGCATCAAACTGTTTTGATAGTTGTGAGTTAGGTGTTTCTTGAGCTTCATCGACGATTAATCTTGTTGTAGTGACTTGCTCGCCAACTGTTTCAGCATCATGTTCTGTTTTAAGGTCAACAAGTTGTTGTACTGGGCCTCATTCCTCAGGACTTTCATGGAGATGAAATCGATGGGGCGTTTGTTGTTGGCCATCTTGGCCATATTCATTTTGGTTTGTCATTTCAATGCATTGTTCGAAAGTTTCCCTTTCATTTTCATCCATGTCTAGAACTGCATTCATTTCTAGATGTGGGGCCTCTAACAGGTTATCTACGTTACTGTCTTCTGGTTCTGACTTATTCGAAGGTTCATCATGGTAAAGGATAAAAGAGTTGAGGTCAGTATGGACAGAGTAGATGGGACAGTTTTCAGGTTTTTCTGGGCTACTGACCATGAATTTCATGTGTGCCTCTCTGTATAGTCTTCTAGGCTGGTTAAAAACAGGAATAGTGGCATATGTCCCGTCCATCTGCATTGTACCTTGCAGCTTGGCACCCCACGATCTAGACAACAACACGCCATACTTAGGAGGGACATCAGCCACCACTACATCCATAACTAGGCACTTGGCTGGGATTTGAGTCAAGTTCGCATAGAGGTCCTTAATTAGGCCAAGACATTTGACCCTGCTTGAATCAAAGGAATATAAATCCTTGTAAGGTCTGGTTATTTCTAGTCCTAGCCTCTCCATTATCACCTTTGGCATAAGATTATGTGAGGCTCCAGAATCATGCATAGCATTGTGTAGAATTTTGTCATGAACATTCAGACTGACGTATAATGGAGGTACTATTCCTTCTTGAAATTTCCCTTCAACTTTAGGACCAAAAATGAGCTCTGGCTGGTCATCATTATAATTTATTGTGTCATTCTGGTCCTCTATGTTTAAAGCCTTCAGAATTTGGGTCCTGTACACATTATGGGAAGCTAACTCAGTAAGGGGAACAGAGATTTTAGTCTTTTAAATTTCTTGTTCTAGGCTGAAAGGAATTTGGTTTTTTGAAGAACTTGCTTCAGCCTTACTAGCTGCTAGTCTTTCAGCAACATCACCTTGCTGATTTTTTCTATTTACATTTGATAACATGGTTTTGACAGGAGTACTAGCTGAGGTGTTAGTACTGCTAAGATCTGCATCCTGCTTTTCAAAATTTGGATTTCCTTTCTCTTTACCTTTACCAAAATCAACAACCACTGTTTTATCCTTTTGATTGACATTTTTACATTTAGTTATGGTGCTATTTTGTGAAGATTTATTAGAGGTTTTAGTGTTGGGGGTTTTTTGACTGGATTTGCTTCTAAGGTCATATTCTCTGTGAGGCTCTATGATGACGTTTTCCATATCTTGATAACAATGTCGATCATCATCCCTGTTGTCATCATAAGGTGTGTATAGACCTCGTTTCTTTTCATAATGAATCTCAAAGTCATCGTTATCTACCCCTAGCATGTTGATATCATTTTCCTCTGCTATCTCACCTGTTTCCTCTGTCTCACTTATATATTTTTGATGAAAGGGAGGAATGATCTGCTGATCATCTTCTCTAGGTCTATTTGGAAGTTGGTTTCTTCTTAAATTTTGATTCCGGTTCTGGTTTCTATTCTGAGAAGCAGTTTGGTTTAGGCTTTCTTGTGTTCTCTTAATTATGCTCATCTCTTTCATCATCTCTTCCATTATGCTTTCCATCTTTGAGTTTGAAGTGGAAGGTGTGGATTCCTCTCTAAAAGATACTCTCTTTTCAGCTTTCATTCTTGCTCTCTTCTCTATTAGATTGACTTCGACCGAAAGAGCACCCCTTTGCATATCTTCAAGATTTGCAAAATCTCTCTCTCTTAGCGAATAGGTCATGTCAGAGTCAAAACCTTCAGGAAATTTGTTCAAAGCTGAGCCTTGCGGAGGTTTTAGTTCTGGGGGAAGTGCATTATAGATACCGTTAAATCTAGTACAATAAGCCTGTACACTTTCCCCTGGGTTCCTGTGGAGATTGTTGTAGTTAGCCAAGATTTGGAGAGGATTCTTCCTCACTTCCCATTTGTTTAAGAAAGATTGATGGAAACCTTGAAGGTCATTAATACTATGAGGGGCTAAGCCTTTGAACCATTTTCTTACTTCTCCTCCCAAACTTTGAGCAAATAATCTCATTTTGACAGAATCATCTGCAATCTCATTTCTGTCAAAGCAGTCATTCATCTTATCCACATGTTGTGATGCAGTAGTGGCACCACTATCATCATAAATGGAATTTTGGACAGATAGTCCTATGGCAGATTGACTAAAGGTACAGGAAGAACTAAGGGGGCATACCATGCAGCCATGGCAGGAGGTGGAGGTGGATTAACAAGAGTGAAAGTGGGTTGGAGGGGAGTGGTTGGAACAGTAGATATAGGGTGAGCAGAAATGGATGGACCAGGGATAGATTGCTGAGCGGATCTTGGATGAGAGACACCTAGATTGTGGAGGAAATGTAAATTAGGTGGTGTAGTCTCTCCACTACCAAGATGTGTGCTTGTCTCAGGACAAGAAGGCAAAGACTCAGAATCTGACTGATCTAAATCACCAAGAGACCTAGTTCTAAAAGGAGTTACTAAGTCTTCTTGTGATTGTTGTAGAGCTGAAAGATTTTCTGGGACAAAATTAGCTCTCAAAGGTGATCTGAAAACAGTTGATAATTTAATCCTAGGATACTTCCAAAGGATGCTTTCTGGGTCATCAACTATTTCAGGTGGATCCGGGTCAGGATGGGCTCTAGTGTGAATCTTTCTAGGAGCCACTATGCTGTAATTTTTTAGACCCAAATAACAAGAAAAGTTCAACCAGGTATGACAATCTTTAAGAGGTTAACTAATCTGTTTTACACAAATTTCAATCCTACAGTACTCTGACTGAGTTTGACGGATAGTATAGTAATGGGGGTTCTTCCCAGTGGAGTCTTAAGGTCTGTTCAGGATTGTGGAGTCGCCAAGTGGAAGTTTTTAGCTCCTTTTCAGAGGTAAGAGGTGTTATGGTCCACTACCATGTTTATTAAATACCAATTTGAAATATTTTTGGGTTTTTCTGAGTTAAGTTTCAGTTAGCAAGGGATATCTGGTATCTTATGATTGTCTTCTAATAGAAGAAATACTCAGGAGTTCCCCAGCGGAGTCGCCATTATGTTATCGCTCTGTAATTAGCAAGATTTGCAAAGTTCAACTGCAGAGGTAACATCAAACCGCTTTGGGATTCAAGGATCTAGCCCTCCTGAATCCAGAGAGGGATCTCTCTATAAATGAGTTCAAAGATGTGATCTTTAAAGACTGGAAGTATGATATTAGGCTATTTATGAAGAGCATGGGTTTGTTTTGTTTGTTTTTGGTTGGGCGAAGACATGGTGAAGGTGAAAGCAGTTCAAAATAAACGGTGAAGAGCCTGCAAATGAAGGAATGTTTCAGCTGATAGCAAAGGACAAAGACAATTTTAACCCATTGGGCTATGGAGTCATAGGAGGATTTAATTGGATAGCAATTTCAAGAAGGATCCATGGAGCAAGTCATTTACATCAAAGGATCTCTTAAGGTGATTAATGGAGTGAAACAAATAGGAGTGAAAGACTTAAACAAATGAAAAAACAAAGCACAGTCTAAGATCAAGTAAGTACTTTTAAACTAGCTTGCTTTCAACATGTACTTAAGGAGAAACATAAAAGTATTTATGTTGATCAGGTAAGTGCTTTTAAACTAGCCTGCATTGAAGTAATTTCCATCAGAAACATTTAAAAATAGTTCAAACAGCTTAAGATCAGGTAAGTGCTTTTAAACCAGCCTGCTTTAGCATATTCGATAAGGAAACACAGATGATAATCACAAAGAGTGATCTAGATCAGCTAAGTACTTTTAAACTACGCTGCATTGATAAACTCCAAGGATAACAAAGAGAACATTCATCTCAAAGAGCTATCTAGATCAGGGAAGTACTTTTAAACTAACTTGCATTAATAAACTCTTCAAAGAGGACATTCAAATGAAGAAAACATAAAAGATAAAGCTTTCAGTAAGAGTAGGGTACCGTGGAGAGTATATCCTAACTCTATGTTTGCTGCTCTTTATCAGAGAAAGTGAACAGAGTGAAAACATTATAGTAAAATGATAATTGACAGTAAGGAACACATCACCATTGATATAGTTTCAAAATTCCATGAATCAGCAGCTTGTATTGATGTTCAAACCAGTTACAATCAGCAAGCCCGGTGGGTCTCTACAGCTTTGAACTTCTCATATCAGCTTATGTATCTTTCAATTACAGAACAGGGCATCAGTGGCTTCAGAATGACTATTACATGCGTTCAGATGTCCCGAGACCAACCTTTTGCTCATCTTCTACAGAGGTATTTATAGAAGAATGAGGCGGTGGTCCACTATGAAAAGATCTGTTTGGATCAATCAATTAATACAAAAGATGACTCTTCGGTGCTTTGAGGGCCTCGATCAAGAAATCTACAGGTGTTAACCTGCATTAATTGAGTTACACTTAAGATTAAAATCAGTGGGAAGTATGTTATCCTTTGAAGCTCAGTGTCATGCTGGAGTGACTTTATTTCTACTTCCCGAGATGAAATGATCTAAATATCTGCTTCTGAACTGTTCTTTAATCTTCTCGAATGGTTATGCCGACAATTAGAGATAAGATAGCTCAATTAGTATTAATTGTTCGGCGGTCTTTGATCTCAATGAGACTGCAGGTGTCTTTTGGAGCTGTATAGGGTTCAATTAGCCTCTTATTATAGCGGTGGGGAATTTCTCAGCTCGACAGATGTCTTCGCTCCTTCCCAAACACTTTAATTTGCTTGAGATCTATGTTTGGGTCTTCAATCTCCGGTTCTGATATGTTTTGTCTTCGGCGCTGATACTCTTTAACTGTTTTTGAATTAAAATAGTGTCTTGTTGATGTGCAGGGGCCGCGCAGGCCTTTATGTGCTATCAATGCTTATGAAACATTGATAAAACTTCGAATCAAAACCTGCAAAATACAAACAATTTGTTATAAAATCCTGCGTATTTGGTTTTACTGCTTCAGAGGCGTAGGAAGAGAGCAGGACTGTTGGATGGCATCATCCAACGGTGGAGATTAACTGAGAGGAATTTTAAATGACGCGGGAGGAAGAATAAAATAGAACCGTCGATCGCGTGATGAGCAACGGTGTGGGTGACCTGGGACCGTCCGATCTGGACATGTGGACGGCCTAGATTTAATCAGAGGATCGAAATCGGCAGGTCGCAGCAAAGGGGATGCGATTGGAATGCAACGATGCGATTGAGCCCAGGCCGTTAGATCGGGTCTAGATCAACGATCCAGATCCTTTAATTTTTTGCACCGGCGGGACCCTTATAATTTGTGAGAAACCCATAAATTTCAATAAAAACCAAGGTTTTGAGTGAATCAGGCAGTATATATATATGATAGGCTGGCGCCCGATTGCGGGGCCACTGGGTGTATGGAGTACCATGGGCCCGGGCTTTATATAACTAGGGCCGATCGCAATCGGAACATTCAAGCCCGGTCTTTCAATCAACCCATTTGTAACTTCTCTGATGCGATTGCGCATCGGTCTTTTTTATCAACCCATTTTATTTAAACACGTGATTTTGGCATTTTAAAACAAACTTTGGAAAAATGGGTTTTCAAGTTTTACACAGAAAAATGTTGATCAGAAAGGGATTTTTCAATGGTTTAGCGCCCGATTGCGGGCTTATGGGGTAGATGAAATGATAATACGATCTGCGGTTTAGGACAAAGGGGCTGATCGCAATCGGCATTTTGAAATGGCTCACAAACATGCACACTTTGAATCTTTCCGATGCGATTAGCGCTTCATGGGTTTGGCGCTTGGTTTTTATGATGAGGGCATATTGGGGAAGTGGTTTGGAAACTCAGGCCAAGGGGCTTAAACCCTTAATAGAGAAATGGGGTTTTTTACACAGATTTTCAATGACTTTCAAAGATTTCTGAGGGTTTCAACAGAGTTCGAAAGAAGTTTGGAACTCTGCAAAGGCAAATTTATATGAAAAGAGGGTGAGGAAAATGGAGAACAAAGGAAAATGATGAAAATATGAAGGTTAGTCTCTGAGAGGAAAAATGGGAAAAGGAGGAGGATATTGTAGCAGTCTTCTCATGGAATTTTTAGCAGAATTTTGAGTTTCTGAGAAATAACAGTGAAAACCTTGAGACATGAGCATGAGGTCGTCTACAGGCTTCAAGAGATAACATTTTGTCCAGGAAAGTGTTTCTTGAAGGCTGAAAACATGTTTTGGCCACCTTTTGATAGACCAAAATTTACAGGTGGCCGACATGCCCTAAATACTGATTCACCGCACCCCCCTCTCAGTATTTTTCCCAACAGTTAGATCTGAAGATTTGATGAGGATAACAGAGTAGTGGGAGAAATTTTCAATATTTCCTGAGGATTAAGTAATATTTTTAAAGCAACATGAGGAAATGGTAAATAATATTAAGAGGGAGTGGGCTAAGAAATTAAGAGTTGAATATTTTGTAAAAATTTAGAAGGAGATAAATCAAGAAATGAAGTAGGTGAAGGAATTACAAGGAGAAGTTAGGTTGTTACAAGAAGAAAATAAGTTCATCTATGAGCACGTTAATGATTTAATGTGTGGAAGGCTTCCTTCTCCTTCTTACTCGTTATAGTTTAAAGAAAATCATTACCTCTTCCAATTAACAACCCTTAAGGAAAAGCGACCATATAAAACAAGGAAGATACAAGAATTCCTGGAAACATTTCAAAGTGATAATTTATTAGAACAAAATTTGTTCTACAAGTTGTACCTGCATGATATCGCTTGCTTTGGAGATTAATAATTTAATTTGACACTCTATGTGGGAGATGTACGACTAATGGATTTTGTTTCTTTTATGCAAAATCATATAGGATGGAAAGTTTCCTATGATATTGTAACATCTAATGAGAGAAGAGTAGAACTGTATATTCGAGGAGAACCTCGTTCCTCTGAAAATGTTGCACATAAATATAATAATTAATGGTATTTCTTTCACACAAAGACAAGACTGATGGATCATCGAGAATCAATTCTATGGAGATGCCAAAGAAATACAAAAGGAATGAGAACTGACGCCTTGGAAGGAAGCAAGTTGATATGGGATCCTTCCCAACAAGAATTGAAGAAGGGAGACCCCTATTATTATCAAAATTTTGAGCAAGCACTTTTCAGAGTTCATTAGTATGTTGAATGTATTAGGAGTGGTGTAGGCTAGATAGGAATTAGATTCAAGTTCCCTATTGCTTGGTTACCCACCTATCAGTATCAACATCCATATAGTATTACTAACAAACTTTGGGAGGAAAAAATTGTTATTTCTTGAGGATATAGGGTCAAATGTGAATATATTGCAGGAACTTACAACCTCAAACAACTTCACTCCCAGCATGTCAGGAATCAATGAAATGAGTCTGCATGAGGACATGTAGAAGCTTAAGCTCAGGGGGGATATTGGGTCATGAATTTGTCATATTTTCCCTGCTTATTTTCCTATTTCTTTTATCCATTTTTGACCAACATGATGATATCTTATTATTGTAACAAACCTTATTCACCTTATTATGTCCCTTTTCACTTATCTCTTTCTTAGTCAAATTCTACTTATAATTTAACATTAGAACTATTTTCTTAGTTTGCCTTTTGTCATAAAAGTAATGAATGGGTTGTTTTCAGTTTGGATGGTCTGTCAAAGTTTTTTGTTACATGATTACATTTAAGTTATTTTACCAATTTGGGTTAATTAAGGTTCTGGGAGATATTGTTGTTAGACAGACAGTTCTTAAGCACCTGTTTCCTTTCCTAATCAGGTTGGATCTAGGAGTTTTTCAAAGTAAAAATAAATAACTCATTACTTGAAGGAGGAGCATCCAAATCATTTGGTTGAGATATTTTGTAACTCTATTTGTAATTAAAGGAAACTTTTATAGTTTTACCCCTTCCATGGAAATCATTGTTTAATTGTTAAGATATCATCTTATTTTAAGATCACAAGAGAATCAAAATATTATCATCCTTGTAATTAAGATATATAAAAGAGAAGAATGTTTTCCCATGAGGGCTAGAGCGAAGAATCAAAGGATAGGATTGGAAAGGGTAAGCACCATAGCTCTATAATCATGATACTTTTATTAATTAAAAGCTCAACTTTGTGTTTCAATAATCTCATCTGAGTAGTTTATGTGATTTTTAGTGCATTATGCCTTGCTAAGGAGGAAGGGCCCTCCTTCCTAGTAGGGATCATTGGTTAGTTAGAGGTGAGTACTTAATTGCAAAACTATTTCTAATTTATGTGATTTTTGTTATGGTTGATATTAGAGTTTATTATTTTTGTAATTTAATTAATTGAAATAAGCTTTGGCTGGTGTGAAAACTTAAGTCTTGGACCGATCCCTTTGTTTAGTGTGGTAGTGAACTATTTTATTCATTGTTACAGTTTTGATTGTAGTTCCTTTTGTGTGTGCATATTGAATGAGTGATGGTTTTTAGGAGTGTTGTGAGAGTGGTTGAATAACAAAGTAGATTTTTTGCAATATTTATTCACATTGAATTTGTGAGGTGTAACAAATTTTTTTATTGTTGATAGTGTGTGTGCAACGAATTTGGGTTGAGATTATTTTATACTAGTCTTCATCTACCTTAGCATAGACTTTGTGCAACATTCTCATACAAATTTAAGCTTACATGGATCGATAATTAAATGTAAGAGTGGGTCGACCAAAATTAAAATGAAAACAATATAAAAATAATAAATTTAACAAATTTGATTATTCAAATCATTGTGTGATATATGCATTAGTATTTTATTAACTTTAATGTCTTCACGAACATATGTTGATACAAGATGAATGGAAGAAGAAATCAAGTAATCCTAATTTATTTTGTCCAATTCATACCATATATTGAACACTTTAATGATATTGCAATATGTAATATGTATTGACATAAATAATACTGAAGCATTTCAAAGTTTAGGCCATAACAATCATTATTTTTTAAACATGGATTATAAATAATTCTGAAAATTTGGAAGTCTTGGTCATTAAAATCATTGTATGCAAGCATGCCATCATCATCATTGAAATCTGATTGTAGACCATCCATATTGTTACCAGAGGTATTTGGATCATCATTTTCTATACCATCCATATTTTTGTCTTCCATAACATCATCTAACTTTGTATTGTTGTATTCTTGTGCCAAAGCATAACCATATTCAACATCATCATGGATGTCAATTCGTCGATGTTATATAATAACTCTCTCTCATTTTGTTGGCCATCATTTTTTTTCTCAGTATCCCCTAATGCATCATCAAATACATGCCTTAATCTTGGATCATAATGTATGACAAATATCCATTTTCAGTCTAGAATATCTTCATAGAAAAAATCTTGCATATGAACGACACACACACACACACACACACACACACACACAAATATATATATATATATATATAGATATATATATATTAGACACATGTTATAACAATTTCATTGATTAATACAGACATGTATATATTTGTAATAAAAAATGTATTAATAGATTATTGATCACTACCGCTTATTCTTTGAGTTAAAGAACACTTGCTCAAAATGAATTAGTAGAACATAAGGTTCCTTATCCTATGGTAATAAATTTGAGGAATCTATAGAAAAAAATCCACTATGGATATCATGTATTCATGTCCTCTCAAATGCTTCATACCATCTACACTTAAAAATACAACATTTAAAAGAGTGGTAATCCAACTCAATAATTTCTTGTATTTTACCAACATGTTGTAGACTCCCTTCAATAATATTCTTATCTTTTGTGCTTGATCGAATGGATTGCTTTAAGTCAACCATGATGCCACAATCGAAGGACCATCTCTTTACATCTACGTGCCCTACACGATAATGTCAACCATATGCCCACATTGTTGGATATTTCCTTTCTTGTGAAAGATCATTTATTTAATTTAAAACAAATATAACGACAAATATTAAAATAGTTACTAGTGTCAAAACTATAAGAAAACAACATTATGTAAAATTCCAATTGTACCTTTCTTTCACACCCTCTAGACATGTTGATTTCATATTTTGTTATGTTTGAATCTATACCTACATCTTCTATTTGATTTTTTTTTTTTTTCAGTAACCCATTCTAGTATGCAATCTTTGCCCCATTCCCCTTACAGTAATAGGAAATGGGGTATTCCTTGGGTTCTATATCTTACATTGTCTCCTTTATTCTAACACTTCTTCCCTACTTTTATCATACAAATCAATCCATTTGTTCATAAATTCCATGTGGTACATAATGAACTTGTTGAGTAAAACACTATTGTCTACACCTATTACATGTAAACATGTTTATTTCAAACTCCAAAGGCCATGTTGTTAATTTTATAAATAAATTACAGAGTAAATTAATGATTGCAATAAAAAAAACTACAATTATCATGAGTTTACTTACTAATTTCTACTTGAACACCATTAGATTGTGGTTTTTCTGTGTTAATAATATCTAATGCTTGTTCCTTATCCTAGAAGCATGGCCCATCTTCTAAATCATTACCAAGGAATTCACATAGGAATAAAAATTCTTCATTCAATACATACCCTTCAACCATGCAATCGTTTGGATGAGCCTTTTGTTAGACATATTTTTAGATTTTTCATATACCTCTTAAAGAAAAACATCTACCTCGTTGATACGACACCCGCCAATTCAATGTCATTGACTAGGTGTATAACTTAATGGAGATGTAGGTCCATGAAACTTGTAGGGATCTCCTTCTCAATTACAAATACAATTTCTATAATTTCCTTCTTCCATTTTGGAAATTCACATTTGTGTATCTCCTTGGATGTCACCCACATAATATAATAATGGTAAATTAGCATGAAACTTTAGGAAAAAAATAAAATGCAATACAATATCTCTATGTCTCTCACACATGAACATTCCATAGCGCATACATTGAAAATGTTGACAATAGACTTATGTAATTCCTCGGGTGAATGGCAACACATGAATCCCTAGTAATTTCCAATGGAATGATATGCTATAAAATACATTTATCAAAGTTCCTTAGTTATTTTTTCACATAATATAATATTAGAATATATTTAGTACCTAATCAATTTTACCAATAAATTTTAAATGATGATATATAATATCTTCATAAAATTATGAAAATCGCGTGTTTTAAATCCCGTGATATGTCCATGAACTGTAAAAGCTTTTTATAGTGATGAACCATATCTAGTCAGTGTCCTTATTGAACGTATGGAATTTTTTAGCTGGTATATATATTTTATTTTCAAAATCCATGGAGCTTTTGCATATTTTTCATTTCCCCCTATTTGGCCACAATTTTTTTCTATCAAATTTGGTATGCGAAAGAGAAATATCACTCCTCAAAGACAAGGTGTCCCTCTGTTTACCCGCTATATGTCAAAAAATTGAATCTGGGACATTATTTAAGATGTGCATAATATCTAATAGGTGAATATTAATATATCCTTCCAGCATGGGAGCTCATAAACTATGGACTTCCTTTTCATCCCTCTTGGCATCTTAATTGCAACTTGATTTGGTTCTTCAATAAAATCACCCCCATCAAAAAAAAATCCTACCAAGATTTCAATTTAACATCTTCATACTTCTTAATAAAATTAGTTGGACCCATAATCATGGGAAGGAATCTATTTTAGAAAAACCATGTTGTTTGCATAAATATATTTATTTATATCTTTAGAATACCGCCCTCGAAATTGTTCTGCACATATTGGACATGAAATTATCCCCTTTGTTTGAAGCACTGAAATTCAATAAGTTAGGTTAATAACATCAAAAAAAAAATATAAAACTAAGTCTGAAAGTCAAGTCACCAATAAATTATGAGTGTAAATATGTAAATTTTTTAATCTTACCAGAACAAAAATGAAGCCTTGGGAAATAATGAATAGTCCAACATAGCATACCATACAACATGAAGGACCTGTTTGATGGAGGAAGTTATATAGCATACATTTTAATGCCTTTCCATAGAAGTTGCATCTCATCAATAAAAGGCACAAGATAAACATACATGTTTTTAACTTGATGTTTTCTTGGAACAATGAGAATCAACATAAGGTGCTCCTTTCTAACACTAATCCATGGGGGAATATTGTATACTATCAATCCAATTATCCAAACACTAATTTGAGCTCATGAAAGAGAATGGGCACACTCCATCAATTGAAAGACCAAACTTGATACTATGGGGTTCATATTTGAATTTTCTTGGCCATTTTCCCTTTATTTTTCAATGATTTGGAGTCAGCTAGAATTCATATGAATCCATATTTACTCCTATTCTTTGCATGCCAGTACATCAATTGTGAAATCGGCTTGTAACGAAAAATTTGTTGAAGTCTAGGTATAATTAGCATGTGGCGTAAAACCTTCCATGGAATTGTAGGACCTTCTACATCTATACAATATCTCTTCTATTTGCATATAGGGCATTCTACCTTGTCTTGAAATTCATCTATATATAAAATGCAATAATTTTTACATGAATGATTTTTCTTATATTAAATCCCCATCTTAACCAAAAAATAATGCGCCTCTATGCAAATTGATGGCAACACATTCCCTTAAGGAACTATTTTTGTTTTTAGTGCCTTGTAAGATTACCAAATATTATATGAATTGAATGTTTGATTTATGATTATCATGTTTGATATGCAATTTATATTATGAATATTCATATACAATATATGGTTTTAAAATCCCCTTAAATAAATATAAACGATTTTGATGAATGTTTACGAATTAGGTACACCAATTAACAATGTATTGTAAGAAATATATTTTAACTCACTTAAGTAGGCCAATGAATCCTTTGTCTCACCAACCAAATAGTGAATTGATTTCTAATAATATTAATGTGCATGTTAGCTTTGAGGTTTTTCTTGCACTTGATTTGAATAAGGGTGTCTTTTCTACTTTCTTGATGGAGTCTTTCAGATTTTTATCATCAACATTATGTTGGTGGTAATTACCCTTGTTGTCATTATTAATACTAACCATAGGATCATTATTGTCATCATTGTTTCCTTCCCCAAAGAAACATGTAATAATTTCATTCAATCCTTCTTCATGCACTAAATTTTCACTATCATGATTATAATCATTAATGATAAGTGGCATGTCATCAGCGAATGCTAAGCTCATCAGCTGTTAAAATTTCTCAGGTGGTAGAGTTATCTTTAAATATGCTCTTTTCACCTTGGTATGGTTTAAAGGCTGGTTTGGATCATCCTGTCCAAATATTAATAGCCCATTTGGATCTTGGGTATTAGTGGTTGTTCCTTCATCATAATATTTTACCTATCAACAAACAAAACCATTATTTAATGTTTTCCATGAATTAGATAAATAATAAATATATCAATTTCAAATAAATATAATCAAATATCGCTTAACAAATCCCATCCCATGTACTATAGTCTTGACCATCATCTTCTTCAGTGCAATTATTTGTTGTTTCTGGATTATCCATTGTCATATCCTCTTCCACCCATTGTGTTCTTCACGATTTAACAGTTTTAGGTCCTCTTCCACCCAGTTTGTTCTTTTTCTAGTTAAAGATTAGGTTGTGCACTTGCCCCAATCTCCATCTAAAATATCAAAAGCATGCATTAATTTATCTCAATATTGGATAATAAATTATAAATTCTAATAATATTTTGAAAAATGATGGATTTACAACACAATGCTTCCTAAGTTAATTCAAAATTTGATTACTTGATGTCCCACGACATTCGTAGTGCCCTTGTTTGATATGACACAATCTATTTCCATGGCCTTGTCTTGCACCTATACTACATAACATAGTCAGTAATTTCTTGTACACCAATTATCGCATTTCAATCAATATTCATCTAACACAAAACCTCACTTTACTCATATATTTGACATATTGATATCATGTTTTGGAATTGAAGAAAACAACAACATAGTTTATATAACTTTATGTCGTCTATGTTGGAGCTTTTATGAATTCATAAACACCATCCTCCTTTGGTTAAGGTTGCTTTTTCTTCTTACCTTTATTATATCTATAGATTTCATATCCGATTCTATGGTCACCCACTTTCCTCGTTGATTTAGTAGGTCTATATCATCTATGTCCTTTGTCCATGGCCTCCTCTCGATCATACAATACACAACAATGGTATTAGTCACATAACATGTATGCACTTTGTTGTTGCTCTGTCCAATTGGCTAAACACATAATTGATTTAAGCTCAGCCAGTTTTCACTGCATCTTTATAACTAAAATGCCCCTATTTTCAATATATATACTTTTTGTTAATTTCTACTCCAAATATGGTGACATGACACAACTCTTATAAATCTTAGATGAGGATTATGAAAAATAATGGACTACTTTTTTATTTTTTTCATATTTCAATTGAACTTAATTCAAACCCTTCATACATAATTTTAAATTTCCAAATATCTGTATTTTTATATATTTAAAAAAAAAAATCCTTTGACCCTATATGTTAGAGAATATATTATTTTGAAATTTTGATTTTTATGTCTTCTAAATGAATTCAATATATAATATAATAATTAGTATAAGTTAACTTGAAAAAAAAAATCACGCCAATCTATAATTCGTGTGTAATGGATAAACCTATTGTGTATCCTAACTATTCAAACAAAAAAATTTAATACATTCACCATATTTCCATTCTCATACTCAAAAATTACGAATTGAGATATTTTTTATGCTATGAAATAAAATAACTAATCTATTAGATTTATGTTAATGGAACTTTCCTCCCTTGTTGTGGATTTCAATAAAACAAATTTGATTTGTGGGTATAATTCAGCCTCTAATAGCCACAGAATCAATTTTTTCATCTCATTCACCCCCTACTAAAGATAAAAATAAAACCCCTATCCATCCATTTTGCACTACCATTGTTTAAAACAGTTAGAGGGAAGGGATCAAAATATAAGGAGAAAAAAGAATGAATTTTCCATAGTCTAGAGGAAACAAATTCGCCCTAGGAAACCAAAACATGTCATGTAGCAGGGAGTAACAAGCAAAGGGATCTGATTCTTTCTAGAATGATGTATTTCATACTCAATTTATATATTTTTACATGTTTCCATTGCTTTCTTGAATTCTAATTTTTAGTTTTTAATTTCAAAATTATAAAATAAGAAATTAGGGTTTTATTTGTATTTCTAAATTTAAAATAAAAAAATTATTATACATATATAGGGACATGATAGTGAGAATATAAAAGAGGAAATGAATTATATATTTGGGGTGGAATCAATGAAAAAAATAGAATGTATGGACTTGTCCATGCTTGCCAAATTTGTGGAAGATCGATCTACTAAAGGAACTGAAACAATCGAACCAAAGAAACCATGTCAAAGGGAATCAATTGATCCCAAATCAACTCCTAGATCAAGAAAAATATATAGGAAAAAATCCATCACAATAAAATCTAAGAATGTGGAGAATATGGAATATATACATCCAATGCCCTATCCACTCATGGGACACATATTTCTTCTACCACCAGTACATGTTATGCATCTGGCATTGGTACATATGAAACCATGGTAGAATATGATTTTGTTCCCTGAAATATTAGAATGATAGATGCCAGGAAAGTTTTCAATCGTAGGTTGAAGGAATAAACTATTCATGACATGCAGACTGAATTTGGGACAGGTTGTTCAGTAAAACAAGTAAAAAAACAAATGGCTCAAAACTGCAAGAGATTCCATTGCAACCAAACAAAAAATATAAAAAAAATTTCTCCCTAGCTATGTAAAAAAATAAGTTCAATTTATGTAAATGTGAAAGTATGGAAAGAGCTCATGAAATCATATAATAGATAAGATGCACAGAGGAATTTTGGCGAGGAGAGAACACTGGTATTTAAATTTGGTCATAAGAATATTTCAAATTCCTTAAATGATTTCTATATTTTACTAGTGCGTAGTTAAATTGAATTAGTGTATGTTTCAGGACAAGGCCGCAAAGGCCATGCTTTCCAAATATCATGCCACACATCACTTGATCAAACAATTTCAAAAGCCTTAATATGAAAATTTGTAAGTATATTTAATATCTAAAATTATATATTTTTTAATTTTGTACAAAAAGTAAATGATTGGATATTAATTACTTTAACTAGTTTATCTACCATGTTTTGATAGGAGCAACAATATGGCCATTATACATCACAATTGGAATTCAATATGATACAAGAAAAAAAGTGGTCCAATTTTGTTATCTAGTTGGAGAATAAGGTATCATTAGTAGAATTTCAGTAACTTAGCTAGATATTGTTAAGTTATTACTTCAATTTGCATTTATTGCAATGAGTTGTTTATTTATGTATAGCTTGAGTTATTTTGTGCTCCCATCGATCATAACACCATTATAAATCACCAACCTTTCACTATTATCAAGTCCTTACAAATCAATATCCAATCATGGCTTTATAGATTCCTTTGCCAAACCCCTAGGCCAAAGTAGAGATGCAAGACCATGCAATACATAACCTTAGATAACAAACCAAATTACATGGGATTGATTATGGATAATTGGATTGAGATCGTATTACATGGGATTTATTATGGACCCAAAATACATGTGTTGAGGAGCATGGGATGATTGTCTTGGAAAGAATGAATCCTTGTGATGAAGAGCACTTGAAAATTGCAACCCATGCTTAGAGAGTGCACCACCTGAGGATTGTTCTCTTGAAGTATATACCTTGGAGAGAGAGAAATTCACTTGGAGACCTTATCTAGTACATTAAATTAAATTTCCTGTGTAATTAGTCCACTTTACCAATGTTGGCCTCCCTCACCTACTCTATATTGAGGGAAGAGAATGAATTTTTTTACAATGTGCTCATTATTCCATCTATATAATTGTCATGGAGGGTTATTAGTGCTTGTGTGATGCAATAGAGGAAGACCTAGATTTTGTGGCATAACCCTAGAGAGTAAATGAAGATGAATGCTAGCACTAGGGATTATATTGAGTCTTGGCACTGGTCTTAGCTACTATTTTCCATATGGTAGGATGAAGGGTGTATCGAGTTCTAAAACATTTGTTTTGTAGTGATATATATACTGAATGAATTAAGCAGATATGTTGGGACATGGATATTAGAATAGGAACATTTACGATGTAGGCCTATATTAGAGTCAGTTTGAACTTTGAAGGACTGATTTGAAAGAAGGGACCTGAAAATTTGTAGGAAGCTTCTCTTTGTAGTCTTATGGGGAGTATGGTTAGCACACAAATTGGTAAATTTTCAAAAAATAATTCTTCCAACATTCTATACTACAACACAAGTCTGATCACTATTCTAGCTCTATCAGGCCCTTATTAATCCCAAAACAACCAGATAAGTGGGAAGGTGACGATATACCTTTAGATGCAATGTGAACTATTTTTTGGAGAAATGAATGAATAAATTCAGTTAGCCTACTTATATGTGACAACAACCTTTAAAATTGACATTGTAGGATGGAGAGAAGAACATAAAAAATTTTAAGGTTTAAAGCATAGGGCTAAAAAAAATCCTATGCATTAGTTATAAAACATAGATCATGAAATGAAACAAAATAATATGGAGAGACTCCAAAGCACTTCATTAAGGTTTCTTAGATAAAATTAATAGGTATCTCAACTATTTGTGCAACATTGATAAACTTGTTAATGAAAGAAACCAACAACTTCATTACACAAGTCTCAGAAGAAGAATAACAAAAATTCAAATTTACTAAGAAACAAAGACATACTGTAAACATGAGATACTAGGAATCATTTGAAACTTCTCCATTAACTTCCCAAAATATTTTGAGAACATTACACAACAAGATTTAGTAAAACTACTCTCTAGAGCCCCAGAATTTATTCAACTATTTTGACCTATTTCTCCCACTCTTCATCTACTAGGTAACCAAGATCAATCATTTTCCTATATGATTCATGTACCTAAGTATGTTTTTCAAATGAAGGTTTTACAGTAAATAAATGTTTGACTTTGTAGAAAATGAAAATACCATCATCCTTTTAATATATATATTTCTTTTTGATGTAATCCAAATCTTAATAACTGGAACATTATGTGGAGTGAAAAGACTTAGGAACCTTTTCCAAAGTTCTAAATCAAGAACTGGACATTGAAACATCCTGTTGTAAGCCATTCTTAGATTTGTTAACTTGGTGTAGCTCGACTTATTTGTAAATAAGGCCTTTATTTTCCAAAGTAGATGAAAATACCTTTGCAGATATTTGAATATTTTTGACCCCTTTAAAACTGCAATTTTTTCATGCAAAGAATCAATTTTTCTTTTATTTTCTTGTAACAAAATTTCATACTACTCCCAGGAAAGAAGGTTTTCATGTTGATCCCAATAATTTGACAACCCCTATCTAATCCTTTTGTAAAAGTTAGAATTGAAGGATGCCACTGATTCTTGAGCCTCATGCAATATGCTCTCTTCCTGATTTATATACATATTACCCTGAACCATATTACTTATTTCCAACACCATAATTGTCCTATCTAAAATGTCCACAACTCTCAGCTCTTGGGAGGATTTGGAATTCAAATAATCAATTATTTTATTTTCTAGTTGTGTGCTTTCCTGTGATTTATTTTTATTTGTATGAATAATTAACTCAGATGCCTTAATCATAGTTTTTTCTTCTATAATGACATCCATATGCCCCAAAATTTCTGAAATTTGTTGAATTATGTTATCGCATATATCCCTTGCTTGGATCAAAGACATGTTTCATTTAATATTATCCTTTAGTTCTTGTATTTCTTCACATGATGACTGGTGTTTTGCATTCTCTCTTGCCATATTAAGCACAATTTATTTATGTTTGAGTTGTTCTCTAGTATCATTTAGATCCTTCTATAGCTTCTTTACTTCATCTTTTGATATTTTTAATTTTTTCATGACTCTAGTCATATTTTCGGTTCGGTCCTCAAAACCAGTTAATATTACAACGATACAAACATGCTTTTCTATTCTTTAAAGAAGTTCTACATTCTGATTTTTAAGGGCTGCAACTTCTTGGTTTTTCTCCAATAATTCTTTAGTCAAAACATATTTCTATTTATCCACTGGAATTAGTTCAGGTGTCTACACATGCTCTGCTACAGGAATTTTAATTTTTTTTCTTAAGGTTTGAAGGCTCTTATTCTTAACTTTGAATCAGAGTTTGGGTGATTTCTCTTTCTTTAGGGTTTATTCCAAGTTTAATATTTAACTTCTTATATTCCTCATTTTGAGTATGAAGGGATCTGGAATTTTCCCTTTATTACTTGAGTTGATAAAATACCTTCTCTAGAAGTGCTTCTGCTTTGTTGGCTTCCATAGAAGTTTTACTGAGATCACTGTAAAATAATTCTCATGTTTTCCTATGCATATTTATTTTTTCTGGGAGAGGAATATTTTTGGTATTGACAGATGAATTTAAAGTCTTGAAATATACAACAAAGGAAATGAATTTGGACATTGGATGAGTGAATGATAACTTCAATTGATTCCTATCAAGATCCATGGTTGAGAGTAGCCTAGCCTGATAGCTAAAGACTGATTGGGCTTCTAATTGTGCTACAAGTTTAGTTCTCACAATTATTTTTTTCTAGTCAATCAACTAAAGGTACCTCTATAAAGTATTTTAGAAAAAAACTCCTTTCCAGTAGGATTTAGAGATGGATATGAATTCCTTATATCCCCAATTTCATCTAGAATCCAATTTAATCTGAAGGCTTCTATATAAAATTTGAAACTTTTGTCTCTACTGCCTGGATTTTTTCCTTTTTGTTGGATTGAGATATTTCCATGTCATTGTCCATGAATTCTGCAACACTTATTTTTAAGCTCTTCTCTCTAAGTATTAGGGATAAGGGTTTCCATATTTAAACCTTGTTGTGGCTCCTTTATTCTATAACTTGCTAGGATTTATAATTCTGATCTTGCCCCATGAGTGTATGGAGCACATAATATTTCTACTCTTCTTTTATAGATCATTTGATGAAGGTCATAATTACATCTTCCCCTTGTTCAAAATTCAATTCATGCATCATCTTTTTAATCTCCTCTGAAGCTTCACTATTATTTGAAATAAATTGATACACTATTCTAGGCAGCTTGAACAAAATCCCCTTCATAGCTAGGAAAAAGTGGACTTAATCCACATTCAAAATTTGTCTGATAAATTATAGAGAAAAAATACTCATGGGTGTAAATTTAGGGAGTTTTCATGGTGGAATCTTTGCACCATATAGCCTTATCTCGAAATAACTCTCAAATATATACCAATAACAAACCCTAAGGTATTTTATTAAGTGAAACAAAGGTTTAGCATGTGGAAGGATTATGAGGGTAGGCAGGTCATTGATAATTATGTATGCAATTGACATAAAAGAGGATATGTAAAATGAAATCCTTCATTATTTTCCTTCTTCCTAACTATATCAATCCAGTTGATGATAGTTTACTTCTACTTATTTGCATCCACAATATTTAATCCAAATATGATAGATTGATCTACATGATGGTAAAACAATAAGTAAAAAATAAAGGATGGGTATCTAAAACAACCAGTGATACTGAAAATATGAAATTGGAGGTTAATAACATGTTCCTAATAAGATGGAATATATAATATAACGTTTGAATGCATTATCAAATCAAAGAACCCTAAATTTTGGAAATTGATGGTTGGAATATCATATTTTCCTAATACACCCATAATAACTAAAAGAATTTCTTAACAACTTCAAAGAACAAGGTTAAAGAAAATTTAGTGGAGTTTCAAAGGTGATCAATACGAGGGATTAAAATAAGGCCAAACACATTGTTTTTTTCTTCAGAGAAAGGGTTTGATATATAAACAAAAGTGAATCATCATTGAATGTCCTGTAATTGTCAGATTCTGAGTAATCCAAAGCTTAGCGAATTAACAAAGAAGAAACCTAAAAATATTTTCCCCTATAGAGTTCATGACAAAATTTCACTAGCGATACAAGGATAAATTAATCCAAGTGATGAATTCTGGAAAGGGGTAAGTATGTGGAATGATAATAGTTCTAAGGCCAGACTTTATTACTCGACAAGAAATCTCTCACTGAATTTGATTAAGGGATAGGTTTTGACGAACTTCCATAAGGTTGAAAGAACAAACGAAATCAAAGATATCTCTCTCCATATCCATCAAAGGTTTATGAGTGGTAGAATATGATAAATAAGATATCTTAGCCATTTTTATTTGTGCCTTTAATTTCAAAACAAGGGAGAACATAAGGAAGATGTTTACCTGGCCTTTGAAAACGTTTGGTGCTAAGATCTCGAACTGGGAGCATGATTGAGTTTTGTATGAAAGCAAATAAATAGCGTGTTAAATGATATTTACTTCACAATATGGAGAGAAAATTCAATTATGAGTACAAAGAAGGATGACATGGTAAGGGAGGTGGAAGTGAATATGTTGTGGGAAGCACTTTCTGGCCTCGAGGGTTCTCTGTTTGACAAACAATTTTTCTCGTAGTGATATTGGGGTATATTTAAACCATTGATATCCCCAATGGTCACTTCAAAAAACCAATCTTCTAGGGTGTTATCACCAAATTGAACTTGATTGGATGCTCATCAAAAATTTTAGTGTAACTGTCTCAAACCAATTCTAACTGAAGGTTAGCCTCTTCAATTTGAGAGGGCTCTCTCAAGGGTGTTTTATGATTTTGAATAATGATAGTACTAGATGGATAAATGTATGGAATTGTAACTTGTTTTGTATGATTGCAGGTTGAAAAATGATGGCTTTCTACCATTGGGCTTATGGAGTCAACAATTAGTAGTTTCAGTGACAATGGTTCTTCACGTGGAAGCTGAGGAAGATAGAGGTTTTAGACAAAGGAAACTCAAACACACAACATAAGAAAAAATAGTAATTTCACCACTAAAGGAAGTCAGATGGTTCTTCACCCTTGTTCACATCATGATCAGACTCATCATGCTCTTCTTTACTCAAAAAAATTCCAGACATTTTTTCATCTAGGCAATGAATGGAGTCTTCTGGTATCTCAGTCTGATCTTCTTCATCAACTAAATTTTGCTGAAAAGGAGGCCTTACTTGAGCGTCAGGCTAATTTTTGTTTTCCCTTGGTCTCTGCTGATTTTGAGGCCTTATATGGATTTCTAAATTGTGGTTCATATTGTGCAGCAAGTGCAGAAGCATTTCCAAGGGAAAGCCTATCCATCAAATTTTCCATTTTCTTCATCATGGAGTCAAATTTTTCATCTGAGGTGGAAGGATTATATTCTTCTTTCAATTTTATTTTACCCATCTTGGATTTCTTGGTTGCTATCATATTCACTTCCACTTTCACAACATCATTTTTCATTTCTGCTAGTGAAGGGAATTCTATTTCTCTGAGTAGGATAGAAAATTCATAGTCAAAAGCCTCAGCATATCTCAGTTGAGCTGCTCCTATTGGAGGTTTTAGATGGGCAGGGATGGAATCATAGAATTTATTAAATCTCTTGGAGAAATTTTGGACAGTTTCATATACAGCTCTTTTTAGACTATTGTATTCAACGAGGGTCTGCACAGGGTTTGTTCTATTTCCCCACTTTCTCAAGAAACTATCCTCAAACTCATTCCAATTATGCAACCTTCCTAGAGCAAGGGCTTTAAACCACTTTCTGACCTCACTAGTGAAACTTTGATAAAATAGTCTCATTTTGACATCTTCATGGTCAATCTCCTCTCTGTCTATGAATTCATTAAACTGGTCTACATGTTCTTCAACTGTAATTTCTTCATCACTACTCCAAGTTTTAATTCTAGCAGAGAATTTACTAGGGAGAGCATTAAGGACAGCGGGGAGAATAAGTGGAGCATACCTAACAGGTGCAGTAGCAGGTGCATGTGGAACATTTCCAACCATGATGATAGGGACTATGGTATTTTTTAGGGACATCGGTAGTAGAAGAAGAACTTTTAGGAGGTGGTGTAGTTGGTATTTGTAGTCCAGTTACAAATGAGCTCCAGTTAGGTAAAGGAATACTATATTTTTTTCTTAGCAAGACTTCAAATGGGTCTAATTCCTTCAACTTATCTAATGATTCTGTCTCTAACAATAAATTTGATGTGAGTGCGCCCCCATAATTATTACTTATCTTTTTGGGTCACTAAGACTAAGGTATCAATACCTCTTCTTTGCAGGTCTAAAAAAATCTCATTTAATTCATTTTCATTTTCAGACCTAAACAAGACTTCCTGAATTTTATCATCAAAATTTTTATCTTCAAGACTTCTTAAAACTTCAGAGGACAAAGCTCTTGAATGTGATGGAGTACCTCATTTTGGTGCGCCTGCAGGGAGTCTGAAGATATATTTCCCGAATTTTTTGTGCAAAAAGTAAAGCTGAACTCTTGGAGGTATTAGGAGCTTAGAATCTGTTCAAGGCTGCAACTACCTTGGTGAATCCATTTCAAAAATTCGTGCTTAAAGGTGGCTTCGAGAAGGAGATACACGAGGAGAAATGCAAATCCTAACCCACCTGCTATGGTGGATAGTCCAAACAAAATTTGCAAAGGCATTTAAGGAAGCTCTTCAAAATCAGGTACTCCATCACATTAAAGAGCTTTGTCCTCTGAAGTTTTAAGAAGTCCTGAAGATACAATGTTTGATGATAAAATTCAGGAAGTCTTGTTTAGGTCTGAAAATGAAAATGAATTGACTAAGATTGTTTTAGACCTGCAAAGAAGAGGTATTGATACCTCAACCTTAGTGACCCAAAAAGATAAAAAATAATTCTGGGGGGCATTCACGTTAGAGTTATTGTTAGAGATGGAATATTTGGATAATTTAGAGGAATTAGACCCATTTGAATTCTTGCTAAGAAAAAATCTGGTATTCCTTTACCTGAATGGAGCTCATTTGTAACTGGACTACAAAGACCAACTACACCACCTCCTAAAAATTATTCTTCTACTACTGTTGTCCCTAAAAATACCATAGTCCCTGTAATTATGGTTGGAAATTTTCCACCTCCACCTGCTGTTGCACCTGCTAGGTATGATCCACTTGTTCTCCCAGTTGTCCTTAATGTTTTCCCTAGTAAATAATCTACTAGAATTAAAACTTGGGGTAGTGATGAAGAAATTGCAGCTAAAGAACATGTAGACTAGTTTAATGACTTCATAGACAGAGAGGAGGTTGACTATGAATATGTCAAAATTAGACTATTTGCTTAGAGTTTCACTGGTGAAGTTAGAAAGTGGTTTAAAGCCCTTGCTCCAGGAAGCTTGCATAATTGGAATGAGTTTGGGGATAGTTTCTAGAGAAAGTGGGGAAATATAACAAACCCTGTGCAGGCCCTCACTGAATACGATAGTCTAAAAAGAGCTGTGTATGAAATTGTCCAAAATTTCTCCAAGAGATTTAACAAATTATATGATTTCATCCCTGCCCATCTAAAACCTCCACCAGGAGCAGCTCAACTGAGATATGCTGAGGTTTTTGACTATGAATTTTCTATCCCACTTAGAGAAAGAGAATTCCCTTCACTAGCAGAAATGAAAAATGATGTTGTGAAAGTGGAAGTGAATATGATAGCAGCCAAGAAATCCAAGATGGGAAAAACAAAATTGAAAGAAGAAGATAAGCCTTCCACCTCAGATGAAAAATTTGACTCCATGATGAAGACAATGGAAAATTTGATGGATAGGCTTTCCCTTGGAAATGATTATGCACCTCCTGTACAACATGAACCAAAATTTAGAAATCCACAGTTTAGAAGACCTCAAAATCAGCAGAGACCAAGGGAAAACAAAAATCATCCTGAACCTCAAGTAAGGCCTCCTTTTTAGCAAAATTTAGTTGATGAAGAAGATCAGACTGAGATACTAGAAGACTCCATTCATTGCCTGGATGAAAAAATGTCTGGAATTTTTTTGACTAAAGAAGAGCATGATGAGTCTAATCATGATGTGAGCAAGGGTGAAGAACCATCTGAATTCCTTTAGTGGTGAAATGACTATTTTTTCTTATGTTGTGTGTTTGAGTTTCCTCTATCTAAAACCTCTATCTACCTCAGCTTCCATGTGAAGAACCATTGTCACTGAAACTACTGATTGTTGACTCCATAAGCCCAATGGTAGCAAGCCAACATTTTTCAACCTGCAATCATACAAAACAAGTTAAAATTCCATAGAGTTATTCATCTAGTACTATCATTATTCAAAATCATAAAACCCCCTTGAGAGAGCCCTCTCAAACTGAAGAGGCTAATCTTCAGTTAGAATTGGTTTGAAACAGTTACACTGATTTGTTTGATGAGCAGCCAATGAAGTTCAATATGGTGATAACAGAGGGAACCTCTTAGCATATCTCTCATTATATTTTTTCCATCAAGTTCTATTGTAGATGTAGTTTGATTTAAAAATGTGATGATGCCCTCATGACTTGTGCACTGTTTATCTCTTCCATCGCTTTGTACAGATTTGGGATGGCACACCCTCATAAGCCTTGATATTTACATAATCACACTCCATTTTATATATTTTAAGCCTGTAATGTTAGGTTTATACAAAAATTTTACAAAATCTTGGATCAAAGAGTTCCTATATCTCCCTTTTATTTGTGTGTGTGTGTGTGTGTGTGTGTATATATATATATATTTCCTGAGAAAAAATCAAACTTTTTATTAAATATAAACTAAAAGTTACATCGTATATGCCATAGCATCCCATATGAGAAAAACACCCTATATAAAAACAGGGAAAGGGCGTAAAATGAAGCCACATTTACGCTTTTCTAGAAACACTAGACTTATCTTTTTTGCCTTTTCTCTTTTGAAATTTTTTCTAGCCATCTAGTGAAGGAGAAGTGTACGATGGCCAACTCCATGCTGGGAGAGAGTTGGACGTCTTTTTCAGAATCTGAACTATCAGAGACATATGCATGTTTGGTTCTCTTGACACCTTGTTCACCATTTTTCACATCTTGTTTGAGGTCCCCAAGTGAAGGCGAAGATGTCTTCCCCTTGGTTTCCCCTTTGTCATCCATTGTTCCTTCATCCTTCTCATGTGCATCTTGTTGATTTTCTGGCTGATTTTCTATTTCTATTTTCTTGTTGTTTTCTTCCATGTCTTCTTCTTCACCATCTACCTATGGTACTTCTGGGAACTGCCACCCTTTCTTATTTTTTGGTTTCTTGTTTTTTTTCCTGGATACTGTATAGGAACCCTGTAAGTGCCTAGTTTGGTGACACAATCAACAACGGAATGCTGTATTTTTGAAATCTAAAGTTTGATTCCATTTGAGGTCTTTATGAATAAGGTTGATGCATTTAGGCAGACCCTTGCTTAGGTCCATCTCCACACAGATACGTACGAAGGTGAATATCCCCATGCCAATCCTTTCTCGGTCCAACTTTATGAATATTCCTACAGAGTTCCCAATGTTTTCTAGAACCTGATGGTGCCAGAATGGGAGCAGCAGATTGTGTAGTCTCACCCATATAGGAATTTTTGAAACCACCATAGTGTTTGCATCAAATCCAGGGAACCATGGGGTTATAAAGAGCCCCGCTCTTCCCTAGAACCATGGTCGTTCAGAAATGGCCAAACTGTAATCCTCTACCGTATCAAACTGAACCATGAAGAATCCTTTTGCACACAAGAATCTGTCTCAATTCTGGGTCCTATTTTGGTATATCCAAGCATGTAATTCTTCAATTTTTGGCCAGTATCCATTGAAATGACATATAATTTCTTTTAATGACAGTGCGTCAAATATCCCAGTAACCTCTGGTATTTCAACTACTAGATCCGGACTATCCTCTATTTTTTCTACTATGTATGGTCTTGGAATTAATAAATCTAGATTTTGTTTTTTTCCCTATGTGGGGGCCTTCCCTCTCAGTATATCCTTGAAAGAGGGCATTCCTTTTCCTATTGTTGTTTCTTTAGTGGTTGATGTTTCTCCTAGAACACCCTCTCTAAGTCTTAGGTTCAAGATAATAGTAGAGTTTCGCTGAATCTGGTATTCTTTTAATTTTGTTATTTCCTCTAGCGTTCTTCTTGAGAATATCAGGTTGTATTTGTGAGCCGGGATACCTGTGATACTCTTTATTTTTCCTTTCAACATAGAGACCAGTTCATATCCTCGCACCCAGACCATATAAGACCTCCCATCTATGGATTTGAGGAAGATTTGGTATTAAGGATGTTTTTTATAGCTCAGCACACCCAACCCACAACCATATTGATCTATGTCAGTCCCCCACAAGTGTGGACTCCCTACAGGGATCGAAATAGGTCCTTTGGGAGATATGCCAACAGCTAGAATTTGCAGCAATAGCAATAGGGCCTCCTACCATGATAGCGGTAGAGGAAGGAAGGGAAATAACGAACCCCAATTTTCCCTCCCCCCGTAAAGAAAGCGAACATTGAAATGATTGATTAAGATTTTGAAGACATAGGACAAGGATTTGTGAATCATACCCCGACCTCCAGTAATTGAGGCCACAATGGTTGATAAAGCCGGAGTGAGTGCAGTAATATCCAAGCATTTCTGTAGGTTGGAGGTTAGGGGGACGCAAACCGGGTGAGAGGAGTAAAAGCCACCATAAGAGAAGCTCATGATCAACATCCCCGATTTGTAAATGCGGAGGGAGCTCACGCGACAACCCACGATAGCCGCCACAACTACAAAAAGCACTTCATCCAAGAGTAGAAGAGATCCAGTCACTGTAAACATGTTAGGGTACGGGGAAAAAAATCCAATGGCAAACCTCCAAACCATTTCTGGTCGCACCATCCCATTAAAAACTCTCTTCAACCCAGCCATTGCCATTTGAAGGAGCAGAAAGAAATTTTGGAGATAAACGAAAGGGGGCATAGAGACAAGGGAACAGTGTTTTAGAATCCATATCCACCACCTCCTCGCCCATGGCCATAGATAAGTCCTCAGTCTGCACCCACAGGATGTGTGTGCCATTGTTCACTAGACAGAGTCTAGGATCTTAGTTCAGTCCGACCTAGATCTTGTTTGTTGTCTCCACGCCAAGAAACCCTAAACCAGAGGATTTACCACCGCTTTGCTCCATCTTTTTCCAATATATATATATATATATGTGTGTGTGTGTGTGTGTGTGTGTGTGTGTGTGTGTGTATAGAGAGAGAGAGAGAGAGAGAGAGAGAGAGAGAGAGAGAGAGATATTGTGAAATAAATTAGAGTCTAAGGAGGGAATTAACATATGGCTAAAGTGGCGATCAAATGAATGAAAATGTCCTTTTAGGGTATATTTCGCAAGCAGTAGAATTTGTAAGTTTAGCTAGGTTGGATGGTTCAATAAAGACAGAAATGTACATAGGTAAGGTTGAATACTTACTTCCCACTATAAATATAGCTAAAAGGATTCAACAAGGTAATGCTAATAACTCACACATTTCTTTGAGTTGGGTAACATAATTACATATATAATTCACTTAGTCTTGCTTCATATAGTACCGAAGAAAGACTGATTCCCAGACCAATACTTCACTCTCCTTCGATCTCATTTTTCGGTATAAATCTCTCCAACAATGGATGGAACCCTGTCATTTCCTAGCAGTGACAATCCAACCCCAAGTATATCCTCATGATCCACATGCAACGTTCTACCACCTCCTTGGCTTTCATTCCAAAGCCATTATCTCTGACCATCGTAGTTCCTATTTACACATCTCTTTCTGCTAATTTATTCAATTATGTTATTCTTTCATCCATGAAAGCTTGAATCTTTCATACTCTGTCTCCAGATTGTGTAGCTCCGAAGCGTGAGGAAGGGAAGGAAAAAATTTCATTTTTTTATGGAGATCATAATGAGCCACTCATTAAAGCTATCTTCTATTATTATTATTTTCCTGAAAAAATTAGATAAATGCTTTTGTTTAGTCGTAATGAGGAGCAAAGAAATCCCTACTCTTCTTGAATATCCCGAAAGGCCCAATATTATTATTGGGTTAAAATAAGGATAACTAATTATGTCAAAATTCCATGAGATAATTAATGATTTCCTAAAATGGAGAAGTAGTACATTAGATTGTCTTAGCACCAGAATATTCCAAAGTTATAATAGTATTTGTGCTGAAATAGATAAATGCAAGTTTCACAAAATTATCACTTGGGGAATGGGGAAAGAGGAGTTCAAGATACATATTTTATTAGTAACTCATAAGCTTCGAGTCAAAAAGGTTTTTAAAATTTATTTTTGGGCTCTTCCTACTGATAATCCACCCAAGGAAAATAACCTTGAGTCGAAGGGGGAGAATAAAATAGCGGAAGAAATGAACGACTCCCCTCTAGATTAGGCCGAGAAAATGCATAATATTAGTATGTGGCACCAATATCTTAGAAAAGGACTGTCAGCCTCCCATAATTGTCATAGGGCTATCATGATGGAGGGAACGGGGGAATGTGGTGGACTCCCCTCTTCTACCCATTGTTTTTTCCTTGCCACTCACCTGAGATCAACACCCACATAATAGAATTTATTGTCATAGGTTCAATGTATGTTTGGTTGAGTGTGTGCTAGTGGAAATCCTTTCCTCCATCTCTAAGAGGGTTTTTTGGATTTATATTTATAGGGGTTTCAAAAAATAAAATATTTTATCCTGATATCCGAGTTAATTACATGGGATTTTCTCCTTCAATCCAAGTACTTAAATTGGTACTAACTCCTTCCTTTCTTCCTTTTAGTTATTTGACCTTGACTGAAAAGGATCTGGAAACTACTTCATTTATAATTTTTCCTTTTGGAGAAAAATAGTAAGGAAATATCTCCGAAATATGGAATAATCTTGGAGAAACTTCAGAGAAAAATAGTAAGGAAATAGCTCTGAAAGATGGAATAATCTCGGAGCAACTTCAGAGAAAAATAGGAAGGATGGCTCACTCATTCATATGGATGAGGAGGAAAATAATTCCAAGAAATGTCAAAAATTCGGAGTTGATTTCAAACATGAATTATAGTAGTAATTATGGAGATATTTTTTGTCGATGTAGACTACATTTTCATGGAGGGTTTGTTAGTGACTCCCTTAATCAAATTTCTTGAAAAATCAGTCTACAAATATGGTAATTTCGGCCCAAATTTTGGAGATATTTTGTGTCGATGTAGAATATTTTTTCATGGATGGTTTGTTAGCGGCTCCCTTAATAAAATTTGTGGAAAAAGAAGTCTACAAATTTGGTAATTTATGTCCATTATTTCTACCAATTCTTCTTTTAGTAGGATATTTTCACTTCTTTTAGTAGGAGATCGCTGCTCATGAATTTAAATTAATAAGTAAGTTCAAGCTTGAAATTCTTAATTGAAGGGGCTTTATCGGTATGTGCAAAGGAGAGAGGGGGAAGGGAGAGTGGATTCAGACCTCAAGACCATAAAGATTCTATAACATGCTCGAACTTAGGGAGAGGGAGAGAAGTATCGGGCTTTATCGACTGATAGGGTAGGGTTATAGGGGGAGGGAGCTGGATAGGGATAGGAGGGATATCCAAGCTAATTACTTGGGCTTTTCTCCTTCAATCCAATTACTTAGCTTGGTACTCAATCCTTACTTTATTCCTCTTAGTTATAGGAAGAATTATATCAAAAGGTTCTTGATTAAGGCCTTAATTTCTTTATATTTGAGCTCAGTAATTGGGCTTTTCTCCTTCAAACCAAGTACTAAGATTGGTACTCAATCCTTCCTTCACTCTTTAATATTCCTTCTTCGACACTTTTCTCTTCTTCTTTTCCATTTTCCCTTTTCCCTTTTCTCTTTTCCATTTTCTCTTTTTCTTTTCCCTTTTCCCCTCTCCCTAGTACCCTCTTCCCTTTTAAGTGCCTTTATCCTTTTCCCTTATGTTGGTGGGGCACCTCCCTTTTCCATTATGTCAGTGGGGCGCATCCCTTTTACCCTTATAGTAGTTACTGCCCCTAACGGTTCAATAAAATCCCTTTTATTTATCCCTTATCAGGGGTAAGAGGAATAATCAATATTAGTTTTTTATGAGTTCCCAAAAAAAAAAATCTTGAGCAGGACCTTGAAATGAAGAAGTGAAAGCTCCTCAAAATCTTGAAATTATTCATTGAAATGGCAGTGCATTAGCTATGATACACCTCTCTCGACCTCCAAGAGAGAGAGGGCCTTATACCATTCCTTAAAATGAAGAAGTGAAAGCTCCTCAAAATCTTGAAATTTTTCATTGAAAGGGAAGTACATTATCTATGATACACCTCCCTCGACCACCAAGAGAGAGTGGGCCTTATACTATTCATTGAAATGAAGAAGTGAAAGCTCCTCAAAAGCTTGAACTTCTTCATTGAAAGGGAAGTACATTATCTATGATACACCTTTCTCGACCACCATGAGAGAGAGGGCCTTATACCATTCCTTGAAATGAAGAAGTGAAAGTTCCTCAAAAGATTGAACTTATTCATTGAAAGGGCAGTACATTATCTATGATACACCTCTCTCAACCACCAAGAGAGAGAGGGAATTATACCATTCCTTGAAATGAATAAGTGAAAGCTCCTCAAAAGCTTTAACTTCCTCATTTAAAGGGCAATATCAGTATCTCTTGACCACCAGGAGAGAGATAGCAATACTTTCTATATGATGTAGCCTCTCTCGACCACCAGGAGAGAGAGGGATATCTTTCTCCCCCAATAGGGAGAGATCAGTATCCTGTTTTCTCGACCACTAGGAGAGAAACAAGGTTGTATCTCTTTCTTTCTCGACCGATAGGGAGATATCAGTTTCCTGCTTTCTCGACCACCAGGAGAGAAACGAGATTGTCTCTCTCGACCGATAGGGCGAGGTTGGATATCCGAGCTAAGTACTTGGGATTTTATCCATCAATCCAAGTACTGATCTTGGTACCCAATCCTTTCATGAATACCATTGATCTTGCGCTCAACCGTAAGGGAGAGATCAATACCACATATATATGTTGCATCACTCGACCAACGTGAGAGGTTGTTCATGAATTCCATTGAGGTTGCACTCAAATGATAGGGAGAGGATGGTTGGTTTAATGAATACCAGTGAGGTTGTGCTGAACCATAAGGGAGAGGCTATCCTAGTGAGTTCGCGTTCGATCGATAGGGAGAGGAAGGTTAGGGCTTTATCGCTTGACCATCGAGAGAGGCTAGCCCACTTTGTGGTTTAGTAAGTGGTAATGAAAGGAAGGTTAGTAAGGTTGGTCTATTGCTAAGCTATTTACCCAAATATATGGAGAGAGGTGCCTATAGGCCTAAAGACCAAAAGGGAGAGGAAGAAGGTCGCTAAACTAGTTATAGTGGTTATAGCCTTACTTCTTTCTTTTAGTTTAGGAATGGTAATGAACAGATAGAGATAATGCCCACTTTGTGGTAATTCAAGCCCAATATACTAGATTCTTATTTATTCCTTTTAGTTAGGAAGTGGTAATGAAAGTCCTTTCGTTCCTTCTTATTCTTTCTTTTATTCAAAGAAAAGGGGTAACCTCATGGATTTTCTCTTCTGCCTCTCCCTTTTTTAGAGATAGAATGGGTAACTTCCTTCTTCTTGGTCGATCTCTTATTTATTTTTGTTAGAGGGAAAGGGGGTAACTTCAAGGCCCAAAGGGTAACCTCATGGCTCGAAGGGAAAATTCATGTCCTGAATGGTAACCTCATGGCTTGGAGTCTAATTTATGACTTTGACGCAAGGTCAAGGAAGAAAAGGATGGTTCGTGGGGCAAGGTAGGCAATTCCTTACTTCAAAGATAGAACCTTATAGAGTTAGGAAAAGAAATGTACCTCGACCGTTTGGACGTAATTCAATATATAATGAATGCTTCCATTTGTTTTAGGAGTAAACACTATTCAATTATACCTCTACTTTTACGGGGGGGGGGCGGAATAATTTCAGGCTCGTCTTTGTTTTTTTCATAATATTTATCAGACGGGTACTCTTTGAGAAACCACAGATATTATAAATGTAATTCAACTAAAGCATATGACACTCCTATTTTTAAAGTCTTAGCTGACAGATATTACCCTTTTTACAAACAAGGTCCACACCCGCCTATTGGGAGGGTTAAAGTCAACAAGTTCTAGCAGGGTGAACGTTAGTAAGAACCCTGCCTATCATGAGCTTATATATATATATATATATATATATATATATATATATATATATATATATATATATATATTTACACACACAGTGATAATATGGCTACAACACCCTATTTTAAGAAAGACTACTTCAAATTGTTTAAAATTGGTGATACTACTAGGTTGAAGGGATCTAAATGGGAATTACAACATTTTCCACAGATTTAACATTAACAATTTTTATGGAATATATTGTCACAAATACTATTACAACATCTGTTGTTACAACATTCATTGTAATGTTCAATGTTTTAGTAGTTTCAATAGTATCAGTTGTTATAGCATCAAATTTTACAACATTTCAATAGTAATGGGTGTTATAACATCAACTATTACAACATTTTTAGTAGATTTAACATTTACATGTTGTTATGGCATTGGTTGTTACATAATTTGTTGTTATAACATTTATTGTTACAACATCTACTTCTTAATTGGATTCTACCTATGTTTGTTTTTCTCAATTTGTTTTCTTGATACCCCAAGTGCTGGTGTAGTGTTGGGTGGTAGAAACACCTCTTTGGCTACCCACTTTCAAGCTTTGACAAGAAAGATAAAATCACTTGTTGTCACAACATCTGTTATGGCATATGTTGTTACAACATATGCTTATCAATCAATGTTTACCTATATTTTAGCTTCTCATTTTGTTTTCTTAATCCCCCCAAGTCCTAGTGTAGTTTTGGGTAGCAGAAACACCTCTTTGGCTACCCACTTTCAAGCTTTGAAAAGCAATATGAAATGGATTTCTACCCACCCTATTGTTACAACATGTGTTATTACAACATCTCTTGTTACATCATCCATTGTGATGGTCACTATTTTAGTAGTATCAATAGTAACAGTTGTAATAACATCAAATTTTACCACAATTTCAACATTTTCAACAGTAATGGGTGTTACAACATCAACTGTTACAACATTTACAACAAATTCAAAATTTACATGATGTTATGGAATATGTTGTTACAACATCTGTTGTTACAACATCTGTTATTACAACATCTGCTTCTCAGTCCATTGTTACCTATGTTTGTGCTTCTTTATTTGTTTTCTTTATCCCCCAAGTGTTGGTGTAGTGTTGGGTTGAATAAACACCTATTTGATCGCCCACTTTGAAGATTTGATAGGAAATATGAAATGGCTTATTGTTACAACATTTATTGTTAAAAAATATTATTTTCAATCCAATGTTACCTATGTTTATTATTCCAAATTTGTTTTCTTTATCCCCCGAGTGTTGGTGCAGCGTTGGATGGTAGAAACACCTCTTTGGTTGCCCACTTTCAATCCATGACAAGCAATATGAAATAGCTTTCCACCCCCTCAATTTTCTTCTCAATGTGTTACATCTCCTTCAAGGCCACACATTCATATGCTTTGATAACATATTATACATAAAAAATAGGCCTATGTCCTATTTATCTCATCAACGTGGATCATTTTGAAAATAAATATAAAAGAAAACAATGATGTCTTTAAAACTTAATGATTGTTTCTAATGCAATTTTAATCATTTGTCAATACAATTAATTTACAAAACCATAACTTTGTCAATTCGAGTTGAAGGATCCTTTGTTAGCCCAAGTGATTTAAATGATCCTACCCACGAAGCATGATTGCAATTCACGTAGCCAATGCTCAAACTTCAACTTATATACAATTGACCATAATACAACTTTGTTGGGATCAATGCTCTTGGTCAACAAAGGGCATAATCGACTATGTTTGCATTGCATTTCAAGCCTAATTATAAATGGGTAACTACAAAAAAACCAGGAAATAACACCTAAAATTGCATCGAAATTTAGTGTTTTTCAGTTGACGAACTAGGTACCTTTCCCGGTGCAAAAGTGGGCACGACCAAGTATGTTTGTATTACCTCCATATTTTGCGCATAAATTTCTCCATAAATAGCATCGACAGTATCACCATAAAAATAGTGCCATAAATAACGCCACACAATTTTTCGGGAGTTGCACCAGAAGTAATGTCATAAATAACACCGTAAATAATGCCATTTTAGCGACGGAAATAGCACCATGAATTAATTCCAATTTGTCTTCTAGTTTTTATTCTAGTGTAGATTCCAATTTTGCTTCTAGTTTTGCTCCTATTTTGGCTTCCAATTTTACGTCCAATTTTTCTTCTATTGTGGCTTGCAATTTCGCTTCCAATTTTTCTTCCAGTTTTGCTTCTTTTGTGGCTTCCAAATTTGCTTATTTTTTTGCTTCCAATTGTAGGAAATAGCGCGAGATTGAGTGCCAAGTATATAAACATGTGTAGCACTAGGTTTAATGCCAGGATATACATCTAATTTGGTTTCTAAATTGCCTTCTAGTTTTGCTTCCCGTTGTGCTTCTAATGTGGCTTCCAATTTGGCTTTGGTTGTTGCTTCTTTTTTTTCTTCCAAAAAATGTATATTTTTTTGCATGCAAATAAATTAATATGCTTTATTTAAATTTAATTAGTTAAATATACCATGTCTCTTAAATAATTTATATGATTATACATCATAAGAATGCATTTGAAATATTTTATAGGATAAAATTTATAAAAAAATTTTAGGGAAACAAACATCCATATAAATTAACAACATCATTACACTTATTAAATATCCATAAAAATAGAATCTACAACATCGGGTGTATATAAAATAAAAGGATAATTATTTTAACATGATAATCATATATAATTAAAACAAGTGAATCAAATATCTATAATTTAAGTGAAATTTACAACATCCATCATGAGTAGTAAATCAAAACCATCATATGTAATAAATATGTATACAAATTATCAACCACTTTCAACATATAAAAATTGATGAGTCAATACTAAAAATATCATCATCATATATGTCTTTGGAGGCTCTCTCCTTACAATTTAAAAATGTATCAAATTAAATCATTGCAAGGACCCAAATAAAATACCATATCTACAAAGAATCCAATTGATCATGGATAAATTTAAGATTTTTGAGTTCTATCATATCAAGAGAGAGAACAACACTTGAGTGGATGATCAAGCCAACAAAGGAATCAATTTGGTTTAAGGTGAGTTGATGGAGGAGGGAAAAATAAAAACTATATGTCACATACCATTATTGCTCATAACTCGAGGATCTCAAGATGCTTAAGGGTAACTAAGGAGGATAATCTAACTAAGGTTGCATAAATTTGGTAGTCATTTCATGGTACAAAATATCATTGGTGATCACTCTAGTATAATGATAGGCCATTCATCCAATAGATGGTTAAAAACGAGGATTAATGCTAAGCATGTGGCCAAGTGGGATTTCATCAACAAAGGATTTGATATTTCTGTGGCTGAGAAAGAATTTCTCATTTCGATCGTGTGTGTTTATCGTCTGGACCAAGATGCAATGAATTAAAAATTGTTAATTAAAAAAATATTAAACTCAAAGAGACTCCCCCGCCATCATTTTGGAGTTCAAGTCGAGCTATAAACGATTGGTGTTGCATAATTCATGCATAGTGGCTATCTATACATTCTTCCCGAGCTGAAGATATCATGGCCTCCTCGTCAAGAAATGGCATTGGTGGTTAACCCATATGAGATTGACCGAGCGTTCAAGCATGAAATCAAGGACATGATCTCCGGGATAGGTGGGAAAATAATTTTTGAGGCTCACACTCATTTCAACATGATAATGGGTCAATTGGAAGGTCTGAAAAAATATGTTGAAATTGTGCAAGGGATGATGGAGTAAATATATTGAAGGTAGAAAATCTTGATTACAAGGTGGAGACCTATGAAGTCAATGTAAGAATACAATTATATGAAGTCAATGTAAGACTACAATTATTTCAGTGTTAAAATAAATATTTGAAATAAATGACAACAATAAAAAGCATATGGTGATTGGTGAGGGAGGGGATTCTTGGGTACCAGATTTGTATACTTTTCTCTCCCATATTTCTATCTCTTTGTACCATTATTGTTCTTAAATGTATGAGGTAAACCGCTTTCTTTTATCTTTCATGGGATATTTGATTAAAGAAGTAATTTTCATGGAGGTTTTACCTTTTTGCAATATCGACTCCGATAATTCTACAGATTTGGCCAAAGCGAGAAGATTACAGTTGTGAAGTCGTGGAATAGCCCATAATTTCCAGCACTATCTTCACTTGTTGTTATAGTGTAACATGCTTTGTTTCACACCAGTGTTATTTCAGGCCTTTTCATGGTTTCCTTCTAGGCAACTAGGTGGATGTTGTAACAAAGTATATTTTTGTAAATATTCAGTTGCTAAAGGGAATCTATGATTTTCGAAACATTTGTATAAAGAGGGCTTGCGGGCTGTGAATCGAGGTGAAGCCCAGTTACATACAGATTTTGTAACAATATATTCTACAATTAATTGAATGCTCAACATCTTGTTGTTTCAACTGTAATTTGTGAGTTTTCCGCAGCCTTGATCAGAGAGTTGGGCACACTCTTCTGATCATATGTTGCGTTTTCCTTTCTTTTCATTTTTTTCCATGTTTTAGTTTGATTTCGTTACTGTTGTTACCATGTAATATTTCAATTTCTGTGAATGTCTTTTTAATTCTGCAATCTATTTTAATTGTTATTATAGTAGTCTGTGTGTTGATAGATTTAATCCTGTGATCTACAGCAGGTCACGTGATTTCTCCTGCATATATTGTGTCGTTAGTCTTGAAATAAATAATGCCCTCGGGTCGATAATTTATGTGGAAAAAGGGTTAAACATTGTTCATATCCCAACACCAACATTTTGGCACCATTGCCAGGGAAGGCTAACAGGTGCAATAATAGGATATGCAATTGATCTAAGGGTTGAACTCTCGACTTGGGGAGAGAATTTTTTGCCCTACTTCGAGTCCTGAGCACAGTGCTTTGTGTTTTCTTTCCTACTTTTTATTGTTTTTTTTAGAATTGATCTCTCATCTTGGGGAGGGCATCTGTTACCCTGCTCCAGGCCCTAAGCATAGTGTGTTGTTTCTTTTCTTTCTTTTCTTTTCATTAAAATTGACCCCTCGTCTTAGGGAGGGCATTTTTTTACCCTGCCCTAAGTCCTGGGCATAGTTTCCAGCTTTCTGTTTTTTTTATTCGTTTCTGAAGGGCAAACTTCTCATCTTGAGGATGGTATTTTATTACCATACTTCAGATATTGAACTTCAATTTTCCTTTTCTTTTAGTATATTGTATGTTTGAACCTACTCTCTCATCCCAGGGAGGAAGCTATTTGTCCTACTCCTGGTCCTGAGCGATTTTGTTACTTTGATGAACCTTTTTTCACAATTTGTATGAACAACAATCTGAATAAGAGGGGCAGAGGAAGAACCCCAAAGAAAGGAAAGGATCTCAGAAGAAATACATTTATTCAGGAGATCATTGAAAAATCTAGATCTGAGGCATCATCCCGTGCTGCTGTCAAGGTAAGAGTTTAGACGAAGTATGAAGGGAAGTCTATGGAGAAACCAGTGCCATCCACGGTACCAGAAAGTATTATTTCGACGATGGAAGACTTAATAAATAGGCTATTTGTGGAGGAGACATCATTACCATTAGTAGAAGGGGAAGAAATAGCAAGAAGTTGATCAAAAGATTTGGGAAATTATAATTGGGAAGAAGAACCTCCAAAAGGGTTTTCATCACCACGAGACAAAGGGAGTGTTGTAAAACCTCCTGTAGTCGAAATAAGAAATTCTAATTTGGAGAGAGAATTCCTAAAGGATTTCAAGTCACTAAGGGACTAGCGAAGTGCGATGAAACCTCCTACAGTCAAATCACTCCAAGTAACAGCTGCAGAACTAGTTGAAATTCCAAGTGACTATTGCAGGGTATTTATGGCACCTGTAAGTTCCTTTATCATTTTTCCAATCGAAAACGTTGCAGGTGATGCACCGATGAGACCCATCCCTTTAACAGCTCTGTCTAATTTCCATGGGCTTTATTCTGAAGACCCTGATACGTTCCTCTTCGAATTTGACATTGTTTGTCGAGGATATGATTATATTGATGATGCTAAAAAATTACAAATATTTCCTGCTAACTTAAAAGGGACAGCCCTGAGATGGTTCATGGATTTAGGATGGAGCACAATTACCTCATGGGAAGGGATCAAAGAAGCCTTCTTGGAAAAATACCAAGATTACTATAAATCCCGTGACATTAAGGAGGAAATCTTTAAGTTTTCACAGAAAGAGGACGAAAACATGGAGGACTGTGTGGAATGATTCAAATACATATTGCAGAGGTCTGGCCATCATGACCTGTACAAGGAAATTCTGAGGATCACTCTTCTCCGAGCACTTAGGGAAGAATCCCTACAACTTTTGAATATATTAGGAAAAGAAGATATTTTGAAATAATACTTTGACACTATTTGTGACTATTCCATTAAGTGTTCACAAGGGGCTGCAAGGAGTGGACAAGGAATTCGGTCATCAAAGACTTCCGGTGGAGGGGTTACAAAGGCAGAAATTGGAAACCTACTGGACAACCTAAGGACTGATATCCTGAGCACATTATCTGCCCAGATGGACACTTTGCAAGAAAAACAGAAATAAATGGAGTTGGAAAAGACTATGGCTATATTATTCCCATAGTTCAGAAAGAAGCATCCTTTGAAGGAATGCTTGTTAAACATAGTGGAAGCCTGCACAATCTATGAATAGACTCATGTGACCAGCTCGTGTCCTTCCTTGCCTGGACAGAAAGCATTTTTTTCAAGGGGAAAGTGAAGAAAGCATGGTAGACCAGCTATACTTCATGGGGCAGAAGAAGCCATGGCAACCCCAACCACTAGCTATGAATCTAGGTATGTTTCAGGACCCATATCAGTATTTTAATAATTTTAATATGGGTCCCCAATCTACACCTTGTTCAGCTATATGGCCTCAATATCAGTATCACCCTTGGCAACAATGGGTTCCCTAGGACAGTTTGAATCCTTCATGGAATCAGAACTAGTGTGAACCCTCTCCTATTAGTCAATTTCTCCAGTCTATGCCCCAATAGCAACTTCAGTTTCCCTCCAATGTACCTCTAGGAAACCCAACCATTATACCCCAACTTCCTATCTAGCCTAATCTAAATCCTAATAATAAAGGGGTCCAACAAACGGACACTCTTAACCTTCCATCTTATAGAATTTCTGTCGTGGGACTTAATGAGATAAACCTATGATCTGGCTGGGTAGTAAATGCACCCACTTCACCTATTATTATAGAATAGATTGACAGTAAAGATATAGAACCAAAAAAGAGGACAACTGGGGTTAAATCATACCAAAACATAATGAACCAAACATCTCCCCGATCTATTCCTAATCAAGGTCATTCAACTTCTCCTCCATATCCTGAAAGACTGACCTTGAATAAACCAAACCTCAAGAAGAGTTTGATTTCCTAGGGGAACTACAAAATCTCTTTGTTAAAATACCCATATACAGGCTATGAGGGATGTACCTATATATGCAAAGATCCTTAAATATTACCGCTCTAAGAAACCATGGAAGAAACCTAAGGATCCATTAACCATTCATGTGATGTGCAGATTATTCAACATTATGTTAGGAAAGATCATGCCTGTAAAATATGGAGACCCAAGAAACCTGATTCTAACAGTACAGATCAATGGGGTTGAAATCCCAAACGTACTGGTAGATTTCGAAGTTACCATCAACATTATCACCTCTGAAAAAATGAACACATTAGGTCTTGGAAAAATTAAACTAACCCCTACTATCTTGGAACTAGAAGACTGGTCTACAATTAAACTAGTAGGGAAATTGGAGGGTGTGATTATTTCAGTAGATTCATGGCTTTACCCTGTGGACCTCCTTGTATTACAGACTCGATCCTCAGTTGGTGGTCACCCATTGATCCTGGGAAGACCTTGGCTCGCAACTGTAGACGCCTACATAGGGTGCCGATCTGGACATATGATCATATAAAATGGGACAGTTACAAAGAATCTTACTCTTTACCCTCCTGCAGAACCTAGCCCATCTGAAAAGTTATTAACCAGTCAGAAACTTCTACCTATAGAAGAGCATGAACCTAAAAATGAAGATGTTAGACCAATCCTCACTATTGGGCAGGCCCTTCAATTTAAAATAGAAACCGAGGATGATGCCATTAACACTTTTATTAATGATTCCAGTTCTGTTTCTTATTCAACTTGACAGATTCTAGAATTTGATATGAGTTGTGGAACACAGGAAAACATTGAACCAGAAGATGACATTGAAGACATTCTTGTAACCTCATCCCATGATAGTATCCCAATTGAGATTAAACTAGGGAAAACACTTAATATAAACCCAAACCTATCCCAATAATAGACAAAAAAGCTTTTGAAAGTCCTTCAAGATCATCAGGAAGCTTTTTCCGAGGATTATACCGACATGAAGGGGATCCCTGCTAACTTATGTACTCATCACATTTATATTAAGGAATATTTATGCCCTGTAAGACAACACCAATGGAGAATGAACCCTGCTCTCAAGAACATTGTCAAAGAAGAATTACAAAAATAATTTGATGTAGGATTCATTTACCCCATCTCAGATAGCCAATGGGTATCTCCACTAGTGATTGTTCCCAAAAAGAATGGTAAATGGCGGATCTGCATAGATTATAGGGAACTAAATAAGGAAACTCAAAAATACCATTTCCCTTTGCCATTCATTGACCAGGTCCTATAAACCTTCGCTGGGAAGAAGTTATTTTCCTTCCTAGATGGATTGAGTGGATATAACTGGATTCAAATAGCCCCGGAAGACCAGGATAAAACAACTTTCACATGCCCATGGGGAACCTTTGCATATAGGGTCCTCCCATTTGGCCTATGTAATGCTTTTTCACCTTCTAGAGGTAAATTTTGGGAATATTTTCTGATTTGGTCGATGATAGCATTGAAATCTATATGGATGATTTTACTCCATATGGAAACGCATTTGAGGAAGGATTGGAAAATATGGAGAAAGTACTCAAAAGATGTAAGCAGACCCATGTATCTCTGAGTACAATCAAATGCCATATGATGAGGGAAGAAGGAGTAGTATTGGGACATTTTCTCTTATCCAATGGAATTCAAGTTGATCCAGCTAAATTAGAGGTAATATTACACTTCCCGGTACCCAAAACACCCACATAGGTACGTAGATTTATTGGTTGTGCTGGTTATTAGAGACGCTTTATAGAATTTTTTTCTAAAATAGCACATCCACTTTTTCAATTGCTAACAAAAGATGCAGAATTCTTGTGGACTGAAGACTGTGAGACCGTTTCACGAAAATTAAAGGGATGGTTTGCATGGCCCCAATCCTCTAAGGACCTGATTGGGCATTACCATTTCACATACATATCGATGCTTCTCAAACATCAGTAGGGGATTTTTTAGGACAACAGGTAGATAAAACACCGTACACAATTTACTATGTCAGCAAGAATTTAATTCCTACTGAACTAAATTACATGGTGATAGAAAAGGAATTATTGGATGTCATTTATGTTGTCAATAAGTTTCGGCACTACATCACATGGTATTATACTGTTGTCCATACCGATCACGCAAAAATTAGGTATTTGATGAATAAACCTATTACTCCTAGCCACGTTATAAGAAGGTTGCTATTGCTTTGATAATTTGATATTACAATAGTAGAAAAACCAGGAAAAGATAATGTAGTCACTGATTTCCTATCTAGAATGGATAACAATGATGAATGCACACCTATAGAAGATAGTTTTCCCGATGAACATATTTTTACAGTTTCTACTAAACCTCTGTGGTATGCAGATATTTCTAACTATCTTGCTATAGGGAAAGTGCCTCCTCATTTTTCATATAGGGAACAACGAAAAATCATTCATCACAGTGCACGATATTCTTGGATGGCAGGATACCTTTTTCATACAAGAGCGGATAAGCAGATTCGGCGCTGTGTGTCTGAGGATGATATTTATGAAGTATTGAAGGCTACCCATGATGGCCCTTGCGGAGGGCATTTTGTAGACAAAAGAATACGCCATAAGGTGCTACAAATGGGATATTATTGGCCTTCTATCTTTTGTGATGCACATAATTATGTCAGGAGGTGTGATAGTTGCCAACGTATGGGGCAACCCGGTCGATTTGATGAAATTCCTTTGCAGGCACAGGTAGTCCTCGAGCCTTTTAAGAAATGGGCTATTGACTTCGTTGGACCCTTTAAACCACCCTCCTAGAAAAAGGTCCCCATATTGGTTTGTACTGATTACGTGACTAAGTGGGTAGAAGCAAAATCTATTGCGAAAGAAACAGAGTAGGTGGTCTTAGATTTTCTATTTGAAGAAATTTTTTCTTGTTACGGTACTCCAAGAGAGATTGTTTCAGATGGAGGAGAACAATTCACATCACACATGATAGCAAAGCTCATGCTGAAATATGGGGTCAAGCACAGGGTGACATCTCCATACCACTCCCAAGTGAATGGAAAAATGGAAAGCTCCAACAAGACATTGGAAAATATCTTGACAAAAAATGTGGCATACCATCGTCAGGATTGGGCTTAGAAGTTTCCTGAAGATCTTTGGGCATACAGAACAACATGGCCAAATACAAGCGGGTTTTCACCATTCGAGCTGGTTTATGGGAAATCCCCATTGTTTCCAATATAATTTGAAATCAGTATGCTCAGAAAAGCTCTTGAATTTGGTTTGGATCTTTCAGATGCCCAGAAACACCAACTGGCCCAGCTCAATGAACTAGATGAATTTCGTTCAATGGCTGTCCAGAGAACTACTGCTATTCCGTAGTAGGAATTAAATGGCATGATAATTTTATTAAGAACAAGGTGTTTCAGAGTGGAGATTGGGCACTACTCTATGACTCCCGCTTAAAGGATTTTAAGGGAAAGCTTTGCACTTGCTGGATGGGACCTTACGAGGTGGATGCTATATATGATAATGGAACAGTTAGGCTAGTCACAATTAATGATACACATGCTTGAATTATATTCAATGGAAATTTCCTGAGATTATACCGCCGCCCGGCCTCTAAGGATGCTTTTATCAAACACCTCTCTGAGAAATTTGGTTTGAAGGTTATCAGCGCAGATAACTCTTCCTCTACATCCTTGCCTTAAAAATTAAAAAATAATTAAAAAATAAAAATAAAAAATAAAAAATATGTAAAAAAAATGAATAAAGAATTATATTGTTATTATTTATCTTGTTGTCTTTTTGCAGGAGTTACTACTAAGGAGTAAAAATCAAAGATTTTTTTTTTCCAAGTATCAGTTGCTGCTACTCATGGTGCTATTACTTGGTTGCTACTACCCATGGTGTTGTTACTCGGTTGCTACTACTCATGGTTCTGTTACTTGGTTGCTGCTACTCATGTTTGCGGTTACTCGGTTGTTGCTACTCATGATGATGTTACTCGGTTGCTGCTACTCATAATGTTGTTACTCGGTTGTTGCTACTCATGATGTTGTTACACCGAATGCTGCTACTCGATGTTGTTACTCTGGATGTTGTTACTTGCATTGTTGTTACTCCAATGCTGCTACTTGATGTTGTTATTCCAGATGCTGCTACTTGCACTGCTCTTACTGTAGATGTTATTACACCGAATGCTATTACTCGCACTGCTATTACTCCGATGCTGCTTCTCGATGTTGTTACCCCAGATGTTGTTACTCTGGATGCTGCTACTCATACTGATATTACTCCATCCGCATCATTATTGCGCCGTCATCCTACCAACCATCACTTAATCCATGTAGGCTGCTAGGTACACCTGCACGTGACTTTTACCGATTTAATTAAATATCCCATGTGAAGAATTTAATGCCGCAGATGACAAAAATTTAAGTTGGGGGGGGGCGGGGTGGGGTGCTGTCATAATTTAAGGACAGCGTAATAATGACCTCATAAATCATTATGATAGTCTGTGTGTGGTACACTTTACGATCCCTATCAACATTTTGTATAATCATTCAATAGGTATTGGGATCCGTAATACGTCTTTTCCACTTCATACAAAATAATTATTATTTTTATTCATTACACTTACCATATTATTTTATGATTTCTCTTAGTTACTGAAAGTTACCATCCATATTTACTGTTACCACCTTTCATTTTCACCATGCTATTTTTCCAAATTTGCTATCCACCATTTCCCCTAATAGTCTATTTTTCCAAGAAGTGTTCCTACAAGTCCCCACAGTATGGGTGGAATAGCTATGCAACATGAGCCTAAAAACACAGTTTCAATCCGCATAAATCCAGAGGTATGGAAATATTTGTCGATGTAGGGTGGGATACCTACTTCGAAAAATTGTAGGGATTTGATAGGGGAATCACAATGGGGTTTGCACTTAATTTAGATGAGAATCACTCGCGGGTCAGAGGACTATAATTTCCTTTCACATAAAAGGTAATTGCAGAGGTTAGCAGATTGACACGGAAAGGGAAACAATGGTTTTCTCAGAGATTTTCTCTCCCGAAGTTTACCGAATTATTCTTATAGGTAGGGGAAAGTGTCGTTAAAATGGGCAAAGGATATGAGTGCAAGATTTTGTCGTATCCATGGAAAAAAGTCACAGGTTTTGTAATGAAATACATAACTTGCTAAGGTCAGGCCACAACTCTATTTAAGTATCGTTTTAAAATTCTAGCACACCTTCAATTTCCACAAGCTCAGGTGCATGCCTTAAATATTCCCTTCTTCCTATTGAAACAGTTGCAGCACATGGCAGAGTCCATTCGGCGTTTGCGTCGGCTGTCGGTAGTGCTCTCCAACCATGGATTGGTGCGTTTATTGGTCATGCATGCAATAAATAGGCTTCAGGTCTCTTGGGAGGAGCTCTGTGGATCCTCAGAAGAAGAGATAGTAGCCGTTATTGCTGCTAGAGAAGAGGAACCAGTCTCTCTGGCTGGTTTAGCAGAAGAAGAACATTCAAAAGGAATTGATCAAGAGAAACCCGAAGAAATGGAAATGGAGATTGATCAGGAGGAACCCGAAGAAGTGGAAATGGAGGTTGATTAGGAAGAACCTAAAAAAATGAGAATGGAGGAGATAATTGGAAACACAGGTGAGGCTGCCACACAAGAACCAGCCTCGCTTGAGGATCCCATAGATGAAGGAATTATGGATATCGTGTAGGAATTCGATACTGTTATACAGTCATTGAATTTTGTCAATGAAGAGTAGGGGAGTGAAATGGAAAATAGAGGAATGGAAAGTGATGTTGTTTTGCAAGAAACATCATCACCTGCCCAAGAAGATATGGATGTTGAAACAAGTTTGGGTGCTACACAAGAACCACCCCCGATTCGGCTAGAAAAGGGAAGTAGGGAGGAGTCAGCCTGTGAAATAGACGTTGTCCCTCAAGGACTAGTATCGACTGTGGAAAAATAAGCAATTCATGAGAAAAAAGAAGGTAGGGAAGGAATAAAAAGAGGGGCCGATACTATCCCACAAGAACTAGTATTGACCCTAGAAGAATAAATGATGAACAAAGAGCGAGAGGACAGAAGGGAAACAAGCTTTGGAATTGATGGTTCCCCACAAGAACCAGCATTGACCCCGGCTGAGGTAGTAATGTGTGAAGCTCTGACTCAAGCTGGAAATGAGGATGATGATTTTTTCCCCCGTTCTCTATTCTAGTCCATTATGCCTAGAGGGGTAAGGGGATTCCGCTCACCCAAATGATTAATGGAGGAAGTAGTTGTTCCACCAGTGCTCAAATTTATTGACACAACCAAGATAGGCCCATTCACTACCGAATATTTTTTGGAGCACTCAGAGGCTAGAAAAGAAGATATAATTCCTGTGGAAACATCGAAACACAGAGTGGTCGATGAAAATGTTGACCAGACGGTAGGAGTCCCCGAAGGGAATATAGAGGAAGAAGCCCCTGAAGGTGGGGAGCCCAACCAGAAAGGCTTAACAAGAGAATCCGCTGAGAACACTGGTTGCATTCCACCACCTCCTAAGCTTGTCATAGGCCTACAAACTGAATTTATTATCAAACAGGAATGGATTGAACAATGTTAGAAAAGAAGGTTACCTCTCAAGAAGAGGTATCAGTTGTAGTTCAGTGAAACCATGAGACTGAAAAGGGAGGTTCGAGAGTTGAAAAGGAAATTTTCCTGGCTGAAAAAGAGGGTAAAAATCTACAAATAGAGGGAAATAAAGCCAAAAATTTAGGTCTCCTCTGTAGCCACACAATTGGCTCGATTGAAGAGTTGTTTGAAGGCCAAGAATTCTTCTTGGCCACTGAAATCCAGAAGTGGTCACTAGAAAATTTGGCGGAATTTCCGACGGCCAATGCGTCGCTATTCCGACACATAGTCGTCGCAAGAGTGACAGTTTTAGGACGGAAAAAATGTGGTTCTTCATAACGTCACAATTCCTATGTCTCGACAAAGTGTCGCAATAGCGACACCTTTTCCGTCACTTCCAAACAAGCGTCGCTCTTCTGGCGCTTGTATAGTGTCGCAATTTCGACAAAACGTGGTTCGACGTTTTGAATGTCACTCTTCTGACATCTTTATACTGTCGCTCCTTCGACGTTTCCAAACTGTCGCAATTATGACGCCCTACAAAAGTGTCACAAGATCGACACATTGCAAAAGTGTCGAAAGACCGACGCTTTCCAGAAATGTCGCATTACCGACACCATTAAGAACTGTTGCAATTCCGACGAAATGTGGTCCGACATTTTGGTCGCTCTTTCGACGTCTTTATACTGTCGCTCTTTTGATGTTTCTAAACTGTCACAATTCTGACGCCATACAAAAGTGTCACAAGACTGACAGTTTCCAGAAGCGTCCACGCTTTCCAAATGTGTCGCAATACCGATGCCAAGAAGAAATGTCGCAATGTCGACGGACGTCGCAAGATCGACGAAAGTGGAAATCGTTGAAATTTTTGGAAGACCGACGCTTACGAAGCGTCGGTATACCAACGGCGGGTTCAATTTCTAAAAAAAAAAATGAAACTTTAAAACAGGACAGTAAATCTCCAATATTTGTTATGAATTGTGGGCGTTCCAATTGTTATGAACATAATTCGACCGTGAAATATTAATACCTCCATTGAACCTTATTTAGGACAACAATAGTCGACGTATATACACACGGGGCCTAGCGCTAGCGGCCTTTCCACATCCAACGGTGGATAATACGTCGCTCTAGCCTTGATGATCCAACGATCCAACTGGATATTGCGTGAGTTAGTTGCATGATCGTTAACTCGTGATGAGAGTGGGTTTTTAAAACCACTCAAGGTCCCGTGTCGGCCTATGACCTTGATCACATCCAAATGGGGAATACCGCTTACCATACAAAGACAGTGCAATATGTAGGAAACTCGTCTTTACTGTGCGGTCCTCAAGGTTTTGACTACTCTTACTCCAGGTTCCATCCGCTTGCCAATGCTTTACTGCCATTGAACTCTGCCTCATTGTTCATCCTTCGCGCGGCCATACCAAATGAACTCGGGCACGACCATTTCGAGGAGACACGACGCATTAAATATGCCACGGTTTATGTCTTATGGTTTCGACAAGGTTAGTATCAACTCTGCAAAATCGATACACCGGTCCTTGGTTCATTCAATCGCCTAGACATTCACAACACTCATTACGAGGTTTTACCTAGCTCACGGAGGTTCGAGCACAGCATCTCCTTGCTCTACCACAAGCGCACGGGAATGTCATTAACCTAATTCACCCTCTGTTCACACTACTGATTATAGAGAGATTCCCCAACTGTTTGACATAGTTATCTGTGGAATTCACCAATGCTCATAAGTCTTGAGTCATTAGCTCGTGTTCCACCGAGAAATCAACCAGTCTATATGAACATAACCTCATCATAGGGTTTCTTAATTACCACAGGATTTCAATTATCTTTCACTAGGATGCGTACATATATTCACACACAGAAAACTTACTCAATCAACGCACATATAATGCTAACAGGTTCCTTATATAAATGAAATTTCTTACAGTCTCCTGGTCCTCGGCCAGATCTTCAATACAATGGCCTCCTCTTCCTTATGTATCTCTATACATTTCTCTTTGCAGGTCTTCTATGCAGGTCTATCGACTCTGTCACGGAGGTTTATTTTTATATCAATTACAATGAACCGATTCAAATTTCTCGATGACTCACAAACTCTTCAAATTCCTAACTCTGAGGCTAACGCTTTGACAGACAGAGACGGACTCCTAGAATTAGCTTAACTTTTGAAACTGACTATCTCTTCAAGTTCCCATTAATCATTCAGGCAGTTACATTTTCTCTACAAATTAACTAAATTAGCTCAACTATGGATAATTTCATAAGGAAATAAAACATGAGACCCCCCTTTACATTTATTTATGTACAAAAGTTGTCTTGGGCCTAATGCCCCTGCATCAAATAACACAGTGATGGGCTAAATTTCCAGATCTTCCATGCATCTGTAACATCTTCGGAGCATTTTCATGTGGTTTGGCTACCCTTGTCACTCAAATTGATAGTAGATTAAAGATGATAGATGATTTCAGCATAACAAGAGCCATTTCAGGTTTCATTGGAAACATTATTTAGAAAACACAGTTTGTGCAATCAATATTCATACCAAAGTAGCATATATTTAGTTTCACAATGACCTAATGTCATCATGTACTCAACAAGTCAATTGTTGCAATTTCATACAACCTCAAGCCTCAAACATCTTTACAAGTGAGAATTTCAGGTCCGATTTAGAACAAACCTATTAGAGATTTTACTGAAATCAAGTTACATTCTAATGCTCATTTAATATAGAGATTAAGATTTTGAATCTATGATGTTACTATTGGTGCTAGTATTTTTATTGTACTTGTGCCATACCCAACTCCACTAATAGTAACAACAATTTTGACTCCTGATCAGTCTCCATCCATGGGATTTTAATGGCCCTTATATGTGAGATTCACATGCCAAATTGAATCATTTCATAGAATGACTCCACTTCATATTACTGCCTTTCAGCTATGGTTGAGTATCAATTTTACCAATTTGGCCAGCACTTGAATATAATCCTAATTACATCAAATTTCAAAATTTGAGTCTAACCCTAAGTGCATAAAATTCTGCAAAACCTACTTATGAAACACGGTCTAGGAGGGGTTAACATGCCTATGAAGTATTTAAACATTGTTGAGGGCTAAGAATAGTTGGACTTTGCCAACTAACCAAACTCACTTTTGACCACTTCTAGTAACTTTAGCCTGTAGATGCTTTCATAAAAAGAAAGCAGGTGGTCCAATAAAAGGAAGGGGAATGGTTGCATGTTTCATTCCCTTTTTTTTGTCAGCTAAAATCTTTCCAAGAAGAATAAATCTACTGAAGCATGAAACTGATTTTGTTGCTGCCCCAACTACCACTAATATACATCACAATGTATCATAGTTTACTGTAAGCCTCTATTGAGAGTGGGCAGCACTAAATCCAAGTAATTCCCCTCATCCCTTAAAAGACACCTCTAAATATAACTAGAAATTTCAAATAGTTCGTAAAGGAAAATTACAATGATATAACAGATTTGTGTTGAGCCAAAAACCTGTGCATTCACAACAAAACTGGGATGGATAAAACTTAAAAAAAATTATGGACTTTGACAAAAAATTGTCTTATGCATACAAAATGAAAGAAGCATTGGCATACTACTATGTTTACAAATTTAAGAATAGGCAGAGTGAGTCTTCGGGCAACACAGTTTCATGTGGAGACCCTAGATCCTTGTACCCACAATATCTAGTGACTTATAAAATGATTGCCAAAACAATGCTTTTTCTATGCATGTAAGAACACCACCTGTATAATGAGGGAGATGTAATATTGTCTGAGAAGCAAATTTATCAAGAGTGGTCCAAGATTGTGTATTTATGGAAGATACAACTGATTTTGGCATGAAACATGTATCCAAGATTTCAATGTGCCTTATTTCAGAGCCCATTGATGATTTACTATGAAACCTAAACTTTCAAAACAAACAAATTGAAATCACAGGATCTCCATCACGAATATCATAAATATTAACTGTCTTTTGGGCACTGGAAGTAGATACCATAAGAGGCCCACATGGCCTGTACCACCAATGTTGATTCTCTGGTAGAACATTTGCAAAGCCAAAATTTCTCCCCGAGACATCCCTCTCTACCAAAACTAGAGAGATGGTACTGGACGTTGAAGTGAAGGCCTCTGATTTAGTATGGAATGCCATAATTTCTTTATTATAAAAGTCCCATGAATAGAAACCTGAGTCCAATGTACAACCTGCAGATGCTTCCACAACATATTTACCAGAGCGACCATCTGAATCAGCTACTCTGATCAACCAGCAATCACCCCACATGTTTGGGGTAAGCCCATATGGAGCTTTACATTCAGCCTTCTCCTAGAGATTGGAAAAAAACAATACTGAGTATTACTCATACATCAAATTCCCTTTATGTTAAGGGAAAATTTAAAGCGTGCATAAATATTCTTGAAATCCCAATCATAGTTTCTAGAAAATTTCAACAGTTTTTGAAATGAACTACATCCTATTTAAACTACATCAAATATTTAGGAAAACCATTTTTTTAAATAGAAATTGGTGAATTTTATTTCAAATATAGAAATTTAAACCATGAGAATAATCTAACCCCTAGGATTTTCCCTATTTCTAATAGAAAATCCCAAAATGTATAAATTATAACACCCATAAACCCCAAAATTAAGTACAATAATTAAAACCTCCACACCTCTGAATTTTCTATATCGTGAAAAGAGCAGCATCCATCATCATGGGAAAGAAAAAATGATTCTCCTTCTAATACAAACCAACCTGCAGTAGATGTCTTATGGCTGAGTTGATTCAATCGATCACAGGAAACCTCTTCAGTTTCTTCAATATTGCCAAAATGCTCTAGTTTGTTTTCCTGATCATCATCAAAGTCCATATTCTCATCACATTGAATTAGTTTGGGTTCATTACGATCAAGTCCAGTGCCTATTGCAGAGCTCCGGACATCCAATCCAATATTGGAACTTCCATGCCCGTTGCCATTAGAGATTGTAAATCCTGCTTCTGGCTTTAATTCAGTAAGTTCAAGAGCACTAGAACTGGATTCAGTTGATTTAGACTTGGTATAGTTGTCCTCTGATTTGTATTCTGATACAACACTATACTTGTGCTTCAACGCAAAAAAAAATTCTGCAGTAATGGGACCTTCATCTATGGGGCTTATGGATCTACCCTCAAAAACATCCCGAATATCTGATTCATTTTCATTCAACTGGTCATGCAAATCCACCCTCGTCTTCAGCACAACAAGCTGAACTGAAGGCTAGTTTTTTAGCAATTTATGGTGGGGGTAAATTCTGTCTTCCAGATCTTGACTATTTAAGCGTTTAATTGGTTTTTTCGGAGACCTGACCATAGAATCAAATGAATCCTGCGAATCCTGTGAAATAATAAACAATAGTAAGGCCATTATTTATTGGTTTGAAATAATAAACAACATGCCACAAACCCACATAATTAGTAAATTATTTAAAGACAATAATTCCTACATATTAAAATATAAAGTTATAACATACCAGCTCATACTCAAACATAACATCTGTATCAACATTCTTCTTCTATATCTTCTTAATCTTCATCCAAATGATCGACATATATATCAAGATCTGATTCAGAAACAGTGTTGAAATGATCAACCATGTCATCATCATCATCAATTATGTCATCTTAAATAATATCCTCATCGACATCATCATCAATAATTGTTGCCTCATCTCCTATGCTTGGTTCATCTTCTAAGATATCTTCTTCGTCTGTCAATGCATCTTCCTGCTCATCTGCCACTGCATCATCTTCTTCTTGATCAATATCATCTTCTTCCTCTACAGTATACTCTACTAGCCTTCCTCTTGGATCATATCTAATAGCAAATGACCATTCGTTCTCACCTGGAACCTATGATTAAAAGACTTGTTCGCATTGGCTTGGAAAAACATAGCGA